>OZ030005.1:130447052-130762052 GCA_964023405.1 Apodemus agrarius | reverse complement strand
GGCTTTTCCTGGGTAAGGCAGGCATTAACACTCTGAAGGCTTCTGTCTCCGAGCTTTCAGAGCCTGTATCCCCCTTTGGTCCATAATCACAGCTAATGGGCTGGCCACAGAGGCATCAGGGGCATAAAATGGTCTAACACTACATTGACTATAAATAGCAAAGCCATAAGTGACATTACTTTGCAGATAAGAAACAATCACATCATTAAGCAAAGGTGTTTAGTGTATCAGTCACCCTAACTTTGATTGATTGCGAGGCATTTGTCTGTCACCAGCACAATGGAAGCTGTAATGCAACTCGAGGGTTTAAAGAGAAAATTAAGATGAATATTGCTGCTCGCTCTTCAGTTTGCACAGATGCAAAAAGGGTGGGCCCGCCTTGCTGCCTGCAGGGCTGGCCTTGGCCCGGCTTCCAGGCCCAGCGGCTAACACACTGCCCTGAGGAAGCAGAGAAGGTAGCCCTGGGGGCTAGACACAGCCTGCCCAGGGCAGGAGGCAGTGACAACCCTGAAGGAAAAATTCCCTGCCCCCAACCTGTCTTTTCTAACGGAAGCAATGCACTCCAAGCAGCAAGGTTTCTTTGATTCCAGCCCGACATCAGACATAGATGTGGAAGCGGTGACCAGAGTTATGTCGACCACTGTTAAGGATTCAGATGCAGGCATGCTAAACACAGCTCTGGTAGCCAGCCCAGCGTTAATCCAGCTTAAGTGAGGCAACAGGGGAGTCTCAGGAAGTACCGCGTGGGTTAAGCTTCAACCTCTGTTGAAGTAGCAGTCTCTGTTCTCCAGGACTGCGGACCCTATTAGAGACACTCATGGTACCAAGTTGCTAGGAGAGGTTGCCATGGATGAAATGGGGGTCACTGGAGAGCTGAGCGAGACTTCGAAAATGACCGAAGTCCTATAGGAAGACAGCATCCTTCCCTCTGCTTGGAGCAGCCAGGAAAGACACAGCAAAGCAAAAGGAGGGTTCCAAAGGACTTCAGAGGGAGAGACCCTGAATCAGAGGAGTCACAAACAGAGGTTTTCCAAAAGATACTGTTGCTGCTACCTATGTACAAATGAACTATACTGCATATAGCCACTCAGGATACAGAACTCCAGTGAGGAAGGTCTGTGGGGCTGTGGGAGGGAAAGGGCAGGTAAGAACCCACTGAATGTATGGAAGGTCTTCGGAGGGTGGTCGAGCCTGCACCTGTTTCGATGGGCAGAACTGTTACTGATGGCTTCTGACTGGATGAAGTATGTAGTCTGAGCTGGAGGATCAGTGACAAGGGTCACAGGGCAGGGAGGGGCTGGCTAGAGTGGGTGTTGGGGTGGAGAGGAGCTTTGGATCAACTGATGTTTGGTTCACTGAGATGGTCACTGGCTCTTTGATACTTGGCTCTCAGAGATGGGAAAATGCTTCAAGTGCTAAGATAAAGCCTAGCAAGGTCCAAGCTGTGGCCCCGGACATTTGTATCTGAGCAGCACCTTTACAAGGACCGGGATGAAGCCAGAGGTTCTCTCTGTTATGGTTTTTGTTTGTTTGTTTTGAGACAGAGTCTCATGTAGCCCAGACTACCTTTAAACTTGCTATGTAATCAGATGATCTTGGACTTCTGATCTTCCCATCTCTAACTTCCAAGTGCTAAAATTCCAGGCATGCATCATCACCATGCTCCATTTACAAAAGAATGTGGTGCTGGGGATTGAACTCAGAGCCTTGCGCATCACAGACATGCACCCTATCAAAGAAGCTATGCCCCATTGCTGCTCTATCCATTGAGATTGTAGCAGAACATACCTCTGCTCACATTCTCAGTTATTATACATCTCCTTGAAAGTGAATGAAATATTTGTTGTAGAAATATTTCACTTACCTCAACACGGTGACTAAATAATCATTACACCAATCAACAAAAACTGTAGAATTTATTATATGAATCAATAATCATCTAATCAATAATCATAATATCTACTCGGGGGTGAAGAATTAAAGACCCCAAGGAGGGTGAAAAGAGCAGATTAAGTCTCTAGTCCACTGTTATAAGCTCCTTCCAGGCTGGCTCCTTGATATTGCCATTGGATTCCAGGAAGGAGACTGGTCCTGCATTTGCTATGTCGTCACTAAGACACTGCAGGTTTTAAACTTGGGATGCCAGCACTGTCTCGGGGAAGGTTGGATACCTCAGTCTGTTTATGGTGTTTCCTGTGGGTTTGGGTTGAACATTTCTGGGCCTCCACAGTTTCTTAACCTCTTGGATCCTCTATGATTCTTTTGTGTACATGTGGTACTGGGGATGGGACCCAGGGCATGTGCCAGGCAAGCATTCTATCACTGATTCAGTCTCAGCACCACTGTGGGTTATTTTATGTGGGCGGTTATTTCAAAAGTGATGTTGCCTGTGCATAATGCTTCAGCTCCCACCCAGCCCTTGGATCAGCACTGCTATGCCATCGGCTTGACCCTTGTCAGGGAGATTGCTCTGCAAATGTGTCCAGTGTTTACAAGATGTGTGGTGGAGACACTGATCCAACGTGTCCCGAGAGTTAAAGCTGAGATCCAGACATGGCTCTGCCTCTCATGGGGAATGTTCAAATCCTAGGTTGGGAAGACTGAGATCAGAGATGGGATCTGTGGAAGCAGATGTGAGCTTCTCAACTCTAGATGCAGACTCTATAGCTGAGCTGTCAAATCCTGACAAAAGGTGTCTCTTCCCCACACAGAACGCTATGCCCAAGTGGAGTTCCTTGGCTGGGTATCTATTATAGCTTGCATGTAAGATGTCCTCCATAGGATTGTGGGTTTGCATTCCTGGTCTCTAGCTGGTAACACTGGTTTGGAAGTTGTGGAACCTCTAGGAGGTGGGGTTTTGGCTAAAAGAAGTGGGTCTCTGGGGTTAGAGTTTGAAGGTTTCATTCAACCTGAGCTCTTTGAGTATTGCCTGCTCAGTATGACTGCTACAGACTCAGTCTCTCACCCCACTCCCATTGCCATGTCTTTTCCACACAGATGGACTGTACTTTCTTAAACTAGGGGCTCAAATGAGTCTTTCCTTCCCTAAAACATTCTGTTGTTATTTGCGATAGCCATGCAAAAGTATCAAAGGAAGTATCCATGTAGCCTGTTCTAACTCAGCTATTATCCATTCTTGCTAGAATATACCTTAAGAACATTCCTGGTTTTGATAACCAGAACACTCATGTTCATAGGAAGATATGACTACAGGCCTACAGAAGGGTTTTTCAGGTATCTTACCTTCCGTCTATCAACTTCTGATCGGTGGGAATGAATTATACTCTTCTGATTATCCATGTTTCTTTGTTGCATACCTGCTGAGAATCCCACCCCCAGTGCTTGGCTGAGTGCTTTCTTGGGTTGCATTAAATTTATGGGGAACCATAGGGGAAGGCAAAAGGCCTTGGGGGCTGACCTCTCCCTCCTCTGTGATGTCATGGCTGTGCGCCATGTATTTCCTGGCTAAGAAGTTTTCATCAATTCCTAAAAACTAACTCAGCTCCTTTGACTAAGGGCATTCTTTCCTTGGCGAGTGTCTTTGTTACTTTTCTATTGTTGTGAAGAGACACGATGACCAAGGCAACTTATAAAAGAAAGCATTTAATTTGGGACTCATAGTTCCACAGGGAAGCATGGTAGCAGGCAGGTAGGCCTGGTACTGGAGCAGTAGCTGAGAGACCGCTTGTGATCCACAAGCAGGGGAAGAGGGACTGGGGCCAACCCTAGTGGTCACCTCCAACAAGCCACACTCCCTAATCCTTTCAGTTCAGTTTCACCAATGGCAGATGAAGCGTTCACATATAAGAGCCGATGGGGATCATTCTTCTTCACACCACCATAGCCGTGATGGAGAGGTGTGAGCTAGCTGGTCACACTGTGTCCATGACAGGAAGGGGAAAGGGAGATGAACACTGGTGCTAAGCTTGCTTTCTTCTTTTCAATTAGTCCAGGACCCAAGCTCATACAATGGTACTACCCGCAGTAAGAGTGGCTTACTTCCCCAGGTTAGCTTCCCCAATATAGAAAGCTCTTCAGAGACAAGCCTGGAGTTGATTCTGGATCAAGTTGACAATCAGGATTAGGCAGTACAGTCTTCATCAGTGAGTGCCCTGTCAGATGGGGGAACGAGAAGTTAAGAGTGGAAAAGGACGAGGGAAGCTGATGAAGGGGGCGGGGCTTCCGGTATAACAAGGAAGTGTACAGTACCATGTTCCACCTCCTTGAGTTCTTCTGGAACTTTTCAGAAAAACTGTGGTGGCGAATGCAGCCCTTAGCCTCTGTATTCTAGAGAAGTGGGTGGTGTGAAACGCCAGGTGATGGGTTTCATCTTTCCTGTGAGTTCAGTGACTGTTAGTCTTTCTTCATTCTTCTCCCTAACTCCACAAGCAGCACTTCACATCTGGGGGAACTTATATTTATGTGTAATCTCACTGCTTACACTCCACTGAACAATAAAAGAACAATAAACTTAATAAAAAGCCCAAGTGATTGGAAACTGCTCTGGGAACAGCAGTCCGGTATGAAAGCTATAAATTCACTTGTGTGCTCACGACAATGTCAGCTAATTTTTATGAAAAGCCCATCACGCAACACGGTACCCAACACCGCTGTGGTGTGAGTGTCAGGCTTCAGACTTCCCCCGGTAACGAAATGGGAAATGTATCACAAGATGATATCGCAAGCCGCAGATTCATCTTGAAACGCTCGCTCCAGCCAGGGTGCTTCCTTGCTGACCTTGTCTCACACCTGAACTTCAAATTAATCATTTCTTTTTCTATACTATTGCACAATGCCCACTGGTACCAAGGCAGGGTGTGGAGAGAGCTTTAGAAAATAACAGCCAGAAATATCATGCCACGTGACACACTTGATTGGCCCACATTAGTGAACCTAGGGTAGACATAATTAGCCCATGGAACAATAGCAGTCATCGAGAGGCCAGAAGCTTCATCTGAAACCATTATCTCTGACAGTACACTTTTAAATAAACCATCAGGGGCCCATTGCTTACTGTGCAGACCCAGTGGGAGTACACAGTTGCTTGGTTGTCCCAAGAGATTACAGTGGATAAGAAATTGGGCTACATTTCCACATTTCAAAATAGACGTTTGCCTAATTGTTTATGATAACTCCTAAACTGTTCCTCAAACCCCACAGTATTTCTTACATTCTAGGAAATCAACTTGATTGAAAAAAAAACCCTCTGGCCAGATGACTGAAAGGAAAAAAATAGCCATCCTGGAGAAAAATGCTGTGTGTAAGTGAGTAGTTAGCAGTTATGGTGATCTATTCCGTGATCACAAGAGTTTGTAAACTTTATGGCCCTGAGCTGAGGACTACAGCCCATCTCTTCTTATTTTCCGTGATTCTAATCATTCATAGATAACAATTTAACATTTACAGTCTTCTGTGGAGGAAGGCCAGGGCAGGGCAAAGAGGAAGGAGTTCAGAACTAACCTAAGGAGAGTCACTACCTATACAGTCCAGCAGCCTCTGCCTTCTATGACACAACTGAACTCAAGCTGTGGATATCTCTGTAATGTGCATTGTTGAATGAGGAGACAGTGGGTCAGGTCCACAAAGCAACTTTAAAGTCCCTTTTGGGCAACAGCCTAATATGAGGGCCCTGTAAAAAGGAGGATAGAGAAAGAGGGGGGAAGGAGGAGGACCCAGAACAAGGGACTCAAGGCTCCTTGACATTTGTGGTTGTTTGCCTGAGTCCATGGTCTGTAGACACATGTGCAGCTGAGGGCCCCATCTGAGAGTCACAGACTCGGTGGCTTCATTCTCCTCCTATGGGAGCAAAGTTATTTCTGGACCTGTCTCTCCCACTGGCTGTGCCCTGCCCATGACTAGCTTGCAGTTCTGAAACTCATAGGACATCAGAACAGGGCTCTAGCAAGATAGTATGGGAGCCCCATGTGGCTTCTAGAACATTGCAACAACATTCAAGGGTCCAGCCTGTGGATTTCTCAGCTTCTGGGTCTACCAAGGCTGTGTCCAGTTTGGGGATGTCTGTTGAACATTTTTTGTGGAAGGTGTTTCCATTCCTTCTTTGCCTTTCCCCAGTACTGAAGACTTCCATCTTTCAAGACCCACCCAAAATGTCAAACTCTCTGGGATGCCAACTTGCGTTCCTTCCAGATAAAGAAGATGTATCCTCCAGGTGTGCTAACACCACACAAATAAATAAGAAAATGAATAGAGGTTGCAAGTTAATACTAATAGGCCCACCCCAACATTAACCCCTTCTGTGAAATGCTTGAGCACATGAAGGGGCCAGCCCTGTGGATTCAAAGCTGCAGGATCTCCATGACACAGAGCAACAGCAGGATATCTGAGAAGAGTCCCAGTGAGGATCTAATGTTGATAGTGTAGCAGAAGCCAGAGGCTTCAAACCAGACCAATGATCCAATGCAATGAACATTTAAAGTGAAACGGTTTGGACAAAAGTATATCGTGTGATGCACCATGACACACTGTCACACAGCTTCCATGGTGAGATGTTATTAATTAATTAATTAATTAATTAATCTATCTATCTACCTATCTATTTATTTATTTTAGTTTTCTTTTGAAGGAGGTTGTAAGGGTGAAAGGTGGATATGAAGGGACAGGAGATGAGAGGGATTGGGATGTATGGTATGAAGCTAACAAAGACTCAATAAGAAGTTTAAAAAAACCTGTCTACTGTCTTTATATGATTTGGTTGCCTCAGCTCATTGAGACCCCACCTGCCCTCCACCCAAGCACCCCTGCTCATCACCTCTGGTACAGTCTTGTGTCATGGCTGTCCTTACACATGTTCCTTCTTACCGTAAAAAGAAATGCTTTGTACCATTATGCAAAAGTCTGTTGTTTTCAAAACAAGCTTTAAATAATGAAAAACTTCATTCTTCTGCAAAATAGCTTGTAGCTTGCCAAATAAGGAGTATTTGGCGTCCAATCAGGTGACAAGAAGCACTCAATGCTAATTTTTCTCAAAGTGCACTAATGCCACACAAATATGAAGCTACCTTAATAGAGGTTGCAAGTTAATACTAAATAACCCAAGTCCTAATGTTCAGCAATGCAGCTGTTTCCCTCTCTTTAGAGAGTTTCTAGTACTTAGCAGTTGGTGCCCTTCCTGTGGGTAATTGCTGGGATGTGCACAGACTGTAGCCTCATGGAAGTCCCTTCACTGCAGGTTAGACTACAAGCATGGCTTCCCTGCCACGTCGCCAGCCTTACTTCTCATTCCTGTTGGAAACATAGCTCAGCTTCTCTCCACTTGGCAAAGTTAACTTGGTGGGCAGAGGAAGCACAGCTTCCGCAATCTTCTCCAAGGCCACAGCCTCCAGGTTTCCTGGGACTTTATCAGCCCATGGTCACATGATCCTCACAAATTAGACACATAGACACTGCTTTGTTCATCTCCCAAAGTGGAGATTTTCCTAAGTCTTCGTTTTAACCTGGTAAAAATCTACTTTGGTCTTTTGTTTACAAAATAGGCATTTGGCAGTAATTGTTTTAAAAATGAACATATAGAAAGATGGGTTCGTGATTTATACCCCGTCCCTGTGTAATTAAGAGACAGCTTTTGATTTCAATGAAGTGACAATCACATAATGCATTTTGGAAGCAAGATAAATACGAAGAGCAAGTGACATTTATGAAGTACACAGGGAGAGGAGCGGCGAGATTTATTTTGCAAGTGATAACACACTACGGTGACAATCTTCACTTTTACGGTTACAATTTGCCAAATGATCTCAAATCTTGTTAATTAAAAAAAAGGAGGGGCAGGAGAGGGTGAGAAGGCAGGAAGCCAGGAGAGGTCTTTTGTGCTTAACTAAGAAGGTGCCTGCTAGGGCTGAACCACAACTAAAGAAAAAGCAATTGCTCAGAAATATTCAAATGCTCAGTATTTTCACAGTTCCTGATTGTTCTTAGTTACTAAAAGTTAATTGATCATAGACTATCAACATATTTGAACGTTTTTTCCTCCTCAACTTTTTTTCTTAGTGCTTTATGTTCTCAGACTGGAAAAAAAATCAAACTGGTATGAAGAAAGAAGATTATTTTTTTCTCACAAAGTGTAGTTAAGGGAGCCGCTGTACTTTTTACCCAATGCTTGGTTCAAGGTGGTGGCTTTGGATTTATTTTATTTTAGTTTTTATTTTTTATTGAAGGTTTTTATCTTTCCCACAGTTAACAGAAAGGTGAGAACAAGAACAGTGATCTCTATTTTGGCTCTAAGCCAGACCAAACTGGCCACAAGACAAGGTTCCTATAATTTGAAGATCTGCAGTAAAAAAATGAACCTATTGTATTTTGCTAGGTGTTATTTAGCTGTATGCAATAAAAAAGTTTCTATATTAATTTAAAGAAAACTATTCTTGTACTATTCTCAACTCTACAAGGCAGTGAAATTTGTCATGGCAAATTCACATATGAAATTCTCTATGTGATTTCTGACAGAGTCTGCCAGATTGTCTGGCAGAGTCTAATTGCCTTCTAAAAGTACGTGTGTGTGTGTGTGTGTGTGTGTGTGTGTGTGTGTGTTTATGTGTGTATACATACATATATATATATTAGACTTTATATGTATATGTATACACACACATGCACACAAACTCACTGTGATAAAATGAAAGGAAAGCGTGAGTGATCATTTTGACATGGTTCTGTTGGGCAGTGGTCACCTATCTTCCTTTAAACATAGCTAAAGAGCATTAATACCAATCAGGTGTGATGGTCATGCCTGTAATCACATCACTTGGGGGGATGAGGCAAGGGAACTGCTAGCTTGGGTTACATAGTGAGTTGCATGCTTAGACTGCAGAGTGAGACCCTGTCTGTCACAAAACAAAACAAATCACAACCAATAACCAACCAACCAACCAACCAACCAACCAACCAACCATCCAAAACACAACAACAACAAAACTGGGTATCTATCTATCTATCTATCTATCTATCTATCTATCTATCTATCCATCTATCTATACAGATGATGTAGATATAAGATGTAAAGAGGAGTGGGGTTTGAGAACCAATCTCTAAGTTGAGTAGACCTAATAACACTAAGTGCAGCCCCAAGTTAATAGGGAAAACAGGATCTTCTGACAAGTTAATATTACAATGATTTTCTTTTTTGATCAACAGCAATACAGTGTAAAACATGAATGCTAGCGTTCAACTTAGTGGTGGTGGCCAAGGTTGCAACTGTCTTTTAATATCTACAGCCTGAGTGCCTTTGAGGAAGAAGGCCACCCATAGGCTCCAGCTAATAGTACATGGGTAGTCCCTTGGATGTGACAGCCAGGGTTGAAGCCAGCGCCTCCTCTCCCTGCTAGTTTCTGTGTGGGCACAGACAGGAGGCACCTTGGTGGTGCCTTCAGGAGAGAGCATTGAGAACCACTGCTGTGTTAACTCTCACTATGCCCCAGGCCCTCTTCCAAGTGCTCAACTCCTGCTATCTCACAATGGGCTGATAAAGTAGGTAGTAACCTTATCTCCAGGTTAGAGGTGGAGAAACTGAGGCACAAAGCTCTGACTCATCTGGTAAATGGCAGATCTGAGACTTTATCCAGGTAGCCCAGAGTCAGTTACCACATTCTTAGCTGCCACTGGATCCCATCGCCAGAGGGAGAGAGAATGATACCCACCTGAGGACATGCCTGGGTCCCTACCACCACACTGCCACGTTAACCCTCTTTCCCATCAGGATCTTTTGTTTTGGCGCTTTACTAGGATAGACAAACTCATGACCTAACACACACACAGACACACACACACACACACACACACTCGAACAGGATTTGTGATTTGTAAGTTAGGCAAATCTGGTGTAAATGTCCACTTGAAACAAAGCTAGAAATAGGTATCTACATTTCAGGCCTGCACCCCAGATCTAGAGGTGAGAGCCCCCGAGGAGGCACAGGTGGTATGTCTCAACCCAGCCCCTGAAATCCAGGTTTCCCTTCAGAAAGAGACTGCCTGCTTGAGAGCAAATTGCATGCCAAGCAATTTTCTTAAGAATAGTATTCTTTATTTTTCCTCGTGGAAAGTAAAGTGCTCCTCCTTTGCTTGTTGCCTGTTTAGATGTAGGAGGCAAATTTGCTATTACTTTGACTTTGTGCATGTTGTTTAGAGGTGTTTGCTTTCACTGTATTTATTTAATTGCAAACTTTTCTACTTTTCTCGAAGTTATCGATTGCTTTGTTTTAAAAATCTGTTGAATTTTTTTTTTTTTTGCTCCATACCCCACATCTTTGCAGGAGGAATAAAATTCATATCTCAGTCCACAATTGGTCCAAATAGTGGTAGGCATCTCCCTAAACCTCAATCCTTCGATTTCAGTTTCCCAGGAACAAGCCAGCTGAGGCTAACAC
This sequence comes from Apodemus agrarius, assembly GCA_964023405.1. Classification (NCBI taxonomy): domain Eukaryota; kingdom Metazoa; phylum Chordata; class Mammalia; order Rodentia; family Muridae; genus Apodemus; species Apodemus agrarius. The sequence continues at coordinate 130,751,673 of OZ030005.1, read as the reverse complement.
TGAGGCACCTTGTTTAAGATGCCAAAGAATTGCCAATCTTGATTTCCTCTGTCACCGTTGAGGAATGATCCTTATATCTCATAGTAGATCTTCATACGTCAGCAGCCTAAAAATCAAAACTGCAGACGATGTTAGAGTGTTGAGGTCATGGCTCCATTACTGGTGAACTTCCACTGTTCTTGTGGAGAAACCTAGTCTCTGGTTTTGTTTGTTTGTTTTTAATATGTCTTCTTTTCTCCTTACCTTTGCAGGAAATGTTTAGAATCTCCCTTCTAAAACATTGTGAAATTACACCTTGTACAGGAATATATGTATTTGTTTGGTGGACTGAAACTTAGGGACCACCAGTCTTTAGCCCTGAGGACATTTTAAAAAGACATCACATCTCCCTCTCTCACACTCATTCATTCCACTCTCCCTTGAACACACTCCTGTCCAAACATCGGACCTTGATTCATTTTTCTAAGTGTCTTATCATTTTCTGTTCCACGTTTCATCTTGTTAACATTTGTACTTTCCTACTTTTCTGATTTCTTCAGTTTTATCTTCTACATCTGTGCTAGCATTAAAAAAAAAAACCTTCTTGAACCACTGTTTTAATTAGTAAGATCTTTATTGTTTTCTGAATACTCCTTTAAAAAAATCTTGCACTGTTTCATGTGGGCACATGTCTTTCATCTCTGAGAATATTAATATATTATTAATATCAATGGAGGTTTGCCACCGGATTCTGCTCACTTTGTTTTCTGAGAGTTCTTTCTCTCATCCTGTTTGTTTGTTTTGATGTTAGTCTTTCAACTTAGTGCCTTTCTTTAAACATGTGAAGCTGCTGGTTGGCTGGTAGGAGACACTGGCAAGTTCATTGGAAATAGGGTGTGTGCGAAGGGCTTGTTGATGGAGACCTTGTTTCCTGGCAACAGGCTGAGCTGACACTACTCTCAGGGCTGTGCACTTGTCTGGAGGACATCCTCTTCTGGGTGTACCAGTGTCTTTAGACAGAAACGCCCATATGGAAGAGGGGCATCTTCGGAGCACAGAGGAAAGGCCAAGTAGGCATGCTAGACACTTCTCATGCAGTAGCCAAGCGAACCAAACCCAGTTCCACTGTGATGCATCCTCTCTGGAAAGCATTCTCTGTGGTGGAGAAGAAGTGGGTGGACAGTGTGGTGGGAAAGAAGAACCTATGACCTAAGCAATGTTAAAGCTTTTCTGTCACTGCTGTCTTTGTGACCATTTCCTGTACTGATGTTTTCAGTGGTAATTTGTGCCTCAAGCATCTAAGCTTTTTCTGGAGTCCGGCAGCATCATGAACAACTTTCAGGGAGCCCAGGGTCAGCTCTGTATTCTAGCTTCCATGTTTAAACTCACCCATCCGTCATCCACCCTTGCTGTCTTTTCTCATTGGCTGTCATGTCCTACCATTACTTGTCTGTCCTCATTAGTTTCCGATTTTCTAACTCCATTGCTCTCATCGAAGTGTTATTTTCAGGAAAGGACACCCATAAACTGGTGTGTCTGTTCTTCCACAACTCAACTGAAGTTCTGGTTTACTTCTTCAGTTTGATTTAAAACTATTTCTTTTAGTGATGAAAATGCTGAAGACGTCTGAGTTTATTTAAAAACCAGCTAAACATTTCTACAACTGGAGAGGGGATAGATATATTAAGGTTCAATTTCTAACTCTTTTTATTTTATATTGCCCCCCTTTTACTATAGATAAGAGAAATATTGTTCTGGTGACTAAGAGACCCTCATTCTTGGAATGGTTAATCAGGGAGCGAGGTATGCCTTTGTTTGTCAGTTTCCTGTAATAAGGTAACATTCACACCTGTTCCCATTTGGCTTTATTTTCTTTTTTTTTTTTTTTTTTTTTTTTTTTTTTATCAAGATGACCCTTGACCATCAAGCCAGAATCTTAAAAGAGCAGCTTTGTTTACTGGCACTACCAGTCTATGTTGTGTGACTTCACGTGTCCGGTCTGGGACTGGTAATGTGACTTGGGCCAAAAGTGCTCCTAGCCTTATGTGAGGCTTTATTTTGCAGTCTTGGAGAAGCTGAGCGTGCACAAGAGTTTCTCTGAAGCATTTGAAACTGTTTCTTTGGTTCAGCCAGGGACAAAGGGCAGGTCCTTTTCCTCTGCCTAGGGTGTGGAGGGAAAAAGCCAGGCTCTTCCTGGGGCTGGTGATCCTCTGTAGCCTGTTCTAGTAGCTTCCTTGGAAACAACCTGACAAAACAGATTTGACTCAGCTAATCAAAAAGCTTTTCTTGGTGATTCTGTGTTTGCAGATAAATTGTAACAGGCCTCCTCGATTCCAGGATCACTTTACCCCGTGAGAACATTCTAGCAGCATTCCACAAAGGTAAGGCCCAGTGCGTATGCATTAGTGTCTCTACGTGGGCCTAATTTTCTTCATTTGGATAACCCGGTGGCCAGTGCGGTGGCAGCCCAGTGGTGGGGGTGCGGGTGGGGGTGCAGAAGTCATCTTTTCTCTGCTTGGGAACATGCGGGTCCCATCTGTATCTCTCCTCACAGCAAAGGGGCTCCCATAGCACAAAGTGCGACAGCAGCTTTGCAGAAGCAAAGGAGGGAAACTCTATTCTTTAAGTTCTTCATAGTTGAAAGGATTATAAATAACTTCGTTATCGCTCCCTGGCTGGTGGAAAGGCTGGAAGAATGGACTTCCCTCAAAACATCCATACACAACAAAGCAATGCAAGACACGAGCAGCTTCCTTTTATCAGAGGAATGCCAGAAAACAGGAAGTCTGATATGTGTGTGGAAGCGAGGCAGCCTGTGTCACTTGGGTGTCTCCAGCATCCCGAACTTCCTCCATCAGTCTATCCTTTAATGTTTATTTGTAACCAAGGTGACTAGATTCTCTCATCTCAGTTCCCTGGGCTCACTTGCCTTATCTCTGAGGACTCCTTGCCCAGACATTGCTTCTCCTTTATCCTTAGCCTTTGCCTTACCCTTTCAAATGGATGACTTAATTCTCCTTCCCAGAGTTGCCCCAGGCCAATCTTATTGTGAGGAGCTGATTTTACTAAATAGGAGAAAGTTGAGATGGAGCCTACATAGCTCCCAATGCCACCTTGTTGTGAGCTTGTGTTCAGACATTGCCCTCAGCAGGGGACGCCCCACTCCTAGTCCTCTCCAATAGACACAACCTGCCACCCTGGGCTTGACCTCCCCTACTTGTTTTGGTATCTTCATGCATTTTTTAATACTTCCTTACAATGCTCTGGCCACTAGGGGACAGGCTGTTGTCTCTACAGCTTCTCTACTTGAATCGCAGAATCAAAGAGCTCATTCTGTTTCACCCTCTCGCTGGACTTTGTCTGCAGGATACATCCCTCTTAACTGAAGACTTCACAAGACCTTTCCACTCCATGGGTCCATCTGATCAAGAAATGGCTCCATTATGCCCCAGAGGGAGGGAGCTAGGCTACTGTTTCCTGTGATAGACACTGGAGAAGGCTTCTAAAATCATCTAGATTAGTACCTATCATGATTAGGCTCTCTGCGATGGCTTTTTCTTTTGTAGACTATGCTATAATCCTATGCTATGTGTGACCAGCAATCTCCAAAGCACATTATCAAATCTGCACATCCATGAAGATGCCACACCTCTGACATGAGAGGATGCTATGGCTGCCATGGAAGAGCCAGGGCAGCACTAACCAAAGACTCAGGCTCATCTGGACTTTGTTTTTGGAGTGTGTGTGTGTGTGTGTGTGTGTGTGTGTGTGTGTGTATGAGAGACAGAGACAGAGAGACAAAGAGATCTACAGAACTCAGGCTAGCTTTCAATTTGCAATGCTCTTGTCTTAGCCTTTTGAATCTCGGTTTTCAGACATGTACCAACATACCTAGTTGTATTCATTGTGTTGAGTTTGTGTGTGAGTGCAATGTGGGCATTTGTGTGTACGCAGGTGCAATGTGTGTATGTTTAAAGGCCAGAGAAGATTCAAAATGTACCAAGCAGGCTGGGCTGGGTTGACCTGGGAGCCCCTAGGATTCGCCATTTTGTACCTCCCCAGTGCTGATTTTATAATCACATGCTACCATGCCCAGTCTCCCTGCTTTTTTCGTCTCACTTATGTTCTACGGAACTCATTTCCTTATGCTTACAAGGCAAATACTTTCTTCAATGATGGGGCCATCTCCCCATCCTGTGTGCTCATCGTTTTAATGGAAGCATGTAATATGGCTTCCATCAAGTGGGCAACTGGCAACCAGGGTTTAGAAAGGTCACATTCCCTTCAACCAGCTGCTGGAGAAGAAAGAACCTTCCACCAGCCAAGGGCTAGAAGAACAACTCGATGAACTCCCGTTTGTGCGAAGCCACAGTCCCCACTCCAGCCTGCTTCCCCGGGCTGACCATGCTGTTAGCTGTTAGCTCCTGAACCCCTCTGTGCAACCACAGCTGGATGGGGACAGGCCCTCTGCAGGCCAACACTTACAAGGACACTCCCTTCCTGCAGAGCTGAGGCTACAGGCTCCGACTGAGCCCTGCTTAGAAATGATTTCATTTCCTCCTGCAACAACTTCCCTGGCTAGGTCCCGGGATCCTAACACCCACGTTTACAGATGAGAGAGAGCACAGGCAGGGGAGGTCGCTCGTAGGAGGCCACACACACAGTAAATGACAGGCCTGGGATTTGAAGAGGGCTCCAGATCTTTGCTGTGTCAGTTTCAAAGCCCTGTTCCACTCGGGAGAATGCCTTGTTTGCAACCTCTAATAACGAATTCATGATGGAGCGCAAGGGTTTACAATATTCCACTGAGTGTCTATTTGTATTCAAATTGGCTATGTTTATAGTTTGGTTTTTAGATAGGTCCATCCTTGGAAGGACAAATGTGAACACATCGGAGGAAAGTAGCAACAGGGTCAGTGTCCCATGGAAGAAGACAGGAAACACCATGACTCTTAAACCACACTGGCTCTCACTCTGCGTTGTGCTCATCGCATTTTACAAACAGTATTTACTCACTGGCTCATTCCTCTACTCTGTTCCATGTCAGACTGCAGGTTCCACAAAGACAAGGAGCCTGTCTACTTAATTCTCACTGAGTCTCCAGCTCCTGGCTGTGGCAACTTGCGAATGGCAGTGTATAATTCTGGCTGAGTGTGTCCATGAGTTAGTGCAAAAGACACACTGATCACATCCACGTATTTTCCCTTATCGTTGGATAAGTTGGCTAGAAGTAAAAGGGGACCTCCAGTGTCCTAGAAGTGTCATAGCCAGAGTATGGCTACGATGACCTGCAGAACCATCTAGTTCAAGGTGTTTCTAGTCTTATTTCTTAAAATGTGCACTGTGAGTTCACAAGGACTATAGTTGCATCCCACCCCGAGGACAGCACCTCACGGCACTCATCCTGCTCTACGTCCTTTCTTCCTCCTCTTCTGAGCTATTTCCTGAACATTGGTGTGTGTGTGTGTGTGTGTGTGTGTGTGTGTGTGTGTGTATGAGTATTTGTCTGTGTGTGTATGTGTATGAGTGTGTGTGTATGTGTATGAGTGTGTGTGAGTGTATGTCTGAATGTGAGTATATGAGTATATGTCTGTGTGTATGTTTGTGTGAGTGTGTGTGATTTTGAATGAGTGTATGAGTGTCTGTATGTGTGTGTATGTGTGTGAATGTGTGTGTGTATGTATGTGGTGTGTGTGTATGAGAGAGAGAGAGAGAGAGAGAGAGAGAGAGAGAGGTCCCACTTAGAACTGAACACTTAGTCTGTTATTTTTATTCCTTTGACTAGCAATGAGACTGTGCTGCACTGGGGGAGAGGTATCGGGAGAATTAGAGGGGAAAACATGGAATGGATGTCATTGTGTTTCATTTGCTACATATATGAAATTTTCTAAGAGTAAAAAAAAATGACAAAAATAGTTGAAGAGAACACACAATTGCTGAATTTGAGAATTTTGTAAAGTTGATTCCTATTTTTCAGGTCATGTCCTTTGATCATCGTCGTCATTGTCATCATCGTCAGCATTATTATTATTTTAGCATTCATTAATGAACTTTCTCTTAGATCTAGTTGCAAATGTGATTTTTTTTTAAAAGCAAGATGAACTCACACTAGCACCAATGTATTGGGCTCCTCTCCCCACCCAGAGTTCCTGATGGGATGAAGTGCACAGACCAGCTTAATAAAATCAGGGGAGATGCTCTTTGATGAGGTATGAAGTCATAAAAGGAAATTGTTCAGCACCAGGAGACTGACGTGTTTGTGTCGGTTCTCACGGGTTCCAGTGTCATATCACAGTGTCTGTGGCCCCGTGATGCCTAGACAAGTGATGGAAAATCAACTTAAGACTGAGGAGATTAGCTGTTTTGTGATATGGAAAGTCCTAACTCTGCAGAGCTGTATCCACAGGTCTCATCAACTCCCCGTGTTAAAATGCAAAGAATAAATATCTATGGAGTTCTCTGCCAAAAATGAGATGTGAGACGTCTATCTCTATCAGCCCTCCCCCAAGGCTCGGGGAGCATTGTAGAAGAGGGGCCAGAAAGACTGTGAGAGCCAGAGGCCAAAGAGGACCAGAGGGAAGCAATCTTCAGGACTCGGCAGGATTGCTGGCTGCACACAGCCACTCCAGCAGCTGCAGCTGCCTCCACGAGCTCCAGCCAGTTAACATTCCAGCAGAGTCCGAGGCCTTCACCGGCTCCTGGCCACACCTGAGGAGCTCTGGACAGTGGACAGTGATGGCTTCTTTGAGGGGAAAGAGAGAGAGAGAGAGAGAGAGAGAGAGAGAGAGAGAGAGAGAGAGAGATTTTCTTTAAGGGTGTAGCTCTTGGTACATTAACCTTATTCCAGTGGAGAAACCCATACTCTTGAGTACATGGGTAACAGAAACTAGATTTAGTGGGTTATTTTTAAAAAGGAGGGAGAGGGAGGGGGAGGAGGAGGAGGAGGAGGAGGAGGAGGAGGAGGAGGAGGAGGAGGAGGAGGAAAAGACAAAATTAGAAGAGGATGGGAGCATGGGTGATGGATTTAAGAGAAGCTGAGAGATACGAAGATGAGCAAAATATGTTGTGTGCACAGATAAAGTTCTCAGATGATTAATAAAATAGTAAACATATTAAAATGAGAAATGCTGGGGTTTTTGTTTCTTTATTAAGAAAACACACTGGGGCTAGAGAAATGACTCAGCCAGAAAGATGCCTAGTGAGAAGCAGGAAGGCCTGGGTTCAGACCCCTGTATACACAGAAAAAGTTGGGTGTGGGACTCATAATTGTAATCTTATACCTGGGAGAAGCAGAGACAGATTCCTGGGGCTTGCCAACCAGCCAGTCTCTCTCTCTCTCTCTCTCTCTCTCTCTCTCTCTCTCTCTCTCTCTCTCTTCCTCCCACCACCCCTCAAGAAGAAAAGACAAGAAACCAATAGAGAATACCCAAAGTCAATCTCAGGCCTCCACACATGTACACACACATAAACATGCACCCCCCGTATAGGTGTGCACAGAAGCATGAACATCTATACCATACATAGAGGACCATGAACGTATAATAACATGGCACCCGCAAAACAAACAAACACGAGAAAATATACTAATGTATGAAGTCCTTCATGCTAGCAACTCAGGAAGCAACTGGCCAAGGCAATTCCTGCTTGTAGATGGGTGGAATGCTTGGCCCCGAGCTGCTGACCAGAGGCCACTGACTGCCAGTGCCCTTGTCAATGCAAGTTTGTATTTTCTATGGACAAGAACAGAAGAACTGTATGCCAGAGAAGTTGCCTGTCTAAGTGCTGTATGCCTGTAAACATCTTAGTGCTTATCGGGTTCTTGGTCCTCCTCCATTGAGTGGCCTGTGCATTGAAGACATCGACATAGTAAGCAGGGGCATTAATGAGCAAATGGAATGCCTAGAGATTTTCCTAGGACCAAAGGCCCCGGAAGTTATGGGTAAAGAAACACAGTTGACCTCCCACTGCAACTAAAACCACCACCACCACCACCACCACCACCACCACCACCACCACCACCACCACAACAACAACAACAACAACAACGCTTTGTTGATAGCTGGGTATTTGGCCAAATTGCATAATCTTTAAAAATATGAAGTGTACACAGAAGAAGAGAACAGAATGTAACCATTGAGAGGCGTCTGAGTGAAGCACCCACCTCATTCCTGGTTCAAAAGCTAGCTCCTCCCTGCCAGCTCAGGCTCATTAAGTAAGTGCTCTTTGTCAAGAAGGAAGGAAATGTGTGTGTGTGTGTGTGTGTGTGTGTGTGTGTCCCTGTGGGTGCACTTGGGTGCAAGCATGTGCATGTGTATTGTTTTTAAATTCAAATTAGTTGGTGGTACGCATTTCTAATCCCAGCACCGGCGAGGTGGAGACAGGCCAGGCCCCGAGGCTCAGTAGCCAACCAGCTCATCCTACTTGGCTAGTTCTAGGTCAGAAAGGAATGCTGCTTGACAGAAAAGGTGGACAGTACCTGAGGAACAATACCAACAGCTGACCTCTAACCTCTACTTGGGTGTTCACATGTACATGTACACAATTATGTGCCTCTACATGAGCACAGACACAAATGAAAAAATATTAAAAGTCCACCTCAATGTGAAAAACTCACTGTGAATCAAATATCAACATTTTGTTTAATGAAGATGTTGTCACTGGCATTTCATATTGCTTTTGGGATCCAGTGGGAGATTGCTGACTACTACACATTGGCTATTATGTGTTGGCCTTCTTGCTCTTCGGCATCCTCTAGGAATCCTGTGTGTGGAGCAAATCCTTTTTCCTCCCCATCTTTCCCTTGGAAATGTCTAGACTAGTCATAAAGGCTCAGTCTCTTAGGCCCATATCCCAGGGTTTATCTGAGATCAATCTTAGCCTTCAGTTGTTATTAGATCAACAAATCCCCTCCCCCCCCTTTTTTTTTTACAAGACAGGGTTTCTCTGTGCAGTCCTGGCTGTCCTGGAACTCACTCTGTAGACCAGGCTGGCCTCGAACTCAGACATCTGCCTGCCTCTGCCTCCCAAGTGCTGGGATTAAAGGCGTGCGCCACCACCGCCCGGCTAGATCAACAAATTCTGTGTGTGAGAAGAGACTTTGCTCTTCAAAGTGTCCCCTTCTGAAAGCTCTTCACTTAACAAAGCTTTTATGGTGTCATTGCCAGTGTGAGCAAGAGATGGCCACCGCAGTTGGCATGGCTGGCCACAGGGTACATCACATGTGTGTGTCCATCTGTCTGGTGGGTTCTCTGCACAAGGGAACAGTGATGGGTTATGGTTCTGGGCTTTGATTGTGCCTTTGAACATCCCTGATAGAGGATGCCTATACTTGTGCCTTGGGTCCAAGACCAGGAGGGAGGCCTGTGAGCCTGGTTAGTTAGTGGTTAGAAGGGAGGATGCAGAAGGAGTGACATCAAGCTTGACCCACATAGGACTGAAAACAGATTTGTCGAATGAGTGAAATGGGTTCTTAACCGAGTAGCACCTGGCATTCTGCCAGCATGTCTCTATCACGAGGAACAAGGACACCCTTTACCTCCCTGCCTGAAAGGAGGCATAGAATGCTTAGGCCTGGCTCCCTGAGCCACCACAGCTGTGAATTTGCTGCTTCTTAATATAGTACAGTCCCTATCTGGTCATTGTACTGTTTAATTTATGGCCTGACTTTGGGTGGGGAGGGCTCTTGATCAATAGATTTAGTCCCATCATCTCTTTCTTTCTTTCAGTTGTTCTTGGTTGTATTTGAAAATTGTATGGGGGCAGGCCCGCTAATGATGGCACCACTTGCCCTTGAGTGAATCTGGGCCCTGGCTACCGGGCAACTGGGCTTTAAAGGCCTCTTGGCCACAAATTAATGTGAGCTTTCCAAATGCACTGTTTCCAGTCTCGGCTTCTGCATGGTCATCGGGCATCTTGGGTGGAAAATGGAAAGGAGTCAGTGCTGCTGGCATAGGCGATTTCTCTTGTGACCTCCCTCTAGCTTCAGACTCTGGACACTTAGGATTCCCGGGGGTCAAAGGACTGAGGTTTGTGAGCTCACTGACTCTGACTTTCTGGTTTGTCCTGGCATATCCAGACAAATGAAAATCTGCAATCGGTCATCCTTGGGAAGGCTCAGGGAAGGCCTGAGAGCATCACTTTGCAAGATACAGGCAGGGTCCTTGTACAAGGAGTGTTTCTGGGACAACAGCTTAGTGACCCCTCAAGGGCCACAGGGAAGGGGGTCACAGTCTCTGCCTAATTTGAGCCCCAACATCAAGGGTGGCAAAGCTCCAGCCTGTTCCTGTGATTCAATTAACCGGTTGTTTGTATTTTCATGCAAATGAAGACAAGTTAGTTGGGCACGTCCTCGTCAGCTTTTGTTGTACGGTTAATAACCACCTCAGCTCTTGGGCTGCAAACCGGATGTTAGCTCGAATTGCTGGGGGTGGTCCCCGACCCTTTTGCTTCCAAGAGCTTCTGCTGACTGGAGCCAGGCAATTCCCACTGACTCAGTAATTCATAGGCAAGGTAGTCTCACACCTCCCCTTCATTTTCCTCTCCGTATTCCACAGAGCAGACTTATCTCCTCCTATCAATTACAGCCGTATTAATTTATTTCCCTCTATCTCTCTCCCTGTGCTTGGTGGGGGTATGCTCACTTAAAATATATTTTTTCCCCTTGCTGGAGGCTTTCGTGAAACACGGCTAATATGCTGCACTTGGGATTTGAGCCTCTGCGTCTCACAAACTTTGGATGTATTGATGAACAAAAACAAGAGTGTGGAGAATCTGGGAAATCAGCAGCTGGCGGAGAGTGTGCAAACAGGAAACGGTCTGAGTCTGTGCAGGGGTGCAGAATTAGGAAAAGAATTCGAAATTGTCTGGTGTTGGGAGGGGGATGCTATTGTTTCCAAAGAATAATCCCATCTATTTTAGCATTTTTCAAGTGTGATTCCGAGGGTAATGTTCTTCCTTTGATTGTGAGCGACGTTAATTGAAAGGTGTGGCTTAGCCTCTGTTTTGGCAGTTAGACTTACATCTTTTGTTTGAAAATTCAGCGCTCTGGTTTTCCGGCCAGCCTCCCTCCGAGGTTCTGTTTTGGAGACGTGATGACAGCCGTACAGTGTGTTTCCTTGTGTGTATGGTAACAGATGTTTACGTGAATAACAGACTTTTTTATGAAGGCATACACTTTATAGCCAAATACTAATTAAAAATAATTGCATGTAAGCATTTTTGTTTATTCCCTGTTGTGCGTCTTTAATCATTTGAAATCACCTGCAGTTGAAAATTGAGGCAAAGATTTGATACTGCAATTATAAGAGGCCATCTGACTATATATTAGGTTGAAATACACGCATATTTCAGAAGAAAAACATCTTAGATGAACCGTGGGCCACGCCATTCTGAAGTCTTGTGTATAGTGGGTCAAAATACTAATATATTACTTTGTCAAACTAATAGGATTTTAAGCCATCATTCGGGCACAAAAACAACGGCTTCATGAATAATATCCTGTACCTGACACAGTCTGCATTAACAAGCTCATTACAAGTGGGTTTTAATTAGAGGCGTAACAGATGGTTCTCAATAAATATGGGCAGTGGCAACTGACTCCCTAGATTTTTCTCTCCCCCCAGCCCTCTTCAAAGATAAAAATTGTAGGTAATTGAGAGACTTAGAGCCTTAGTTTGGGCTTAATAGTATGTGTTCAGTTAAAACAATGTGTCGAGTACCAGAAAGATGACTCTCAGATGGGTGGATCTGGGAAAGGAACCCTGGGTGGGACATGCCTTTTCCACTGCTGGTGAGTTTGCAGGCACTTAGCAGGGACAATCCGAGGTGACCACAGCCTCTTCTCTGGGCTTTTTTTTTTTTTTTTTTTTTTTAAGCCTTGCCTGTCAGCGCGTTATGAAGAATTAACAAGACGTTTCAGAGTGGTCTTGAACTGCAGCTCTGCACGCTCTCACCACGGTGACATTTAACAGACACATTTGAGCAGAAAATAAAGGGAAGGGAAGTCTCTGAAAGCCAGCTCGCCTCTCTGCACAGGCATTTTACAGCTATGTGGGGACTCGAGAAGGAGGAGGACGGAGACATACCGAAGTTTCAGCCTGAAAGTTTCCGTTTAGAATGAAGCAGACAGGGCATCTGTGCCTAGAGTTGGGTAGGAGTTTCGTGAATCTCTCAGAGGAAGAATGTTGGGACGTAGAATTCACATTTGGGAAAAAAATAGTCTTTAATACCGAGAAAAATCTTATCTAAAAGGAAAACATGGCAGTTTAGAAATGAATGTGTCAGAATTCAGACAAGTCTTTATTTCACCAATTTTTCTTTTAAACACACACACACACACACACACACACACACACACACACAAAGAAAGGAAAACAAAACAAGAAAAATAAAGAGGAAGAGAAGAGGCGTGGAAGGGGTGAAGCAAGGAGGGACAGCCAGTTCAAGCTGCTAATGAATGCTGGTGGTGGCTCTGAGATCTGCCGCTTCTGTCTGAACAGATAGTTCCCGGAATGGTGGCATTGATTCCCTGGGAACATGCCTTTGCCGCATCACTACTACAAAAGGTTAGGTTTGGGTGGAAAGTCTCCACATTTCCAGCATTAGAAATGTAGACGAGTGGACAAGTGCCTCCATCAAAGGACATTGTCCCCAGCCCCATCCTGCCACCCCTCTGCCTCCTGTTCCGAGTGGCATGTCTCCAAGCACACACAGCAGAGTCGTGTTTCATGGGATGCTATTGCCTGGAAATAAGGCCACTTCAGGTATAAAATATTCCGCCCATATTCCCTGGGGCCAGGAGCTGACATGCAGCAAGTCTTCAGACGGAAGCCGCTAGGCCAGCAGACGCGTGGAGGTAGTCACTCAGCTGCAGCCCGAAATAGCACCAGTGAGTGTGTGAGGGGTTTAATTTCATTAAGAATTTTTTTTTGACAGCATGACACCCCAGAGTCTTGCTCCAGTTGCTTCTTATCACTTAAGGAGGGGTGGGGACTAAGGAGGTGGGAGATAAATCCCTAGGCTGGACTCGTAAATTTCCTTTTTAAAGGTAAGGAGCATTGCTTCATATTGCTTGGAAAAAAACCAAAAAACAAAAAACAAAAAACCGTGGGCAGAGTGGAGATGTCAGCATCTGGGCAGGGGTGGCTGCCGTCCTAACTTGGAAGACGGGCATGAGACCCTGGTCGCCAGAGTGGCCTGTTGACATAGATACAGAGAGACAGGCTGTGTCATTGTGTGTGAACTTGGGATGAAAATAATCAAGTCTTCATTCGACAGACGGATCCTGAACTTGCCTGTCAATAAGTCACTGGGCCACTTGGGCTGTGGCAGGACCAGCTGGGCTAGGACATGGGTGACAATGTAGTATTTCATCTGCTGAGCCCATCTCGCCTCCTGACCGTGCCCCCTGTCCTGCTCAGAGCTGTTGACAAACCAACTTGGCCTGTGCTTGACAGTTAAGGACCAGTCCTTACAGCCGAGACAGGCCGCCAGGCCTCCAGTGACCAAGAGGCAGAGAAACAGCTGAAGTTATTCCTTACTCCCGAGATCCCTGATTCGTAATGCCCCGAGGACCTGCAGTTGTCAAGGCCCCTAGGGCTCAGGGCTGTCACCCTTCATGCTTAACTAGTTCCTAGGGACTGTAGTGAAGATTAATAGATGCCATGGCCTTCATTGTCATCAGGGCAGAGATGAAAACTCAGCCACACATTTGACAAGGCAGCTGGCCTGGTGACTAAGGAGCAGTGGAGTGGAATTCAGGGGCCCAGACCTTTCCGCGCGTCTCCACTGACTGGTAACCTTAGAAAATCATTTATTTCTGCCCAGTACAAGTCCTGTGCAGCCCTCCTATTGAAAGAGAGCCGACTGAGCGGAGGAGGCTTTCAGTGGCTCTTCTATGACCAGTTCAAGCCCAGGTGTGGTCAGGAAGGGCTTCTGAATTGAACCTGAGGTTTTGTATGATTTAGTTCTCCAACCTACTACAGTGTCAGTATTGGCAGCATGTCTGGTGACCTTGATTCCCACCGGAGCATGATCTTTACAGACTCTCCAGAGCACAGTTCCGTTCTCCAGTGGGCCCCATGCCTAGGTAACATATCCCTGAGCTCAAGTGAAAAGAAGGAGAGAGAGAGAGAGAGAGAGAGAGAGAGAGAGAGAGAGAGACACTGGAAAGAGACTGGGAGCTTCTAGGCATGGGTGTTTTACTCGGTTATTTCAACTTGGTTTTCTAAAATAAGCTTTCTCTTTTGCCCCACCCTACAGAACCATACATGTGGTCTGACTGATCTCCCCAGCCAACCAATTCCGAAGGAAGTGCCAACAAATCTTTGCTTTTGAAAAAGACCATTATACTTTAGGGGAACAGAGGGTGACAGACAGGACAGAATCCAGGCCCTGCCTGGGGCAGCCTGTTCCCAGCATGCATCTCTGCACCCTTTAGCCTAGACCAAGGTTATACGATATCACTGGCCACATATGGTAAGACGTGCTTTGCGTCACACAGACAAGGAATTGACAGTGGATCCCCATCCAAAAACACATGGAGAGCTTCTATGAAATGTTTCATCTACATATCTGTCTGTCTGTCCGCCCTTCCGACTGTCTGTCCACCCGTCCTTCCATCCATCCACCCATGCACATCAGAAAGGAAAGCTGGGTCTACATAAACCTGCAGGAGTGAGTCTGTCCCTGGGGCTGCTCAAACGCCCCTCCCCCAGTGCCCAGCCCCCAGAAAGGATTGCCTTTTGTCTCCAGCCAGCTTATCCAAGACAGTTGCTGCCTCACTTCAATTAAGCTTGAATTAATTCTTGCCGGTTTCCTTTACAAAACATCCAGGTTTTAATTGTTTCACCTAATTACCGGACGGTGACCCAGATCTGAGACCTGACACAGGTGACGGGAAACGATGGGCTTCCTCAGATCATATTTGAGTGTTGTCTCTGGAGCATCTGGGAGAGGGATATTCCTCCTCTTTGCTCCCGCTGATTTGTGGGTCTGACCTTCCAGGCCCTCGAACAAGATGAAGTTTCCCTATCAGATAAACACACCCTCACTCAATGAACAGGCCTCATGCTTGGGATCAAAAGTAGCTCTAATTGTTCTCCAAAGCCAGCCTGGGACATGTGTTTGAGTCAGCAAGGAAAATCTGAACTTAAACTCACAATTTTGTGTCTTCCCAAATTGTGCAAGAAGCTTAAAGAACAGAGACCCACACACTGTGTAGCTGCTAATTACAGTATTCATTTCTAGCTACATATTTGTATGCAAATATCAGCCTGTATAAATTTGGCATTGAAAGCACCCCAAGGCTCTAGCCTGGCAGATGGGTATTGGATCACAATGAAACTTAACAGTACCTGGGGGCCTTGGGGCCAAGCAGAGGCTCGGAGCAACAGGAGAGCATCCGTCTTCCCTCTTCCGAGATGACAGTGTGGGCTTTATACATTGTTCTGGCTAGGAAATATTTAAGAGGTGGTTTGGAAAAACACTTTGGGCAGATAGCCAATCTCCCTTAATGTTCTGCAGACGGTCTGTAGACCTTGGAAAGTAGGACATCTTTAAATCACTTTATTTTGCTTTATTTTAAGTGGAGGAGCATCGACTTAAGCTGGGGGAATCTCAAAGCCCACTCTGTGGATTCATGGAGCCTCTAGTGGGAGGCAGGAGGCAGGTGTTAGAGGAGGGCTGTATAAACCCAGGGATCAATTTCCCATCTTTTTGTCCATGAGGAGGATGGCAAAGCTTTCTTGTCCTTATCCTTTCTTACTTTGCAAAAGAAAAGCATTCTTGCAGAGAATAAGATGAATCTTGTGCTTTTGAGAGACTGCTTGGGTAGCATCCTGGCTAGGACCTGGGCTATAAGGAAGTGCCACAGTACCCCTTTGCAGAGAATGTGGGTTTGGGGAGCTGCCCAGGCAGATTTTTTTTTTTTTTTTTTTTTGGTTCAGATGCACACAAGTGCAGGGATGCAATTAAAATCAGATGACAAGAGATTCCAAAGGAAAACAGCAGCAAAAGAAGAAGGCTTTGAAAAAAGGAGAGTCCCGTTCCTTCCCCCATGCAAAAGGCATTCATAGTCAGAGTGGTGGAGGGGCTCTTGGACTACAGCCTTTTACAAAGAGACTTGGATTATCTGCAGCCATAATTCATATGCTCGAACGTTTGGAAAGATTTCAATATCTGCCCCCATGTAAATGGGCTTAAAGGGTCCCTGAACCATGAGCACAGACTGGCTGGGCTTAGGAATCTTTATCCTTTAAGGCAGAAAAATGAATTTAGGAAAACGAAACTCGCGCTCTTACAGACATCCAAGGCTGTGTGTTACTAAGCTGCTTTTATGTTGTATTCTCCGGTTGAAAACTTCCTTGCCTTGAACTGGGGAAAGTAAACATGTCTGGGTTTTTTCCCCCCCTAAAGTCTTAGGTAAATGAATAAAACTGGGCAAAATATCAAGTGGATATATTTCAATTTGTCACAGTTTCCAAAGAAGTTGAGGGCAGAGAGCTGAGTTCTCACTGAGCTCATGGTGTCGTGGCTGATCCCAGGACCAACATCCTGACCTTTCCCTGCGGGGCTCTTCCCAAATTCCTGATAGTCTTCGAATGTAATCCTCGAGAGTAGAGCACTCAGAAATGGTTAGGGGCAGTTCTCTGTCTAGGAGAACATGGTGAAGATGCTGAAGCTGCTTGGGTGAACGTCCCTCATTCTAAGCTCTGTATTTTAATCTAGCCTGAGTATCATTTGAATGAGAGTTGGGCTTGTTCTAAATCCTCTTCACTTTGCGTGGGAGCTAGAGTGAGTGCTTCTATTTTCCTCTCATTGCAGATGAAGAAACTGAGGCCTGGAGAGGCTAACAGGCATCAGACAAGGTGACCCACCCAGCAGGTAAGAGAGTTACGGGTGAGGCCGTGGGGATGGTGCTTCCCCGTGGCCTCTCCGATCTGGGATGACTGGAAGTGGACAGCACTTCTGAGATCTGGGATGACTGTGCCCTAGGCCAGCATACGTGCTACTCAGTACCGCTCCCACAATCAATTCAGGATGATTTCTGTTTCCCAACTCCGTGGTCGATGAACAGCGTCAGGGTGGAAGGAGCCTGGGAGGACTCAGGGAAGACAGAGAATGACAACAGAAGAGAGCTGACAGCCTGACGGGAGGGATGGAGACAAATCTCAAAGGCAAGCTGGGGACTGTGCACCAGGTAGTCCCGAAATAGATCAGGCCTGCATCATTAAGCAGCTGGAGTTTCTCCCAGATCTTCTTTTGGAGAGGCCAAAAGCCACTGGTGAGCTAAAACCACCCTTTGTCTTTAAAGGCATGCACAGCACGCATATGGCAAATTAATTTCTTCGTCATCACCACAGGAAATAGCCGCACGGTGCCTGCCAAGTGTGCCAGAAGGAAGTCCCCACCTTGGCTGCTTCCAAGGCCACAGCAATCAGTGTCACCGGCTTGTCCTCATGCTCAGGGACCTTCCTACAGTTGCTCTCTCAAATTTCATTCTGTCATTCCCTGGCCTTTCCTACACTTGGCTAGGCTCCACGTGTCACCCTTACCTTCGTCTTCCAGGAAACTTATTTTTATAAAGTAAAGATAAATACAGTAATTTATTCATACCCAGGTTGTCAAGAGATATAGCTGGGGCCCAGAACACAGGATCTGACAGGATCCACAACGGGTTCCTAGGAGCTTCCCCATCACCCAGCTCATTTTCTGTTAGAAACCAGGAAATATTTTTGTTGTTGTTTATGCATTTTTTCAAAGGTGTGTTACAATTGAAATAGGCCTTGGGTTTTAGATTCCGTTTTTGTTTGTTTTGTTTTGTTGTTGTTTGTTTATTGTTGCTTGGTTTGGTTGTTTGATTGAATTTTTTTAGGTTTCCTTCCTTGCATTTCTTTTACATTACACCAATGTGAGGCTGTTGAGTCACGGTGGTCGTGGCATGCCTTCCTGACGCTGGAGATCAGGTGTCTGGAGCAGAAGGTTCTCCTGTCTTGAGTCCTAGCAGGTCACATGGCTTTCTAGAGCTTGAAGAGTACAATCACGTAGCCAGCCTTGTCGATAGAGGCTCTGAGTCTGGACACAGCTTGGCTAGAACTTGATGCCCAGGACCTGCCCCTAACAAAACTTCTGGCTCTCAAACTTCCACTCTCAAAGCAGCTTTGGCCCATTCTTTGTGAAACTGAACTCCTTGTCTTGGGGGGACACATGTCAATACACCGTCTCTTCACCGCTAAGTCTGCTTTGGAACGTGACATCCATGTATTTAACGTCCAGCTAGGAACAACTGAAGCCCCTACTTCTCACCTGGTGCTGTTTTATCCCCCCCCCCCGCCCCCCAGAATCCATTCGCCTTCACTTCCTCAGGAGCCCCAGTTTTCATTGGGGTTTCCATGGCACTGGGGAAGGAGCTGCCAAGCCTGGCTCAGGAGACCCAACCCCAGCAGCCATTTTTCACATGTAAAACCACCTAGGGTTGCCAGAGAACTTCTCCAAATACTCGCTGAAACTTCTGGACAGCTGGTAGTATGCCGTGAAGAGAAGAAATCTGGATCCTGAGCAGCTATTTTGCTGTAACTGTAAAAAGAACAGAGATAGTGTGGCTCCATCTGCCTGTCACCTATGCTCAGGGTGGTATGCCGGCTTCTATGTGGCACCACTGTGGGTCACCTCAAAGATCACCCTGGAAATGGAGATGATGCTACATAGCTTTTAGGCTTGCTTTGTTGGCACTGAGACATTCTGAGGTGGTCACTGTATCTTGGCATTGTTTCAAGCCATCTCATGCTGGTACATAAACACATGCTCAGGTCCCTTTTAAGTCCCATGTCTGGATGGGTAGTGGGGTTTTGCCAGCTGTGGGGAATGTGACTAGAGTTATGCTGGACTTCAGCTCACCATAGCATTTCTCCACACAACCTTGGCTATGAAACATCTTGTTTCCTCTGACCTCTGGCTGCTGACAGTGGTGCTCCTCAGAACCTAGACCTATTATTGTATCTGGGCCAGAGAGCAGCGTGATATCTCCTTCTCACATCCATGACAGCATTTGGTATTATCTGATGTACATTTTGTCTCTGTGAAAGGTGTATTGTTTCTCATTTTGGTTTAATTTTCCTTTCCTGCGGTATTAATGCAAATGAGTAACTTAGACCATGTTTAATTGACTTTTTGGCTTTCTTCATTTGTAAAGAACCCACTTAAGCACTTTACACATCTGTCTATTGACTTGTTTGTCTTTTTCTTATTGATTTGTAGGCCTTCTTTACATAGGTCGGCTCCTAATCGCTCTGTGCATTAAATCCACAGTCATTTGTCTTGTCTTCTGGATTTATAAATCTTTCTTGACCCCACAATGTAAAAAATAACTGGTTCTTATTATTATCATATAAAAGCATTGGAATAATTTAAATATTAGTTAAATTTGGGGAAAATATTGGAGACTACATACAAACGTTCTTATTTAGATGAACAGCCAATTCTCCTAATGACATTGTTCAGGACTGTCTGCTTTCCATTGACTTAAAATATTGCTCTGAAGTATTACCCAGGTAAGCACTTTCAGGCATGTTCTTCTGAGCTCTTCCCAAAGATAAATACCATTATATCCCACCGTGAGTTGAGCCCTTTATTGGTATACCTTCCCTCGTTTCTTGAGGTGGGTAGTTCTCTCACAGGCCCAAAACTTGCTGCTTGTTCTGGGTCAGTGGTAAGCAAGTTCCATGAATCTGTCTGGTTTATTTTTTCAGTGATGGGATTACAAGTATGCACTACCGTGCTTGGGTTTCTGTGGGTTCTTGGGATCTAAGTCATGTTCTTATGCTTCCATGACAAAGATCTTACCAACTGAGTCATTCTCCAGGCCAGTCCAGTATTTTTGAAGAATAATGGCAGGTAAAGTATTTACTACAGACATATTTCCTTAAAAGTGTGTGTGTGTGTGTGTGTGTGTGTGTGAACTCAATTTCTAGGTATTAAATCTTAGTAGGAGCCTTGGCCTTGGGGAGGAGGGGATATGGCCAGCCTGAACTTTGCATTAGAATGTAGTTGCTGTACCACTGTCCATAACTCCCTGGAGAGAGCAGACACAGACTGCGAGGGTTCCGGCATTCTGGCAAGGGTTTTACATGCATCCTCTTTCCCAGAGACTCCTGCAATAATTCCCATTTCCAAGTCCAAATCCAAAACATCCTACAGAGTCAAGGCATTTGTCCCAGCATGGGTGATGGAAGGAGAGTCATCTACCTGGACCTGTCTTCATGTTTTGATTCTATGTCTGCCTTTCCTCTTTGACCTGCTGGTCCAGCTGTGCCTTGTCAGCCTCTACCCAATCTGGACTGAGTCTCTTTGGCCATAGAAAGGCAACTTCAAGAGCTCTGAAAGCAACATTGGTTTTTCCAAGGTTGCAGAAGAGACTGGGTAGAAACACATGAATGCATCTGACCTGTCTCTGTCACACTTGAGTTTGGGGATCTTTGGAAACATAGCTGCAGACATTGGTGTTTTGTGGTCTGTTATGTTTTCTTTCCCTCACTGCAAAGTTTGAGGTATGAATTCTGTGGTGCCCAGCAGTAAGGAGTCCATTGAGTGGTCCAAGAACAACTATACATGATATCTGAATGTCCTTTTGGTGTGACTGTGACCTTCCAGATATTGTGTAGGCCATCATCTCAGTGAAACAAAATGGTGCACCAGTTCTGTTTAGTTCATAAAAATTCTCATGGCTAGGATCTACTACCCTTCAGTACTGAAGGAAGACCAGGAGGCTCTTCCATTGCAGGATGGTGATGTCTTTCCTCCTGTTTTTTTTTCCAGGCTGTGGGTGGGAGCTGTAGGGGAGGAACAATGCATTGAACACAGGGTACACACTGGGACAGATGCTACCAGATGCCTTGAGGACTTCTGCTCCTATGGAGGTTCTTAAGTGAGATACCTCTCTTCCCAGCTTTCTTCTATCTGGATTAGCCACGGGATGAAGTCCTAGCCCCAGTGAGACACCGTAGGCATTTCAGGGATCTCTGGAAGCTTCCGTTTCTCAGGCAAGTAGAAAGTGTTTGAGGTAAATGTCACCTTTCTTCTTTCTAACAGGGGACAGGAGAGGACCTTCCTAGCCAGAGAGATGCCAGCCTCTGCGCTGCAGTCCAGGCCCTGCTGATTCCCTTGGTCATTTTGGTGGTGTTCCAAGGACTGCTGCCCTCATCCTGCCTCTGCCGGGTGGTCACAGTGAGTGGTACCTTCCTGCCATGTGTGAAGGAAGGCAGAGGGTGAGGCAGGAGGATACTTTGAGGCTTCCCATACCACAGCTCCAAGATCTTTACAGGTATTCCTAAGGCAGAAGACATTGGCTTCTCTCCAATCCTCCTCTCACTGTCCCCCTGTCCTGGTTAGGTATGTGTGTGTGTGTGTGTGTGTGTGTGTGTGTGTGCGCACACGCACGCAGACTTGACAACTTGATATGAGCTAAAGTCATCTAAGAAGCAAGAATCTTAATTGAGAAAATGCCTCTATTATACTGGGCTCTGGGCAAGTCAATGGGGATATTTTCTTGATTGATAATTAGTTCTTGATTTGGTAGAGCCCAGGCTAATGTGGGTGGTGCCATCCCTGAGTGGGTGGTCCTGGGTGGTAGAAAAGGGCAGGCTGAGCAAGCCAGGAAGCAGTGGTCCTCCATGGCCTCTGCTTTAGTTCCTGCCTCCAAGTTCCCTTCTTGTGTCCCTACACCAACTTCCTTCAGTGATGGGGTGTGACCTAAAAGCTGCAAAATGACATAAACTATTTCCTCGGAAAGATTTGTTTGGTCGTGGTGCTTATTATAATAATAGAAATCCTAAGACACCCCCTCCTGCCTGGGACCTGTGCTGAAGAAAGACTACAGGGC
Organism: Apodemus agrarius; assembly: GCA_964023405.1. Classification (NCBI taxonomy): domain Eukaryota; kingdom Metazoa; phylum Chordata; class Mammalia; order Rodentia; family Muridae; genus Apodemus; species Apodemus agrarius. The sequence continues at coordinate 130,729,820 of OZ030005.1, read as the reverse complement.
CTCTCTCCTAGGCATGCTCCATGGATACTTACAACATGGACAGAGACCATGTGGTATCTTCATCTGGAAGCTCAGTACACTTGTATATCTCACCCCTTATCCACACCCATGCTGTCACCCGTCCTGAATGTACAACCTGGAGCTTGTCAGCCTACCACCCAGGAAATCCACCCTGAGTCAGGGAATCCCACATCTGCCTCTCTGGAGAGGAGCATTTTGTCTGGCCCTGTGCCTCCGTTCCACATGGTTGGCACAGGTAGCCACTCTGGTTCTGGTCCTCAAGCAACCAAAAGATGCCCAAGGTCTTCTTTGGCTCTGGGGATACTCTGAAGCCCAGCAAGGCAAGGTTTTCGAAAACGTAGTTCCAAATCCCTGGTTTGTTAACATAGCATTGTGTCTCTGCTTCCTCCAGAGCCTCTGATGTCTGAAATGGCTCCAGCCATGTCCCACAGAAGATGCGCAAGTGGGATGAAGTCCTGGGTGATGTTGCAGATGGAATTCTGAGTCCAAGTACATTTACCAGTGTAGGGTAGAAAAGATTAGAAAGAAGTGTGTGTTGACCACAGACAGCCTCTCTTGCCCTTGTTCTCCAAGTCACATGGTGTTGTCCCGCCTAACAGAGTAGGCTTATCATGTCACTTAACATTAGTGTGAGTGTGTGTGTGTGTGTGTGTGTGTGTGTGTGTGTGTGGTCAGTCTTAGGTATTGATTATCTACTTCTTTCTTTTTCTGTTTGAGACAAGGACCAACCCTCTTGAGATTCATCTTCTAAGGCTGGAGTTATGAGCATGCACCAGTGTACCTGGATTTTTACACTTGCCGGAGGGATCCAACTCAGGTCCTGCTGTCTGCATGGCTAGCACTTTGTGGACTGAGCTACATTCCCAGAACCCTGCTGTGCCATTTTTTCTGTAAGGCACTTGGAAGTCCCCCAGTTTTGATTTGCTCAAGGGTTCAAGTACCTCAGTGATACTGAGGGACATCTGCATTGGTCAGCTCCTTAGAAGAGGGCTGTGGGGGGATGGAAAAGCAATAAGGTGAAGCCAGCAGTCAGTCGCCATAGCATGGAGCCCTGTTCCTTCAGTTCAGGCTTCCCCACCCTCCCCCTGTCTCCTGGTTTTGGTTTGCAGACCCCTTTCTCCTCCCCCTCTCTTCCCCCACCTAGCCTCTGAAGGCTGAGTTCTGGGGTCTCTGCTTCCCTCCTGCCTTTCTGGCTGTGGCTCCAGAGCTCCCCTCCGCCACCCTCCTCTGGAGGAATCGACCTTTCTGCTGTCACCCTCCTCGTGGCCCGAAGACATGGTTTTCCTAATAGAGCGTTTCATAGCAGCAAAGTGGTTGTCGATAAACCCTTCAGGTCGAGCAGAGCCTTCGAGTCAAAGGCAATCCGCGCTCCTCACTGAGCACTGAATGGTTTGTTTCAAACTCTGGTGCCAGTCTGGCTTGGAGGAGATCACTGTTACTGCTCTTAGGTCTTCCTGTGGTTCTTATCGTCCGTCTTATTAGCAGCTCGTGTAAGCACCTGCTTGTGGATCCATCTTCATCACTACCCTGTTGACTCTAATTTTATAAAACCTGTACAAAGTGAATAAATTTGCGGGTGTGAACCCTGCTGGGGCCCTGACCCTCAGTGGCATGCAGGCCCTGGCCTGCTGTACAATGTAACGATCACATTATAATCTTGTGATATTATTCAAAACGACTTCAGATAAATGAATGATAAAGCAGGGTGATGCTGCCTCCATCACAGAGCTGATATGGTCCCTAATCAGTGTCCAAGCATATGTCATTACATAAATTATGAACCCAAGCTGCATGGGAATTCCCCCAGAGGCGTCAGCTGATGTCAGGCCACGGGCTGAGCTCTGAATTCTGAAGACAACAGCCCCTTCTACTCTTTTAATTTCTCAGAACTGCTCACAGACTTCTTCGAGGCCTGGGGAATATGATTGAATCTGCTCATCACGGTCTTCATGGGAAAGGAGAAATACTTTCTTTCAAAGGCCTTCCCACTCTTGGGTTCTCCGTCCACTTACTGAGAAGGGCTTTTCTCCTTCCTTGAGCTGGTGAGCGAAGAGTTGTTACGTTGAATAAATGGATGGTCAGTGCAGGGGGCAACAAAGGCATCAGAATGCCAAGTTTAGGGGTTCTCTGAGCCCAGAGCCAGAAGCCAGGTCATTGGTACCAATGTAACTTACTGTGTAGGAGGCATGGAAGAACCCCCCCAAAGACGTGCTGGCTGCTGGCTGGCTGGGTGGAAGGATAGACAGCTGGCTGGCTAGATAAACGATAACTTCATCATGGGAATGAGGCCTCCCCTGGTGGGGCTGTCACCTGGGATGTTTATACCATAACAGTTGGGTTAAAGACGCCTTGCCAGAGTTAGGGGCACGTCTTGCTTTGAACCGTGCTCACCCACTTGGCAGCTCATGCCTTGGTACAAGTTAGTGTGGCTCTTTGACTCTCAATGCCTTTATCTGCAGAAAGAACATACTACACTCCTGAACACGGATAGTGAAGTTTCCACAAGCTAACGGACGGGCACACCTTGCCAGTAATTCCTATGATACCCTGCACTTAACAGGCATCGTAAAACAGAGCTAGAGTCTCTAGCTGTTGTTTGTGGGAAGATTGGAAAGCTTTGGGGCTCAATGGCTTGTCTAGCAGACTTCAGTAAGAATTGAGTCATGGTGAGTTACAGTTCTTATTCTAAGCTCCCGATGAAAGGTGCCTTTAGTGTATCTTGTTAAGATTCATGCATGGTGGGGCTTTCTTTCATTTGCATTCTAAGACGCTGATTTATAGAATGATGGAGTTCATCTTTAGAGACTGAGTGACCCTAGCATTAAGATGTTGTCCTAATATATGTCTGTGAAAGATGCAAACTGTAAAGCCTTGTTATCATGTGCCAGCCCATCAATGTCACTCATGGTTGGTGTCTCCTTACCTTTTTGACTCTGTTGAGTTGGGGACAGATGACCTTTGAGGTGTCTGTCTGCGCCAACAAACTTTACGTATTTAAATGCAGGTTTTGTGTTAATGGCCTCTTGGTGCTGTGCACACTTCTAGAATTAAACGTGTGTATCAAATGACACTCAAAAATTAAGCTAGCCTTTTGCCAGGAGCCTTGAGGCTGTGGGATGACGGAAGGGACAAAGCCAGTGGGGAGCTTGGAAGATTGGAAGGGGACAGAGTGCTGGAGTCACAGGGCAGAGCCCAGTGAGAAGGCAAATAAAATGGGGGACCGTAGAAAAGGGTTTGATTGAATTTGAGAAATCAAACCAGGTGGGAGAAGAGACTCAACCACATTAAGTTCAAGGGAAGGAGGGGAATGAAGGGGATTTGTCACGTCCAAAGACAGAAGTGACACCAGGAAGGAGCCCTACCACTACCGCTTTCTCTGCCTTGCTAAGGCAAAGCCCTCTCACACGGGTGCTGGAAGCAGTCAGGCGGAGACCTACCTGATACTGACTTGTCAAGGGACACAGATGAGAAATTACATGAGGCACTTTGATGCAGCTTTAGAGTTAATCTTTCATTGTTTTTAAAAACAAGTTTTTAAAGACAAAGTTCAGAGTGCTCACTGGTTAACTCCATGTGTGTTGATTTCTCTCTTTGACTACCGTCAGAGAGGGATAAGGGCTGACTAAAGGGAGCCAGAAGCTGGCTGGGCACACCCTCCCTTCATCTGGGTCGATACTGTCCCACGCCTGGTGCTCAGATTCATGCCACTGGGTTGGCTTTGATTCTGAAAGTATTAGTTAATAGGCAAGTCTCTACGAGTGGTCTGAAATACACCCCAAGCTTAATTAGTTTACCAAATGTATTTTGGGGATGACTTGCTAAAATTCTCAAATAATGGGCTTTGGAGCTCTGGAGATTTACTAATATCCAAGAAGTAAGATTATAAAAACCATAAAGGATTGCTGTTGGGAAGGACGATCATTTTAAATGCAGTCAGAGGAGGAAATTAGATCCTGCAGTTACCACACCATCAATGAGAGCTTAACGAGGTCTAACCGTTACTGAAGCACTGGGCAATCTTCAAATAGTAAAGTACCAAAGATTTTCGTGCCTAGGCTTCCATGGTCCGAGAGATCTTACATGTTTAATTATGCTGACAAAAGAAACATGTGACGGAGTCAACCCATGTGCAGGTTAAGAGCCAGGGTGACAAATTAGCATTTGCATTCTATAAACATCCTGTATTTTTGTGCCGAGGCTTGTACAGATCCAATACACTAGCCGGCACAGCCGGTGTGTAGGATCAGCTCTGCACTGTTCAGATGCTGCTGTGGGGTCTGGCTGCAGCTCTTGCCTTGGCCACAGTGCCTGATTCGAGAGGGGCTTCCCTGAGCAGCTCCTACACCACAGGAACAGTTGGTTTCTGTTTATTTTCAGGCTGTGGCTAAGCACAGATAATTGTATTCCCGAAAGATATTTTTTCTCAGATTTTGATAAAGTCAAAACAGAAATTAAACTGGAATTCTGTAGCTGATGGCATTTATAGTAGTTTTTTTTTTTTTGCAAACACAAATGTTATGATATTTTTAAAATGAAGAAAATTGGCCTTTCTCCCAGAAAGGCAATGCTGGGAGGAATTGGCAGATCTGTTGAAATATATATATATATATATATATATATATATATATATGCAATATGTATATATACAATAAAAACAAGTGAGATGCCAAGCTTCCTTCTCCTTCTGCTTTCTCCTAACACACATACACACACACACACACACACACACACACACACGTCCATTCATATAACAATGCACCACATGTAGTATTCATATATACTACACAACACACATCACCTACACATATACAACACACACCACATCACACACATTACATATTTTTCTGTGGATTCTCAACGCTGGAAAAGATCTTTCTCCACATTGCCTCTCTCACCCCAATGTTCAATTAAACAGAATTTTTTGAATTATTGTCAAAGCCAACTCTCACATCTGAAAATGTGGAGCAGTAATCACTGAGACCTCCACTGCTGATTTATTTTCTAAGTGTGCTAAACTGTGCGCAGCAAGCCTGTGAGTGTGTATGCACATGTGTGCATCCACTAGGACATGGGTATGCATGTTCCTGGTGCCTTTTAAGCAACCTCTAGACTGACTTTTCTGGATCTTGGTGCTATATGTTCACACAGCCATGGGAATTCAGACTGAGCAATCAAGCAACTTGAATCACTGTGACGTGCCTCGAACCTCACTGAGAATACGGGTGACTCACTCTCACCATGCACACATGTATCTCTGTGTGCTGATGGACGAGCTCATTAGCTTGATGGTGGCAGTCATCTCCTGATGTACACTTACACATTACCATGTGTACTGGAGGCTCAGGTGATAGATATTTGTCAGTTGCAATCTGAAAAGCTAGAAAAAGAGGAAAGTGACATTTTAGCAGAATGTTTAGAAAAAACGTTTAAGCTAAATTATCTGTTTGCATTTATGAAGACCAAGCTGATCAGACACATTCATTCATCAATCCTGGAGATAGCCTCAGGCACCTGCCAGGCTCCCTGGCAGGGCTGGGAGGAAACCGGAATGGATCTAATTTTTTGGGAACCCATGACCTGGCACAGACACCTACTGAGTAGCTGGATTTCAGTGCTGAGATCATGTGGAAGCTTCCTGAAGGAAGTGGCGCTTCACCTTAGAGCTGAAAGGAGGTGATAAGCCCAGGTAGGGAGTCAAAATGGCCCCGGGAGAGGAAGGCAAAACCCACGCACAGAAAACAGGCCAGAGACAGCTAGTACACGGAGGGCCCAGGGCCATGACAGTGGGTTGTACAAGGCTTTGTGGGACAATTTCATGTTCTGCAAAGACTGAAGCAGCCAAAACTTGCAGAATATTCCATATTTAGGAGACTCCACTTGCAGAGTTGATAGTTACCCAGTTACCCTTTAGTTCTTCCTCTGGAGACCTCAGAGCCCAGCATCCTGTCTGGACAGCATCATCTCTATCACACTCTTCCGTTGCTGGGTAAAGGAGTAGAACTTAGCATACGATATATTTCTCCCTTTCCTCCTCCCCACCCTATGCTTTTCCTTCTTTGGCCTCTCTATCCCCTCACTCCCATGACACACCTGGGCACGGGCCATAGTGTTACATGTGGCGCATTTCTTCCTTCCGGGATGTGGGGGTGAGCCATATCAAGGCTCTATACAGCATAGATTCTTCCCTATTGACCACAAGCTAGATGGGAAGTGTGGAAGGGCGTGTTAAACAGGAAGAGCAAGTTTCAGGCTGGGGTCATCCATCCAGAGTAGGGTTCAAACTGGTTCTCCACTCCCTAGCTGTGCAACCTTGGGCAAGTTCATTTACAGAGGCTGTCCCCCCTCACCCCCACACACATGTGGAATATAAATAATAATGCTTTCTATCATAAAATAATCCTCACTATTAGGGAAACAGAGTGAATACAATATCAAATATTTGCATGAAAGTAACATGATGTAAAATAATAGTGAGCCGACTTTATTAAGTTGGAAAATATTGAATAAGCATGCTGAACAGTAAAAACATATACATGCTCTTTCACACAGAGATACACAGAGCAAAACAAGCTCACCAATAGACAATGAAAACATGTCTCACAATTATTTTAACAATAGCAGTGTCTTAACGGGCATTAGGCGATGAAAGATGGCGTAGTCATGGGAGCGTTTCCTATTTGTGTCCCCTCTGGATGATAATAAAGTGTATATGCTCCTATGGAGATGGGCCACAATTTCAATAATATATTGTAAATACACAGTAAAATACAACTAGAACTTTGGTTTTCAGCCCTGGGTATGTTACGCTGCCCCATGGAACCCCAGGGAAACTCCGGTGGCAAACAAAATTCAGGAGGGGAACGCCCAGCTTCCATTGAATAATTGTCGCTGTCTCTAACCTGTTTTCTTGTGCGACTTCCATTATGCTGATTGCCATGAACAGGCATTACGAGTGAGTACGACGTGGGGGGATAGAGTCTGGGGAAAACCATGTTTGAATATTTGTTTCTGCGTTTACATGCTCCACTGATGAATGAAATGGTAAATATTTAAAGCCTGAAACTCTTTTCATTTCCCCTTCAAAGACCCACTCTGAGCCTCTCTGGTCGTCGGGCATTGCAGCTCCCCGAGTCATTAATCACTCTTTGTTTGGGCCGGGTTTTATTGTTTAGAATTGTTCAACTCCTGCGCTGGATGGGAGAACACCAAGATACCGGGTTCTTTGTTCCTTGCCTTGGCCCCGTGGACAGACCTGGAGGCCCTGGGTTTGCCCTGAGAGAGGCTCCTGCGCAAGTCACCTATGATTTTCAAAACACAAAAGGCAAAATGTAAACAAATCACCTACAATTAAGCAGCTTGACGCATACCTCTTTGCCGCTTCTGAGAGATCCCTGGAAGAATAGTCACCTTTTAGGACCCCCCCCCAGTTAATTTTAAAACAAATATTAGAAGCAGGTGGGGGAGGAACATTTTATTGGTGACCGATTATTTCCAAAGATGTATATATGTACTGAACAGGGGACAGGAATCGATCTGATTGTGCCATGTGGAGAAATAAAAGAATTACCAGAAATACTTGATTTTTTTTTTCAATTTAATTCACAACTTATGATGATAGAGTTAACCGTGGGTCCTCAAGAGGCCCTAAGATACAATCCATCATTAGAGGGTATTTTAAGCATATTGGAAAGCCTTGATAATGTATGATTTTGTGGCTATGCTAATGTGATTTAGGAATAAAAATATAATAACTTTCATCCCAAAATCATATAAGGTAAAATATCTTCTGTCAGGGAGTGATTTGTGGGCTGCGTTCTGCACGTGTGTGTGTGTGGGTTTGGGCAGTTCTTTATAAGGTGTGTGCGCTTTTATTTTGTTTACCAGCGTGCATGGTACTAAAAAGGGTTTTATTTGAAGCACACACTCCAGGTTTACAATATTATATGGAAGTGTATACCTCCTTTGGTACAACAACAGCAGCAGCAACAACATCAACAACAACAACAACTGCTCCTTGACTATATCCACACTAGTGACAAATCTGCCAGGAAGTGACTAGTTGATATGCCTTTTTATTACCGGAGCTGCCTTGTTTTCTCTACTCAGAATAAAGAAAATCACAGGATCCTTACAATAATAGCTGGCAGCAGGTAGTTACCGGGACACGCATGTCCCCGACTCTTCACTTTGTAGCATCCATCCGATGGCAGATTAGAGGCAGGAATCTGCAGGTCGGTGACAAATACAGGGGTAATAGCATTCAGCTTGCCTAACTGTAAAAGTGAATTCACTGGTGCTCTTTGTTTGATTGTCGACCTGACATGTCAGATGAGAAGGGCCCCTTGGATAACCTGCCAAAACAACAGCACAAATAAACGCCAGACACCGGGACTGCTTGATGTCGAATTACAAACACTGGGCCCATCATGGATTCAAATGGAGCGGCTATGTAAAAGCCCAGTGGCGGCTGTGGGGTGGGGCGAGCACGGGAACAGAGTGCCTCTGGGTACCAGGCTGCTCGGGTTTTTTTCCCCGTCCCCTTGGGTGAGCTGGGAGCCTGGGCTCCACAAATACGACGGCAATATTTAGCATTCATTGGTTTTCTTATAAAATTTGTCTGATCGTCTGATGTGACAGGCTCTGACGCTGGAGAAACTGCTTCTCAAATTGCCTCCTGTAGCACTGCTTGATTCCAGCGAGCGGCAGTTCTGGGCAGGAAAACTGTCCGAGGAATGAATGCATCCTGCCGTGTCTCTTTCTTCGTGTATTCCCTTTGCATTGAGACGGAGCCCCACAGCTTACAAGATAGCAACTGTGGGAAAAGGGTGGTATTTATCTCCCGCGTAGTTTTTAGATCCAAAGGCAGACTTACCCGGGTGCTCATTACACTTCTGCCTTGCGATAAAAATCTCTACAACCAGAGACAAGCTAGCTTCCTTGGCTGTCTCACAGGATACTCAGACCGCACCCCTTCCCCCCAAAAAAACCCTGCTCAAATACATTATTTCTTTCAATACAGAAAAATAGTCTTTTACTATCCGTTTGAAAATTTGTGCCAGCCTGTAGTCTTCAATAACCACTTCAGAATAGGTAAGGGAATTAATTTTTATTAATTTTTATTTTTTTTATTGTTTTGCACAGATGTGCAAATGTGTAAAATGGACTGAACAGACTTTTCCTTGAACCTGTACATTTGTGCACCAGGGGTGACATCCCATAGACAGGAGACTGGACCATATTGCTACTGAGCTGACAGATAACAAGCCAGTGTTCTGTGCTGTCCACATGCCCCTGCCCTGCTGGCTATAGTGTGCTTCAAATGACCTACACACCAAGTGTGAGTGGTGCCTTCCACTAAGCAGTCTAAATGGCATTTAGCATGAAGCCCAACTGACCAGGAGCACACTCAGAGAAAGACTGTCGATAGCTGTTTTGCCCCCTGGGCTGTGGTGTTGAAAATATCCTGTACATTTAAAATACATTTTCTCTATTCTTAGCCCCTGGTTTAAATCTCACCAAGTTCTAAATGACTGGAGGTAACTGTGTGCTTCTGAATTCTTTAAAAGTTCAGCAAGAGGCTGGAGATTGGGATTTCTGGGTCATCGATCATCCCAGGTCATGTTCTTGGGTTAGGGATTTTTTTCCCCAAAAGAACACAGGTGAGGGGTACACGTCTAATGTTTATGAAAATTTTACAATTTTCTAAACACAGATACTGGAATGCCAAGGTATTTCTGTATGAATAGAGGAGTCTCTTGGCATCCTGACTATATCCTTGTTTAGTGAACACGCAGCTCATCAGAGAACTATGTTTATTTAGGTCTTTGTAAGAAGGTTATGAAAGCTAATTTTTCAATGGGCAATATTGCCGATTAAATCACCTGGCTTCATATTGTCTGGCCCAATCACAGGATGATGTATTTACCTTCCCTGTGTACGTGAAATAGATAGCAACCATTAAGTCTATTTTAACTGTAGTTATTAGAAACATAGTAAATGGTAAACATAGCAGAGGATGCTCAACTGATCTGAGCAGCCCAGGAGCCGGCAGAGCAGGTGCTGGTGTCCCGTTTTTTAAATTACATTTCAGGGAACATAACAAACCCTCTTGTGTTACACATATCACGGTAGCGACTTATACTGGCATTATTCTGTTCGACCTCATTCCTGCTAATCACCCTCCTACTTTTAATAGCTGCCACGGTGGGTGAAATAGCTTACTGCAGTATTTCTTGCCGAAAGAATGCCTGTCAGGCTATTGATGACAAATTAAAATTAATAAAGAAGATCGGTGTTGAATTTGAGGGAATGGAGAAACCACCGTGTCCACGTGACGCCCATGGCCTCTGGGGCACTCTGTGGAGAATAATGTTTTTGGTGTGCGTGTATTGTCTTGAAAGGAACGCTAAAACTGCCAAATCTCTGCCTGGAAGAGTTCTTGAAATAGGAGCTGTATTCTTTTAGCCCTCATCACATGTAATTTATCCCTCAGAGAGGCATTTCCCACTCTGCACACCTTCTCTCTGGCTGTAATAATAGCGTGTTTCCAAGGTTCTACAATTTTATTTACCTCGGTGAGAACCTTTGCAAGAACAATCACATACACATCAGAGTCCAGGAAACACAGTGGATAAGTTCAAGTTGAACACCGGTGCGTCTGCAGAGGCGTCTGCCTCTGCTGCAAGAGGGCTCAGCCGCCTCCTTAAAGCACCAGCGTTTCTGTTTGTTGAAAGATTTTGTGTTTTGGGGTCATTCTCTTGCTTTCAGAAAATGCCTGAAATCGCAGCGTGCTGTTCTGTTCCGTGCCACCAAAAGAAAGAGAGACGAGATGTTTTGGAAGACTGTATATGCAGTAAATAAATACCTTCTCGTAGTTTACATATGTCTCATGTCTACTTATAAATAGCACATTCGTTTAAAAAAAATCTTGCTGGGAGAACGGGAGCAAGAGGAGGGGGCTTGCCACCCGGGGGCTGTTGGGAGGCCGCTTGTAGATACTAAAAGCTGTAGACATGGACAGCAAGGGGCTCATGCAGGTGAGCTAGTGCTCCCATATCAAAGGACAAAATTATTGTAATACTTATTTTTAAATTAATGTGAGCGTGTGTGTGTGTGTGTGTGTGTGTGTGTGTGTGTGTGTGTTCGAGCATGCATGCACGGGTGTGTGCTTCAAACAACTGTCAGGAATTGGTTCATTTTCAATCAGGACTAGGTTGCCAGCTTGGTGGCAAGCATTCTTCCTCCTGGAGCCATCTCACTGGCCAGGAGGACAGAATTTTGACTATCCCCAAGAGGCTTCAGGAGATGACTGAGTTGTCTTTCCCTTAAAGAAGTAGTAGCCTGGGCAGGGTCAAGGTGCATGTTGCGCGTGAGTCACTTGGTTATTGCCAACAGCATACTGCTGTGGAGAAATGAAGCGGAGGTTAACTAAAGTTGCCAGATTCCCAGAAAGGTAGAACAGCCTCACAGATATCACCACTGCATCCAGAAAGGAGGCATCATCTTCCCCGGGGGCAGGAGACTAGGACCAGATCCATTTGATCAGTCCCATCTAAGCTCTTTCAGGGCCCAGATTTCTCCCTCCGTGTATTCATCTTTTAAGTTGCAAGCTCCAGGCATATATTCAGGAACCGGGCGTGAGCAACCCTAGCCGCAGCATGAGCTTCTGAGACACCCCTGCGAGCTGAGCTTCATCTCCAGCTAAGAGCCTGCTTTGTACTCCCGACTCCCTGATTTCTACCCTAGTTGCTTGGCCTTTGCCCAGATGGTGAGGCCTGTGTAGCCCAGCTGTGCTCGTCTGTCTGTAGTCTGCCTCTCTCAGCGGGCTTCAGGTTGGTACCGAGGACATGCTGGCTCCCTTTCAGCGGGCAATGCGAGCTTTGGTACAGGCACAGTCATGGACTGGAGTTACTTTGGGTAGAGGTAATTATCTAAGATCTGGCCATTCAGGAAAGGACCTGAGTGCACACATGGACTTGATATCTCTGCTTTCCTTTTTCTTTTAGTGCAGGAAGACTTGGGTCCACTGCCGGCCTCAGTGCGTCTCTAGGCTCTAGGCACTGTGGATTTAGGACACTTGGAGGGAGAGACAAGGAATAGGGAGTTCTGATATTCAGCTACCACGGACTTGCACAAGGGTTTGAAAGCTTTGCCTCACGTCTGTGGAAGTTCATGCAAGGGACTAATTAGAAACTTGACATTGCAAATTACAACCCAAGACAAGCTAGGAACTGTTTACGCTCCCCCACAAACGTCTAATGATGGTGCAATACACTTTGAGCATTGTAGCTGTGCACCCCCTCTGCGGGGTACCCGGCCATCCACTGAACAGGTGTGCAGATGATCCACCCATTCATCTCAGTCCTGAAGTGTGGCACTGTTTTAATGCGGGGATTAAGAGAGCGGATGCCTTGAGTAATTGAGAGGAATGCCTTTGTGAGTCACAGGGCTGACATCTACTAGTCAAATTGCTCTGCCTCTGAGTTGTAAAATAAAAATAGAGAAAATGAGAAATTAATTCAATTAAACATTTTCCCACCCACATTTTACCTTTCCTTACCGCTCTGGGGAATAATTTATGAAATGTATATCGCCAGAAGAGTTATTTTTTTGCCATTATTTTTAACTTAATGAGTATATCTTACATATCCGAGGGAAAGAACAAAGGTTAAATTTTACATTAACGGCACATTGCTAGATGGCATGCAAATACCTCTATGCAAATATAAAGTCCCTGGAAGATAAATGTGTTATATTTTTAACCAGTTAACTATGACGGTGAAGTATCGTGTAGGGTACTCCGTGGCTTCATTTTTATATCTTTCTTGTAAATAATGCATAAAGTATGCAGATGGTGTCAAAATATGATTAAGCTATTAGCTTTATAGTTTCCATAGTTAAGAATGTGTTCAACGCGGAGCGGCTAATAACTCATTTCTAAAGTCGGTGACCATTATGAAATATCTCTTGTTCGAGTGAACGTTATCATGTGACATAATGATTTTGCTTAAAACCAAGTTAAATGAGGAGTAAAATTAAACAATATTGCATGAATTGTGTTTGACTAATTTTGTGTCACATTATATTAGCCAAGCTTTCAGAATTCGTGTTAATGACAAATAGTGCGAACCCCAACACGCTTTATATGTCTGCACAACCACCCTTGAGTCATTAGCTCTTTAGAGGTTCACTTTGTTGGCAGTTTTTGTAGCCACTGGCTTTTCCTGATTATTTTTTGTCCATAAAAGCAGACACAATTTGTAAAATAAATTTTACACAGAGAATGGGGGCTTAATTTCAATTATAAAGGCATGTTTTTGGGTTTTTTTTTTTGTCCTTGTTTTATAATTTTTTTTTTGTAAAAAAGCAAAACCCAATCATTTGAAGAGTTAGGAATGTCAGGGAAATGTCCCTAAATCAGAATGATTGAGAGAGAGCGGGAGGAGGAGTGGGAGGAGGAAAGGGAGGGGGGAGTGTGGGAGAGGGGAAGGGGAGGGGGAGGGTGTAGGAGAGGGGGAGGAAGAGAGGGAGAGGGAGAGAAAGACAGGGAGAGGGGTGGGGAGGGGAGGAAGAGGGGGGAGAGAGGGGAAGAGAGAGAGAGAGAGAGAGAGAGAGAGAGAGAGAGAGAGAGAGAGAATCTCAGAAGGACTTTACTGTCATGTGATTTTAGGCTTAACTGGAAAGAAGCCTGGTCAGAGGGCAGAAAGGCTCATCCACTTTGCAAGCCTGTGACCTCCTTCAAGGATAACAACATCTTTAAGCAGTTATGACAAGGTTGACCTCTTAGCTTTGTGATATTGGAGGTGGCTGGGCACTGATATCAGTAAATTTGCTGTGATTTGGCCTGCGGGCTTCCTGATCCTACCTGCCAGGCTCCAGTGTGTGTGTGTGTGTGTGTGTGTGTGTGTGTGTGGTGTGGATGGAGTCAGGGCGGCTCAGCTCTGCCCTTGCAGCGCAGGACTGATTTCAGGAGCAGTGGAGGGGAGCTTGCTTGCGTAATGTTGACATGCACCGCCTGGAAGGAGAACTTGACCTTTATACAGAGCAGTGGTGACCTCTATGTAGTCATAACTATGATCTTTGCTGTTCATATAAAGGGATTTAAAGTGTGGGGAAACACCATGTATGGAGTAATAAAACTGATCAAGTATGAAAAAAAACATCATGTAGGTGTCAAAGGCTATTTCCCCAAATGTTTGCAAACGCACGGGCCTTGACAACAATCGGGCCGCCAGGATGGAAGGCGGGCTGTTTGTAGGGAGTGTGGGCTACAGAGCCAGGCACCAGCTGCGTGTGCTGTGACTGCGCATGTTCCTAGCCTCCGAGGGTGGAGTGCATCTCAGGCAGAGTAGCAGGAAAGAGCACCGACATCCCCTGGCCTTGGTGCTTCCTCAAACTATTAGAAAATGTTGGGATGGAAGAGTCCTGTGCTGGTTCGGTGGGCTTCACTGGCGGCTGGCTGAGCTAAAGCGTTAAGCACTTGCGTTTCTTGCTGAGCTGGGGCATTGTCTCTGGGTGCTGAGGGACTGGACTGACACTTGGACAGTGGTGTTGAGCCTCGCTCTACCTAGGCAGGAGGTGTCCCCTTGGGCATTGGTGTGACCTGCAGCACTCCTGGCTCAGTGAGGACTGAGGACAGCGCTGTGTAGTGGTCGATGGAGTATTGAGGAGTCGAAGGAAAAAGCCCATATCCTCTTAGAGTCCTTGTGACAACTGAGCATCTTTTTCTACACCCATCATCTGCTCAGGACTTAGTGTTCTGTTCTCGAGAAGGCTTGGCTACTTCATAAAGGCACGAAGACAATAGTGCCAGTACCTACAGGCATGGAGTTTGTGTGTTTGTGATGTCGAATCTTTGACACAGACTGACTAGATTTGAATTACCCTGACACACATCTCTGAGTGTGTCTCAGTGTGTTCCCAGAGAGGTTTAACTGAGGAAGGAAGACTCAGGACTCTAATGTGAACATCTTCATCCCGTGGGTTGGGATTCAGGACCAAATACAAAGGAGAAAGTGAGAAGAAGGCCACGTGCATCGTTTTCTGTCTCCTGCTTGGATAAAACATAAGCAGAGGCCCCAGACTCCTGCCTCATGCCATCATAGACTTCGTCTTCAAACTGTGAGCCACAACAATTTCTTCCTTCTTTACTGTGTTGTCTTGTCAGGTACTGTGTATAGCAACGAGAATCATGCTACTACTCTCTTATGTGCAATACTGCAGGCTTGACACCAGACCTTAAACAACAACAACAACAACAACAACAAAAACAGTAGGAATTGTTTTTAAGGCCTATGTAGGTCATGAGTTCAGATCCTTCCAGCATGTGGGTATAGGTAGATCATAACTGCTCTAGTATGACTTGATGGATCCCATGTCCTTTACCCCCCCATGGGTGTTCCTTCTGTGTAGCAGACCCTTAGCCCTTGTGAATAAAGTAAGCCTTTCTTTGCAGCCCAGAGTCAGGCATACTCATTAGTGTGGGCACCATACATAAAGCAAACCTTCCTTAAATTGCTTCTTGTCAGGATTTTTGTTACAGCAACCAGAAAAAGTAAGTCATTCAGTGTTACATGTTCTATAGGTTTACATGTATGCAGAAGTGTCTAGAGAGAATTGGTAGATAGCATATATTCAAGTGTTGGGGAGATGACCTTGGGCAGAGCATTTAACTTTCCAGGACATAGAGGTCTCCCCTGCACAGGAAAGAACTTGAGAACAAGCCATGTGTGCCCACTCAAAGGTCTGAAGAAACTAATTCCTCTGTCCCTGAGATTTTTAATCCTGGTCCATTGAGGCTATGTGTCTATTCTGTGTCCAAACAACACTTCCACCTATGGCCACTGAATGTCACCATAAGACAGAGCCCTGGGAACCTAACCTGTAGTCCATTCAGGTGACTAAATTTCTCAGGGTCCCCACTGATATCCCAAGAAGTTAGATTTGCTTAACATGGGAGTGCTTGGGTCCTCTTGTATTTAAGCGATCACTTTTAATTTTTAAAAATCAACTATTTATTGTGAATCAGTGAGCTCTAGGAGGCCAGGGTGAGATGCCTCTGTCCCTGCACCTACTCCCTGTGGAGTTGCCCTGAACAGCACAAAATGTCTTTTCAAACATTCCCCATACACCCATGACATGCACATATCTATCTATCTGCATTCCTAAGTGTCTTTGCTTGTCTGAATGGGGCCTTTAAGCTTGCCTGCCATTTCCCCGCTCTCTTTATAACACATACTGCTCTCACGAAGCTCACAGCTATGGCTCGGCTCCATTGTATGGGAGTCTGGAAGAAGAATGACTTTTCACCAACACTGCCAATGCTGACACCATTTCCACCTGAGCCCCTCCGAGCGTGTTTATTTTCTGTGAAATGACTCCTTATTCGCAAGTAAACTTTCTTATATATCCTGATTATTCACCCATATATACCATATATGATATATATAATATTATATATAAGCGAATATGTGACTATTAACTTTATTTCCATTCATGTTTACAGAGGTTACTGTCTGTATGTGCGCTCAGCTAATGGCATGTTTCCTGTCACCTGACCTGGGAGTGCATCAGAAGAGGGTACACCTACAGCATTTCAGTGGATGGTAGGGGACAGCTTCCAACACAGCTTCCATTCAGAGTGCCAGGGACTCTGAAAACTCTGAGCATCTACCAACACTAGGTTTGATCTGTCTTCAAGACCCCGCCAAAGTGATGCACACATAGGAATGTAGCTTGCGGCTCTGTCATTCTCTTCCTGGTATGTTGGGCACTGAAGTGATGGTTTCTGTCCCTTTCCCACTTCCATCTGAGGTCTCTTTGGACTCATGACGTCAGCTGTCCCCTCCCTGTCCTGCCCTCCTTGTGGTTCTGAGTTTATGTTAGGAACTCCACACAATCCCTGCACTTGGATCTTGGCACCGCACTCCTGTGCAAGCAGGAACCTCGCATGCACTCGGCCTGGTCTTGCCTTGTAACATGGGTACTTAGTACATGCTGTAGTTTGCTTTTCCAATGCTGTGGTAACTATCCTGACACAAAGCAGCTTGAGGGAGGAAGGGTTTATTTCAGCTTACAGCTTTTAGACCACCATCAAGGGAAGTCAGGGCAGGAGCTCAAGGCAGGAACCTGGAGGCAGGAGCTGATACAGAGACCATGGAGGAGTGCGGCTTACTAGCTTGCTTCCCCTGGCTTGCTCAGCCTGATTTCTCAAAGGTCCCAGGCCCACCTGCCCAGGATGGCACTGTCTACAGTGGGCTGGGCCCTCCTTCCCAATCAGTAATCAGGAAAACGTACCACAGGCCTTCCCACCGGCCAATCTGATGGAGGCAGTTCTTCGGTTGACATTTTCTCTTCACTGGTACATCTAGTTTGTGTGACTAAAACTCTGAGACTATGTATTTGTTAAAGGACTACATGAACAGATGCAAAAATGTCAGGATTCAGATGGGGCAAGACTTATAGCTCTTGAGTGTCCTTACGACAGGCTTTCGCCTACCTTATGGTAAAACCATTTTACATACCTTACGATCAAAGCAGATATCTTCCTATTTCCCTTTCCTCTTATAGAAGCAAATTGGCTTTGCAGAAAATATGAGCCTTCACTTAAAAACTCCTTTGTGTTGACATTTATAAACAACCCAAACAAACAGAAAAGTATGGTTTAATGAAATTGACTTTTTGTCTATGAATTGTGTACCAATAAAGTTAATTTCAAAGGGAAAATGTGCTATTTACTAAGACTATACCTATGGGGCTGGAGAGATAGCTCAGAGGTTAGGAGCACCTGCTGCTCTTGCAAAGGATTGGAGTTTTCATTTCCAGAGCCTACAGCCTACATAGCTGTTTACAACAGTCTCAAACTATAGTTTCAAAAACCCAATGCCCTCTTCTGGCTGCCAGGGGCATTGCACACACATGGTCTACATACATGCTGGCAAACACACACACACACACACACACACACAAATTAAAAAAATAAGAAATAAACCTGTAGATGTTACATATAGCTTCCTATCCTGTGTGTGTGTGTGTGTGTGTGTGTGTGTGTGTGTGTGTGTGTAGGGGGTGCGAGGGAGCTGCCTCCAGGCATTCTGTGAGCCTCCTGTCTGCTCTTCTGTAGGATCCCCTGGATTTGAGATAAACTTGAAGGATTTAAATAAGACTTTAGCTTCAGGAAGCTGGATAAATGTGTAAGAAAAGGCAGGAACTGTGATAACCTCTTGAGTCAGCAATTCAACCTAAAACCCGTTCAGACTAATGCTTGCACTGAAGAACGTGCTGTAAGAAAGCCATGCTCAGGGGCAGAGGGTCAGGGCGGTGGAGATGGCCCAGTGTGTGAACTGCTAGCTCTACAAGCGTGAGGACCTGGGTATGGATTCCCCAGAACCCACGGGAAGGGAGATGGAAGGCAGAGGCAGGAGAATTCCTAGAAGTGCAGGGGCAGCTATCCTGCATTACACAGCAATACACATCAAAGAGACTCCGTCTCAAACAAGGTAGAGTGTAAAGCTAAGACACACATCCAAGGTTGTCCTCAGGCTTCTGCAGATGTGCCTTTGCGTGTGCTCACTCACATCTGCCTGCCTCAGAACATATGAAAAAATTAGAGGACTGGTTTATGAAATCATGATCTTGATATCGGCTTCATGGAATTATTGTGCTAGCTGGTTTTGTGTGTCAACTTGACACAGGCTGGAGGTATCACAGAGAAAGGAGCTTCAGTTGAGGAAAGTGCCTCCATAAGATCCAGCTATGGGCATTTTCTCAATTAGTGATGGGGGGGGGGGAGGGTCCATTGTAGGTGGTGCCACCCCTGGGCTGGTAGTCTTAGGTTCTATAAGAGAGCAGGCTGAGCAAGCCAGGGGAAGCATGCCAGTAAGTAACATCCCTCCATAGCCTCTGCATCAGCTCCTGCTTCCTGACCTGCTTGAGTTCCAGCCCTGACTTCCTTTGATGATCAACAGCAGTGTGGAAGTGTAAGCTGAATAAACCCTTTTCTCCCCAACCTGCTTCTTGGTCATGATGTTGATGCAGGAATAGAAACCCCGACTAAGACAGAATTTATGCATTTGATATAAACAATAAAGGTGCATATATGAATGTGTGTGGATATAATATACATTATTACTAAATACATATATATACATGTACATATCTTAATATAGGCATACATGTGCAATGCAAAAGAACAGGTTATCAAATATTATGTGGCACATGATTCATCTAAAGCCTATCTTATTGAGATTTTATTGCCTTTCTATTAGGACAATCTGTTAACTGTAAAATAATAAGATTGAAATGCTAAGTGTCCACCTGGTCACTTAAGGACTCGATGTGTTGGCAGTTGTGGGGGCCTGGATGGTTGAGATGGAGAGAGGTCAAGGGTCATCTGCTCCCCAGAGAGGATTGGGTGGAAAGGACTGCACACACCCTTCTCTCCTCAGTGGTTCACCTTTCTGGCTGGTGTGCTAGCTTCTTCTTTTGCTTCACAATGAGTGTCTCAATAGAACACAACTCCTGTCTGAGCCTCTGTGGCCTCCCAGCAAGTGGCTCGACCCTGACCTGAATTCTGCTTCTCTGTGAGTCCAGCAAAATCCTGTCCCTTGCCCTAGCTGCCACACCCCACATCTCCATTGCCTCACACACCCCTGTCCTCTTGGCCTCAGTGGGTGACGGCAGAAAGAGGACAAGGGAGCCAGGAAGGGCTCGCAGGGAAGACAGACCAGAGCTGGGCCTGGGCTCTGTCCCATGTCCCAGGACCTGGGGAAAATCATGTGGGTCCCAGAAACAACTGACACCGGCAGACTCTCAGAATGCACTTTAACCCCACTGCAGGTTTGCTTCCCAGAGAACAAAGTCCTTTTCGGGGTCGCTACTGTCTCATTTGTCACTGTGTCCAATGTTTCATCCCACAGAGCCACCATGGACAGTGCCAGGGATATACACCTGCTTCAGCGATGCAGGGTCGATACCTCCTTGCAACAGGCCTCTGCAGGAAGACATCACAACGACAGCTCCTTCACAGCTGAAGCTGAATTTCAACATTGTATTCAGTGTCTGATGTGGCCCTGACTGGCTTTGAACTCTCTATAGATGTGGGGATGGACTGAAACTCCTGATTTTCCTGCCTCCACTTCCCTAATGCTGGGATTATAGGTGAATACCAACTTACTGGCCTAAATTTCAGCTTAAAACTACTCCTCCTCTTTCCCCTCCTCCTCCTCTTCCCCCTCCTCCTCCTGTTTCCCCCTTCTCCTCTTCTCCTCCCCTCTTTCTTCCTCTCCTCTTTTCCTCCTTATTTTCTTCTCTTTCTCTTCCTCCCTCCCTCCCTCCTCTCCCTCCCTCCTTCCTTCCCATCCTCTGTCCCATTCTTCATTCCTCCATCCTTATACGTATGCATGTAAGTGGGTGGGCACATGAAGGCTATGGTGAAGGTCAGAGGACAATTTGGGGCAGTCTATTCTTTTCACCATGTAGGACCCAGACACAGAGCTTGGGTCATCAGACTTGGTGACAAATGTTTTTACCCACCAAGTCATCTCTCTGGTTTCTGCATTTCAATCTTGCAGTTTGAACGTTGTGGAAGAGCACTGAGATGTCCAAGTCCCCTATGGCCAGGAACAGCAACCCTGGTACCCGAGGGCATCCGTATGGCATTGCCTAAGCACGAAGTCCTCTCTGACCTCGAGCTAACTGCCTCCTATCCCTGGACTCTGCACAGTACCCATGACTGCAAGTGATAGATTGGCTCTGTAGTCTTTCCAGACCATGAAATAGGATGCAGAGACATGACCTTGTTTTGCTTTGTTATTGTTTTGCAGTTAGAGTCTAGAAAAGCACACGGTACAGAGCATTTGAAAGTCAGCTCTGGGGATTCTTGGGGTTCTCACATCCCTCAGCTCTGGGATTCTCAGGGTTCTCACATCCCTTTTAGGGGCCTATGAGCTATAGTCTTTTGTCTTCATATCAGGTAAAAGTTATTTTTAAAACAAGCCTTCATGGTCTTGTCCCTACTCTCTCTGCCACCAGTCTAGGGTGGAATTTCCAGGAGTTCACACACAAGAAGTTGAATGCAGAAGCAAATAGAAAGGCCCAGATATCTCTGTAAAATACTTCTTATTAGTATACTGATCAGTGATTGCTTATTTTAAAAGGAAGTAATGTGGAAACCAGTCTTTAAATAATCAGTAAACATTAGTAGACATATCAAAATCTTTGTAGTTCTGCAAGATTTTAAAGAATATGCAGCAATATTACAAGGCTGGGCAGTTTGAGAGTCGCTGGTCTGGGTTGGACTGAAAACATGCTTGTTATATAGAGTCGCGTCTTCCTCACCTAAAGTCACGGGCTGCTGTTCGGGAGATTCCGCCTTCTTACGTGTATTGTCATTACTTTTGATACTTTTGTCCTTTGTTTTTTTTTCCTCCATTGAACATGCGAATGGTCTGGCTAGATCTCAAGGCCACACTGAGGATCTCCTTTGGGGAGAGGTTTCTACCAAGGAAACATGGCAGCAAAAGCACTCAGGAAGGCCGGAAGGACAAAACGAGTGTGAGCTGGAGCAGTCAGGGAGGAAGTGTGTTGCAGAAGAGGTCACACAGGCCTACATGCTGTGGGATGCTACTGCCGGGGGTGGGGTGGGGGAAGATCACAGCATACATGCTGTGGGATGCTACTGCTGGGGGATGGGGGGGGAATCACAGCATGTCCTTAGACTATGGTACTTTAGGGAGACTTAAAGTTGACCAGGTAGTGATGGCAAAACTTAGCTCCCACCCCCACCAGCAGTGATGATTACCCTTTACTATCGAGTGGACAGGATCTAGAATCACATAGGGACACACTTTGGGGTTTGTCTGTGAGGTTTCCATAGAAGTTTAACTGAGGAGAGAGTGAAGATTTGCCCTGCTTGTGAGCAACTCTGTCCCAGGGAGTCCTAGACTCTGAATTTAAGAAAAACATAAAAGATCCCGGGGGCGGGGGAGAGTTCAGTTGAGTACCAGGATTCAACCCTCTGCTTCGTGACTACAGATGCTATAGGACCAGCAACCTCGTGTTCTCTCTGTGATGGGCGATGCTCCTTCAAACCATGCGCCCAAACATGTTTTCTTCCTTAATTTATATATGTCAGCTATTTTGTCCTGGCCATTTAGAAAGACCCTTACTTCAGCCTCAGCTTTGCCTCCTTCTTGGCCATCAAGGTACTGGTCAGCAGGGATCCTAAGGCCGATGGTTTAGCTCAGGCCCTGAGACCTCTGGAGACTTTCCCTGCGTGAACCACAACCACACTGGAATCTGGCCACAGCCGCCTGTGTGAGGATGCAAGGAGCAGGCTTTCCTCCAGGACTAGAGCAAGAGCAGGGATCAGGGCTGGCCCACACAGCGTTCTGCTAAAACAGAAACATTTTGTGTTTATATTGTCTCTCAGGGCAGTAGCAGCTTCTGAGTATTGGAATGGATTCCAGTCCAAGAGAGAACCTAACCTTTACAGTGGATTCTCTGCTCCTTAAGACTACATTTCAGTGACTTTCCTGTATTGGATGGCACGGGCGTAGGAACCATTTTCAGACCTTCTTCAGCAAAATAGGAATATATAAATTTGTTACTGGCTTCAAGTGCTCATTCTCGTGCGCATGTGTGCACACATGCTAGTGCGTGGGCCTGCCCGGGCACCGGCTGTCTCCTTCCATTGTTCTCTGCCTCACATTGCTGAGATGGGGTCTCTCTCCAGAGGCGGGGCTCTCTGAGGCCCATCAGCTCAGCCCCAGCTCCTCCTCTTTTAACTTCCTTGGCTGTCCTGGGGATGCAGTCACTAGCCTGACTCTCAGATACATTATCATGCCAAGCCATTGTGTCCTTCTGTTTCTCCAGCAGGCTTCTGAGACCCACTCCAGGGGTGAGAGGGTTGCAAGGAAAGGCTGTGGAACGTTCGTTCGGTGAACTTTGACTCTCGTTTCTTCTGTGAGCAGTCTTTGTCACCTCAAGAAGAAGCCTGGTGAGCAGCTGCCCTGGGGTGCTGGATAAGGTAAGTGGGGACAGCCACAACGACCTTTCAGGCTTTATGAGTACTGTGCCTTTGGATGGCGAGATAGACACTCCCTCCCTCAGATGCAGGCCACTAAGGGGTGCAGCTCATGGAGTCTGCAGAAGGTATGTCATGGGTACCTAGAAAGTGTGTACCGCCCTTGTTTCACATCATTCCTGGAACTCTGGAGTGTTAGACAGTTCCACACTAATTAAAAAATGTGGATTATGGGCTAGAGAGTTTCTTTCTAAAAAGCCTTTATCATTAGCCTGTAGTCCTCCTCCTCCTCCTCCTCCTCCTCCTTCTTCTTCTCTCTCTCTCTCTCTCTCTCTCTCTCTCTCTCTCTCTCTCTCTCTGTGTGTGTGTGTGTGTGTGTGTGTGTATGTCTGCCTTCTGTTTCTGTGTAGGAGAATGTTACCAGGATGGCTGGGCCTGAGAGAAATGTGCATCCTTTCCTGTGCTCACCCCACCACAGTACACTCCTGTCCCACCTCTCAGAACCCACGTGATCTTAACACCAGAACTGGGGAAAATATTGTCCTTCTTCACCCTGGCTGTAGCACTCAGGAGAAGCCTGCACTGACGTGCATAGACATAAGACTCTTTAGGGTCCTCTAAGTCAACCTTCATTAGAATTCGCACATCACTAGGGAAGATGTCTACTTGGTGCTGGGTGTGGGGTGGGGTAGGTGAGGTGTCCAAGGCTTGAGAGCTCCTTAAATTGTATGTCCCAAGCCCTCATTGCTTTACCTTGTTCCCATCCTTTTGCCTGGAGCCCAACGGGTATTCATAACCTAATTATCTATTGCATGTAATGTCATCTCAGTATAATTTGCATAACATGAGGAATATGTACCACATTGCTCTTACAAAACCAGAACATTTCAAATTTACAAATTCATCTCATCAAAGAGGTTCCAGTGAACTCGGATAAGCACCACCCACTTGGATCTGGGACTTCCTTCATGTTCATCATTCCTAACAATCCCAAGCGTAAGGCACAACACCCAGCACACAGCAAATGCATGCTAGTGTTTACTCATTTGGTCTGACTGATGTGATGTCTGACCCGTGCCTAGTCCATAGAATGGCATCTATACACCCGGAGAAACTCTCAGTCTGAGGCTACTGTGGTGCTGTCAAGAACAATGGCTGAGACACTTTGACCAGAGGAGCACAATGGCCCTGCTCTACCAGGGAAATACCAGTAGGGAGTTATCATTGCAAATTCATCAGTAAGCAATGTCATGGAGTAAGAGGTTCAACCCAGTTGGTGCTTATATAAACATGTGTGTACATGTGCATGCAGTACCCAAGGAAGCCAGAAGAGGGCATCAGATTTCCCCCTAGAACTGGAGTTGTAGGCAGTTGTGAGCCACTGTTTGGGTGCTGGGAATAGAACCTAGGTCCTTTTTAAGAGTATTCAGACCTTTAACTGCTGGTTCATCTTTCCAACCTCAAAGAATGTTTAAGAACACAACTGACAAGTGAGAATATGGAAGGCAGAAAAGAGTGCAGGTAGAGATGCATGGTGTAGGGTTATCAGATTCAGTACAGAATCCAATAATATGGTTAAGCTCAGCTTCAATTCAATTAAAAAAAATCTTTTTTAGTGTAACTATGCCCTAGATATTGGCATACTAAGATAAAGCATTAGGTTATTCTTATGATAAAAAGACCAACATTTTATTTGAAATTCAGGCATAATAGCCCCCCTCTCTGTCCCCTGTCCCCTGTCCCCTCTTCCATCTCCTTCTCCCTCTCCCCTCTCCCCTTTCCCTCTCCACTCTCTCCTCCCCCCTCTCTTTCCATTCTTGGTTAAAAAGAGTTGGCAAAGAAATCCAGGTCCTTGGTCCTTTGTGATTAGGTGAAGAGAAGACAAGAGGTGTCTGTCTGAAAGGGAAAACCTCTGTCTAAACGAAAGAGAGTGAACAGCCCCTGTATGAGGAGGCTGTCTACAGTTCTGTCCACTCTGAGGTTTTCCAATGTCAACTCCTTCTGAGGCAACAGGTTATTTTTTGGTAGAGTACTTCCTACCCCAGATTATTTTGTGTGGCGGGTACTCAGATGTATTAAGCATACACTATGCTGGCTCAGGGCTTGGTTGGCCAAGTAGGTCCGTGTACACCACGATGGCGAATTCTAGGGGAGGACACACACCTGCAGAACAGGTGGCAGACTTGCCCCAGATCCAGAGTTGCTG
This sequence comes from Apodemus agrarius, assembly GCA_964023405.1. Classification (NCBI taxonomy): domain Eukaryota; kingdom Metazoa; phylum Chordata; class Mammalia; order Rodentia; family Muridae; genus Apodemus; species Apodemus agrarius. Next base: position 130,704,570 of record OZ030005.1, on the reverse strand, counting down.
TGAGCTCTGCACAGGTTGAGAGACCAGGCCCATCACTCACAGACAGCAGGGGTGCAGCTGCTGTTGCTGCTGCTGTCCCCTCTGCCCACAGCACCTGTGCACAGGCCTTTGTCGGCACTAAAGCCATGCCAAGCCTGTAGAGGCTGTCTCTGCTCTGTTGATTTAGTGTAGTGGTTGTTGCCTTTGCCCTTGTTCTAGAGAGATCTGTACAGCCAGTATCGTCAGCCAGAGACCCGAGTTTGGCTTGTCTTTCTGTGGAGGAATGTAATTGCGATGTTAAGTCAAACCTAAATCCTTGGCAGAGGGTGTTGCCTGTCAACCTGTTTTAAGGCTGTCCTCACAGCCAATTTAAACGTCTTTGCAAGTTACATGTGACGAGTCTAGGCTGATTTTGCAGATGGTGGTAGTGTCTCTCAGAAGCACCAGTGTTAAACTGATGCTGTGTGACATGGAACAAAACCCGAGGATGTCTTCGTGTGAGTTTCAGAAACTCAGCTCACCACGGGGACCTGAATCCACGCAAGGCACCAGTGAGCGAACCGCCACTGTGTTTGTATGAGTCTCTCAGGCTCCATTGACAGGGCTGATCTTTCATTCCGTGAAAGAATGTGTTCCACTGTCTCGGCCCCGGGCACGAATCTAAGACAAATGAACAGAAGTCTCATCCCGTATCTTCCAGTGATGCCCAGGTCCATCAAAAACCACCTCTGAGACCCCTCCAATGCAGCATCTCTTCCTGCCCCGTGCATCTGTTACCTGTGGGCCCAGCCTGGCCCTACCTGCACAGCCGAGGGAAAGAGCGCCATTCTTCCGCTGCCTTAGACATGTAGGCTGCTGTCCCTGTCCTGGACGGCCCAACTCAGGATGGTAAATGTGGCTCCCAGGAATAAATTACTGTGCATCCTGCACACAGAAAACCATGAAGGGGACAGCGATGCCTCCGACGTGTGGTTTTAATGCATTGAGGCTCTTCGCACGTGTCCGGGACCTGGCGGCGGCGGTCTCCCGTTGGGATGTGATGACATTATGATTGAATGGCTATGCCGGTGTGAATAGGAAGTAAAATGCCTTCGGAGGAGATGCTCACCATCTGAAGAGTCTCAGGGTGCAGCTTCCCTGAAAAAAAGAAAAAGAAAAAGAAAAAAAAAAAAAAAAGCCGGCCAGGCTTGGAGAAATAAGAAGCGTGGAGACGGTGGGCTCTAGTTCCCTCCTACCTACTGTCCCTTACCTCTGAGCACCCAGGCCCATCATGCAGCCATTGTCCCTACTAGCCACATGATGCCTGTGTACAGGGTTCCAGGATGCCTGCCCCACACCACAGTCCATCTTATTAGCAATTGGGGACCATCATGGCCAGGAACCATCACCAGGCTGGGCTCTATTCTCACCTCTTATCTCACAAGCTCTTATTCTGCTGCCAGTAAGTTCTGAGCCTTCCAGAGGGAGTGCTGCGCACATCTGTCTGCCCAGCTGCCCTGCTAAGTAGCTAGTGATTCCTTTTAATATTCATTTTTTATAATATTTTTTAAACCAATATTTTTATAACTAAAAAAAAATGAGGTAGAAAGGACAGCGCCCACGTAAGTTTTTTTTTTTTTTTTTTTTTTTAAACCTTACCAGGTCCCTCTTGCAATGAGCATCTGGCCTCCGTGGGTGGGGAATTTGTGAATTCATAACAGTCTCCTTGCTATTAATACACACATATCAACTAGTGTGGTTGACGTGAGACCTCAAGCCTTGATGCACAGTCTATAGGTCTGGGCAACGGTGAATCTTCTTATAGCCGTGGTATAGGTCAGACACAGTGATTTCGCTGCCTTTAGAGTCTCTGAGACACAGTCCCATTACTCTGTCTTTCCCTATTTGGGCCTCTGAAGGTTTTCTGTCTTCCTCGCTTTGGCTTCTCTAGAATGATGTAAATCGAACTGAAAAGATCCTGTTCAATCTGGATTGAGCCACACACAATAGAGGCTTTCTACTGTCTTGGGTCTCACTGCTACTTACTAGTTTCTATTGCTGATTCTTTCACCGTGGAGATGGATCCTGGTTGATCGGAAGTAGGGTTTTAAATTTTTATTTTACAGGGGAGATAGATGGATTGTCTCAGTCCTGGAGAAAATAGAAATGGGATTTGAACCTAACTCCCAACCCTTGATACCCCCCCCCCCAAATCACCATTGTATCTCACCATGTCACATCCTGGGGAAGTCCAGATTGTCACTTATGGTTTATTGTCAGTACCAGCAGTGCGTGTCATCCAGTGGCCATCACGTTCCTTGCTTTTCGAGGCAGTGTCGCAGGTGTTCCAAGCTGGCCTTGAAGATGCCATGGAGCTGAGGATGGCTTTGATCGTCTGATCTTTGCGCCTCCATCTCCTAGGATTACAGATGTGCACCACTGCATCCCAGCCGTATGCAGTGCTGGGAATGGAACCCAAGGCGTCATGCGTGTTAGGCAAGCCCTCTCACATCTCCTAGGATTACAGATGTGCACCACTGCATCCCAGTTGCATGCAGAGCTGGGAATGGAACCCAAGGCGTCATGAGAGTTAGGCAAGCACTCTCACAGCTAAGCTGTACCCCAGTCCTTCTATGACTTTTTATACCACATTTCCATGTCAGAAATCTCTCCATTAAGACTCGTCAGCTCCACAGGGCAAAGGTGTGGAATCACTGTGCACAACAGGGTGAAAGAGTGGAGACATGGCACATGTCTAAAGGGTCTTAGCCTAAGAGCAAGGCCTTCTGATTCCCTGCCACACTCCTGGGGTCTGTACCATCCATAAATACTCGGTCTACAATGACACTGTGGAGACAAACAGCCCATCCAAGGACAGCTGTGTGTTCCCATGTGAAGCCTGTGGGCAGAGGCTGCTTTTGTTTGGGTAAACATGAGAGAAGTCATAGGACTCAGCTTGGGCATCCCCCTAGCCCCCCTTTTCCATTCTCAAAAAAGCCTCAAGAATCTCCCTGTGAGGCATTCTCTCTCCTTTCATCCTGCCTAAGACTGATGTGTAGACCACTTCTAGTGTCCATATTAGTGTCTTAGATTTTGAAAACCGTAAGTTCTCTGCTCCATGGGCCCTGTTGCCTCCCCTAGCCTGGGGTGAGCGTCCACGACCCTCACACTGGTGGCTGTTTGTGGATGGCTCGTGGTGAGCGTTTCCCTCACTTCGCTCAGCCACCAGATTTAGCTATTTAAGTTTCCCTCATAAATCAGCCTCTCTGAGCATCTTAATCACTGCCTCCCATTTGTCTGGAGCTCCCTGCCCTCCAAGAAATAAATTACCCGCAATTACTTAAACTTAGTAATTGAATTTATTTTAGTGGTAGAGAGAAAATTTATCCGTTTTGCTAGTAATTTGTAGTCATTTTTAGTAATTGATAGTAATTTTCTAGTAAATACTAATTAAATGTTTCACTAAGTAAAAGAAGTATAGAGTAATGTATTCACTAAGCATTAGTTTTTCCAATTTATCTTTATACCAGCAAGTGATTTAGGTTGAGCTGATAGGATCTACTGAAATTTTTTTCTCATGTGTTAAGCTTTTTAAATATGCAGCTGACATGGAGAAACACAGAGTACCTATTCAGTGATGCTACAGATTGGGAAAGAGAGGCCAGGCAAGATGGGGGAGGTAGGGGCTCCTCTAGAACCAGAGGTCCATTATTGGAAGGATGTGGGTAGGGGTGGGACCAGGCTTTAATCTTTGGCTTCATCCAGCCTCTGAGGGATGGGGTTGGCTGAGCTCAGAGCCTGGAATTGGGCACCTCGCTGGATGTCAGTGTGGCGGCCAAAGCACTGATATCTGCCTTCCTGCCTGTGTTGGGGGTCTATTATTGGAAAGTTTGTCCATGTTAGAACCATATGAACATGGTCTGCATTTTGGGCCACTTGAAGATGTATGTACATGTATGTTTCAGGTAAAACTGATCATAACATAACTGTCTGTTTCATTGAACAAACCTATTAAATCCTGCTGCTTGACAGTGCTTAGGTTTTAGCCAGCAAGTTTCTCTCTCTCTCTCTCTCTCTCTCTCTCTCTCTCTCTCTCTCTCTCTCTCTCTCTCTCTCATATATATATATCTATCTATCTATCTATCTATCTATCTATCTATCTATCTATCTTCTCTCTTTCTACTTACCTATCTCTCTTCTCTCTCTCATCTTTCTTTCTTTCTTTCTTTCTTTCTTTCTTTCTTTCTTTCTTTCTTTCTTTCTTTCTTAAAACTAAGCAGAGCCTGGGTGAGCGCGTGGGTGTAGGGAATGGGAGCCACTGGTAGCATACCACACTTATCCTGTCTGCCTGTGTCTGTTTTTCTGGTCAAGCATGCTTGTTGGGTTACAGAAAGAGGTAGTAGGTTTTCCTGAGATATGCTCCCACTTAGGAGAAACAATCCCTCTAGAATTAATAAATTAATGGGTATTGATACAACCAGCAAACACTGAGGGGTAGAGCCACAGTGCTGGCTGTCTCAAGTTCTCTGCTTCCGACCTGGAAACTGAGGACATTATAACAAACCCTACCCACTGTGAATTAGGGTTCTGGTTATTCTCAAAACCAGGAAGGCATGATTAAAATACCTTTTCATTTTTTCTCAAGTGCAATGCATTGTCATGAGGAACACTCTGAAATCTAAATGAACAAGAGCACATTAGAGATGCCCACTGTTTCCAAATGCGATTAGAATATCAGTAGATTTTGCTGGATTTCTTCTCCCCTAAAGGTTTAAATTGTAATTGCAAACAATGATATAAAAGTTTGGTTTGTTTCATCTTCCTATTTGATGAAATGTCAGATGAGAACATTTTGTAATATAGTCTACAATGTGAGTGTAGTTTTAACGATTGCATAATATTTGTCCAATATAATAATTACTATTTGTTTTGCTACTCTCCTGGAGGCTGTTTTTTGACATTTAGGTTGTTTAAACTTCTTTTAATAAGTAACATTTCTCTGAAGATCTTTAGAAAAATATTTATATACTTGGATCATTTTCTTTGGTTAGATTCCTAGAACAAAATCTATGAGATCAAAAGGCATGAATATTTTAAGGCTCATATTACACAATGCCAAACTATCTTATAAATACTGCTAGTATTATCCAGACCCCAGCAATATCTGAGCCTTCTCATCTTATCATGCTCTCTCTGCTTTGGCTTATATCATCCAAGATTTCTGCCAGTTGGATGGATGGAGAATTAGACCACGCTTTATATTTATTTAAAAAATTAATCATAGAGCTAAATATTGTCCTCGTATTAAAATTTGTGATTTTCCACTGTGGGATTACTTGTTTCTGCCTGTTTTCCATTAATCTATGGGCTGCCTAACTTTTCTTTATCTATTTATCAAACATTATTAACCCTGAGCCTCGGCTCAGAGTGCCTTTTCTTCTTCACAGCATTGATTTCTAAGTTGGCTTTCAAATTCACAGTGATTCTTAAATGGTTTGGGGGGACAATGTGGTCTTTAAAATTTCTTCCCTTCCATCAAACACAAAGTTTAGAAGGACATGAGCCAACAAGGCAGGAACCTCTGCATAAAGATGCTGGGTGTTTTAAATATCCGAGCGCAACTGCCTTTTAGAAAGCTTTCTTTCCTAGCCAAGGAATCTTCATATGAATTAAACATGAAGCTTCCTTCCCCCCACCATGTAAACACGTGCTGATATACCTCTTGTCCCTATCACAAACCTGAGGGAGCTCTCTCTCTGATCTCACATAAAACAGGTGACTCTTCAATTAAACATAAACTTTCAATTATAAAGCCCTCTGTGGGGGTGGTGGATCTCAGTCCTCCCACCCCCGCAGCTGGGCAGAGCCACTCAGTGTCCAGCTGCTGCTGGCTAGGACAGGCTCCCTAAACTCTTGGGGGGTGTGAGCTCAGCAGCTGCCTGTGAGCTGTGGCCTGAGCAGAAAGGCCCCACAGCCAGCCAGGATGCCCACTGTGCAGGGGCAGAGTCAGAACCTTTGAAAGCCCGAGAAGAACCCAGTCCTCCCAACCCTGCAGCCTCAAGTCAGGTCAGCTCAGCATGAGACTCTGAGGTTACTTGAAAATATCACCTTACAGGGAAAGATCCAAAGACTGTAGCAAACACAGGGGCATGCCACCTCACTCTATTCAGGCCTAGCCAGGCTTCTTCCCACTCTACTTAGCAGCAGAGACATGAAAGGATATGTATTCTTCAACATAATTTTAAATAGTATATAAACTTAAGAAGTTTCAACAGCCCAGCCTAGGATATAGCTCAGTTGGTCGTGCCTGCCCGGCATATATGAAGCCCTGGCACTGCATAAACCTGGCATGGCGGTACATACCTCTAACCCCGACACCAGGGAGGCAGAGGGAGAAGGATCAGAAATTTAGGTCATCCTTGGCTACACAGGGAATTCAAAGCCAGTCTTAGATACATGGGAGTCTCATAATAAGACAACAAGAACTTTCAACAACCAAATAAAGCCAAATTGGCCCAGAATCTTTTCTACACACCCTAACTTATTTCAGGGTACTTCTTTGAGGGGACTGTTGGTGTCATTCCTATGGGTGTCCTTCTACATGCTATGCTGCTTCTTCATGTACTTACATGAACGGGTGTGTGCACAAGAATGCGTTATGTATGCTCTACATGTGTGTTTATGTGGGATGGGCACATATGTTATATAAGTACTCATGTACATGTATGCAAAGAGGTATGTGTGTATGCACAGGCGGTGCGTTTGTGGCACACACATGCTCACAAGCTCACAAATGCACATGTACTTGCATGTGCATGCGTGCTAAAATTTGTTCTTTGCAGTAGTCAGTATGGAGACCCTTCTCCCTTGGCACTCCCAGCTCCTTGGTCCTGCTGTGGCCCCCACAGTAGTAAGGCAATGGGTCTAGAAGAAGAATTAACATGTTCTGGTAGAAAAGAGGCTCTGGGAGATGTTGTACTTTCTTGGACTCTCCTAGACTAGATGACCAAGTGTTCTCTCTTCCCTTGTGCGCTTTCATTTTCTCCTCTGTGTTGTGAGTCTGAGGATCCTTCCGGCTATGTGAGTCTAAGGTGAAGATGGGCATTCAATGGAGGTGTCAAGATTTTTAGAGATTTCAGATCAGGGAGATGTTTGCATGGCATTTAATAAATTTTGTGAGCTGCTCAACACTTTGTCTTACTGTAGTTTTTTGGGCTAGATGGCTTTGTGCAATTGTAGGCTAAAAAGTACTCTGAGTATATTTAAGACAGGCCACACTCAGGTGCCATGCTCTGTAGGTAACATATTCAATGCATGTTTGATTGGAGACTTAACCAAACTTGTGCTGAGGTTTGAGAGAATTCATAGATCAAGAAGCATCTATATTTATAGGCTATTTTCTAAAATCTAGGAAGGGCAGCAATGACTGTATGCCTTTTGACTGACAGTGATAGGACTTTTAGTTTTGGAGTCAGTGACATGCCATGCCATACACATGAGGAAGGAAGAAGGTGGACTGGAGACTGGATCTGAAAGGAAGGAAGGAAAGAAAGAGGACCAAGGTAGAGGCGGGACTTCCTGCTGGCCACCTCAGTGGATATTGTCCAGGTCAGTTCCCTTCCCTGACTCAGTTTCCTCGTTCTAGTGATGAACGAAATGAAAGGAAATTCTCTTAGTTATTTTCCTGCTCTTATAAAGATACACCATAGTCAATGCAACTTATGAAAGAAAGCATCTAATTTGGGGGTCACAGTTTCAGAGCAGAATAAACACTCATCCCAATGACATGCCTCCTCCAACAAGGTCATATACCTCCTAAATCTTCACAAACAGTTCTGCTAGCTGTGGAGCAAGGATTCAAATACATGAGCCTGTGGGCACATGAGCCTGTGGGCAACCTTTTTTATTCAGACTACCCCAGAAATCAAATCAGAAGCCAAGGAGAGCTGGAGGAACTTCTAAAGGAAAGGGTGTTGAAAATATATGAACATGACGCATTTCCCAAGTTTAACAGATAAATGTACAGCCTGGCTTCTCATAAATGCAATTCTTTATTTTTTTCTAATGATGTCATCTCAGGAAGTCTAGAACAAAAGCCTGAACGATACTGTAGCATCTAAAATTCAGCCGTGCTCATATACCATAGCCTGACGGCTGTTTTAAAAAAAATCTACTTCTATGAAGATCTCCTTTTTTAATTAAGAAAGGCTAATATCAAAGCATGGTTGTTTTTTGCATTTAAAATTCCTGTTTAAACTTCTCCTAGATTAAGTGAGCTTAAACAGTTGTGATTCCTGACTTTAACAGCATTATAAAACACATTAGAGACTGAGAGGATAAGAAGCAGCCCTGTTAGGTTGTCACCTAACTGCTATTTGCAGTTGTAAGGAGTACTAATGGCGCAGGGACAAGATTTATCGTCACAAAGACATTCTGCTTAACATTAGCCTTGTCGTTCCATTAATAATGACTGCTTATGAGCCATCTCCTCGGCATCTTTGTTGTCCTGAAAACTTAAAACTCACGGCACAATTCTTTACGACGTGTTACATTGGCCCCTCTGGGTACTCCTGACCATTATCCCATTTGGTTATATTCAAAACTGCTGCCTCCAGAGAGAGCATTAGGGCGACCTTTCACCTTCCAATATTCCTGGTTCAAATGGCGTAATAACATGTAGTGAATATTTACAAGCACACTTATACTATAATAGAGTACTGCTGTGAACATTAGCACATATTTTCTGCTCAATCAGGCTTTGATGTAGAGCTTGCCTGCCATGCACCCCAGAGGACAAGCAGGCCCCAGTAAGCTGTGCTAGGAAACACCCTTGAAAGGAAGCCGTTTACATTACATAACTGACTGCAGCAGACCAGCCAGGCCCCAGGCCGGCGGCGGCCCCAGCTGAGGCTCCAAGATCTGGGGGGTTGGCCCGTGTCCTCCCAGCTCCCCTCAGACCACTCTTGCCTGGAATTCTGGATGGAGCTGCCCAGGCTTCTGCAGGAAAAGAGAATTAAAGACCATATTGCCCTGGCACCAGGTGGTCTGGTGACCTTCGCTTGGGCTTTGACATGTTTTAATTAATTGTTTTCAGAACTGGGGACTGAACCCAGGGCCCTGTGTGTCTTAGGCAAGTGCCCTGGCACTGAACTGCACCCCTAGCCTAATTAAAATTTTATATTAAAAAACAAATGAGAATCCCCTATTCACAGGATAAATGATAAGGCCTGCCTGCCCTTCCTTCCTCCACACACCAGTACAGCACGCCTCCTCAGCCACACCCCTTTCCGAGCAAGCGCTCCTCACCTGGTCTCACTCCTTATCAGCTCTCCTTGAATTGCCTTTTTTTTTTTTTAATTTAAAAATTTTTATTTTGTGGGCCTGTGAGGGGGAGAGCACGGGGTGACTTGTGGGAGTCAGTTCTCTCCTACCGTGTGGCTCGCAGCCATGGAACGCGGGCTTCTGGCTCGGCACCAACTGAGCCACCCTGTGAAGGAAGGCCTTGCGCGCCTCCAGATGCGGTAGAGATGGAGCGCTTTCCGTCAGCAGAGAGCTTATGAGTGTTTCAAGGGATTTCCTAGTCCCACCCTGTGCACCCGTTTCCCCCATCCCGTCTAGCTCAGGTTAGCTCTTTCCAATGGAGGGCTTTCCCCCTTCTCGTCCCCTCGAAGCCTTGGCTGATCCATTCCAGCTACCTCCTCGGGTAGCTTGTTCTAGGCCCCAGAGTTCTCTGCAATTAGAAGACTGAATATTTCAAACAGGAGCATGATTTGAAGACAGGAAACATTGCATACCCAGCTGGTTCCGGTATGGACAGCCTTCATGCTGAGGCAGTGTGTTAATTAGCTCCTGGAGCACAGCAGTGTGTGTACAGGTCTGTCTGTCTGTCTGTCTGTCTGTCTGCTTATAATCCATTCCCCTCTTGTAGAGTTAGCACAGATAAGAATATGTGTAATTCTGCCTCTGAAGTTCAAAAAGTTAGAGCCTCCTGATAAAATTCATGTAGTTCAAAGGAGGCTCGCTGGAAGGTCGGATACCCACAGTCATCGCAAGGCTGTTGGGTCCTGTCTGACACGTGCTCTGACATTTAGGCTGAAATTTTCAGGTGCTGCAGGGCACCTTGGAAAAAACTCCCAACCCAGTGTCAGGGTAACATGTAGATACAGTGTCATCCTCCTGTGGTATTTGTAGGGTATGTGGCCAGATCACAGCCTGAAAGAACAGGAATGTGCTCCTGTCAGTGAGACCAGGTAGAAATCCTTCTGGCTGGTGTCCGGCATCTCATAAGGTCCACACGCATGTTTGATAGATACTCTGTGCTGGTCTGCTTCATTCCGGTCGTGCTGTGAGCTCCCGGTGTGAATGACAGGGTAATGGGAGAGGAGACTACCTCCTCTCTTGGGAATGGTTATTTATGGTGGGAGAATGTTATACTACAAGTCATTAAACAGATTTAAATTTACCACAGGTTAAGCCATGCATTACCTGAAGCAGCTACGTACAACAAAAGCCTGATACAGTCTGGCTTGTCGCTGCCTGAGCCTGGCTTTACAGCAGGGTCGGCTGAAGTTGAGTGAGCCATCTCTACTGGGGTGGGGGATTAAGAAAACTTTTCGGCGTTTCCATATTTTATGAATGCATTTTGTCGTCATGTGGTATAGGATACTGCCTGTATTGAGCCTCCCCCGCTCCCCCCTATTCATTTTAATGTTCCTAGAGAGCAAGTTTTCACTATCATTTAGTCAATGCTTTTTATTTATTTATTTATTTTTATGAGCTGCAGGCTACTGTTAGCACTTAGAATGAGAGATGTAAAGTGGCTTTTCAGCAGCTCAGTGAGGGAGATGTCTTCTTCCAGTCCAGGCCACTTGCTGAAGAACCAGATACTCAGACCCGTGAAGACACGGCCTCCGGTCCCACAGCCGGCATCCCACGGAGCTGTGCTTCCAATAAGGAGGAGCAGGCTCTGCGTTTGATATCCTAAACATTGTCCTTATTGCTTTTTGGCTTTTCTGTAGTTGTATGTTGTATGTGTAGTTGTATGGTTATGAATGTGTGTGTGTGTGTGTGTGTGTGTGTGTGTGTGTGTATGCATGTGTGGAGGCCAGAAGACCCCTGAGGTGTCTTAGTTTGGAAGTCTCCACTGTGACTTCTGAGATAGGATCTCCACTGAGGCCTGGGACTTGCTGAATTGATTAGGCTGCCTGGCCAACGGTCCCCAGAGATTCTCCTGTGCCTGCCTCCCCAGAGCTGGGACGAAAAGCACATGCCACCCCAAGCCTTTTAGTGTTGCTACTGGGGATTGAACTGGGCTCCTTGTGCTTCTGTGGCAAGCCCTTCTGTGACAATTTCTTCCCAGCCGTTCCTTGTAGCTTTTCACATAACAAAGGCCTCTGAGAGGGCACTCATATTCCCATAAATGACTCTATCCCGATATACATTCTGCCGGCAGTAAGTGGGTTAAAGAAAAAAAGAAAGCAGATGGAATTGGGAGGGATCAGTGATGAGGGGGTGAGTGGGGGAGTACTGAAGGGGAGGGGAGGGGAGATGGATTTGATAATCTACTTTTTAAACAGGAAATAAAAATTTAAAAGGAAAAGTATCTTCAGGTCTGAAGGAGACAATTATAGAAGTTTTATTTTCAGTCCCTTTAAAATTTAAATGCATAAGAAGTCCATATGCTTCTTGCCTTGGCATTACGTACTTTATCATCAAGAGTCATTTATTGATCTACCATTTAGGAAGCGAGTGCGAAGACAATCTCCATTCGGAGGAGGTCGGAGTGTTAGGTGTTTGCAGGGGAAGGTTAATCCATTTCCTCCAGGGTCTTCAGAGAGCCAGGTGAGAAATGAGTGGGTCTTGAGTCCTTCAGTCCTCGGAGGAGAAAGATGAGGGGCCAAGGGTGTCAGCAGAAACTCCAGAGCTGGCTGGCATCACGGCTGATGTCGGAGAGGTTCGGACCAGGAGCAGAGGTAGGATTGCGTGCAGAGGGCTGGAGAGTGCAGGAGGCCTTGCGAGGATTCAGAGAGGTAAACTGCCAGGCGTGTGGAGGTCTACACTGGTGTCTGGTTGGGGGTTTAGTTTTGCACGCTTAGTAAGGGAGAGTTTGGTAGAGAGAGTACAGATATGGAGGAGAAGTCATAATTCGTATGTTTACTTCACTGAAACTGAGGAGTTGAGACAGCAACATAAGGGAAGAAAGTAGATCTTCATTTAATGTGAAAGTATTTCATTTTTAAGCTTTGGTATATAACACACACACACACACACACACACACACACACACACACACACACAACTTAGTTTACCCATCCTTTGACCTCAGGAGAAAGGATTTATTTTGCTTCATGGGTTCTAAGGTTTTAACTCATTTCTTACTACAGGCTCTGTGGTTCCTGCCTTTGTTGAGGTGAGAGCATCATGGTCCGAGGGCATAGTGGAGCAGTTGCTCGCCTCATGGAAGCCACAAAGAGAAACAGGAGGGGGTCAAGGCATACCTTTCAAAGGCAAAGCCCCAGCAACCTGCTTCCTCCATCACCCGCCCTGCTCCCCACCAAACTCCTAATGGCCCATTCTGACAAGCTCATCAGTGCGGTAGCCCACTAATGAAGCCAATGCCCTCAAGATCCAGAAACCTCCCAACAGCACCACCAGCTGGGACCCAAACCTTCAACACACAAGCTTTGGGGGACGATATGGTAACCAAATCATGACAGGATCCAGTGGGTTTTAGAGCAGAAGTCTTGAGCATGGTGATGGATAATATAATCCTGAAAACTTTCATTTTAATGTGAGAATTGGCTCATAATTACCATATTTAACAAGCAGGAAGGGGGTTTTCTTCCGTCATGCCCATGTGTCAATGGGAAAGACATTCTATCTTGGCTAGCTATGGTAGGTGTGCCTCACTGGGCTGCACTCTTCTCTTACCTTTACCCTCTTTCTATGCTTGTTGCTAAGAGCCAATGTAACCGCCCTATCTGCCAAGGCTTTCCCATCTCTGGCAGCATTCCATCTTCTGAAGAATCGGGGCTATCCCTCTGGATGCTGGCTACCCTGTGGTGGTTTTGCCTTCCTGTGGGCAACTTGGTCTTGGAAAGGGCTCTACGGTGTGTGTATTCCCCTCCTCCTCCCAAGCTCTGCAGTCTCAGAACACTTAGCTCTCTCTCCCCTGCATTTGGGGTAATCACATGCCTGTGTGCTTGGCTGTGCTCCTACAGAACCTGTTTAATGACACCGAAGCTGTTTCATGTTATTTTCACATGCCACAAAATACTTAAAAAACAAAACAAACAAATAAACAAACAAACCCCTTACACTCATTTAGAAATGCAAAATTCACTCTGAGCTCTGGTCATTCAAAATAGGCAGTAGGCTGGAATCAACGTGTGGACGGTCACTTGCTGTTACCTGCCAACTGGGTGTGTGACTACTTCAGGGCAGCATTAAAGTCATTCTGGTCCTGCAAATAGCTTTAATGTATAAGTTTTAGTGTTTTAATCCCTATGATGTCCCACAGGTAGGGTTCCTTTAAGGTAGAAGGTCTTCTAGTCTTCTGTTGCAAGTTCTCTGAGGGAGAATGCTATGTGTCCCATCCAATGGGAGAAGTGGCTGTACTCAGAGAGTCAGGGCATCTCCTCCACTGTCATGGGACCCCAAATAATTAAGTTCAGTAATAGTCAGAATAGTCTGGTTTATTAATCTAGGATTAGGCAGAGCCCCTTATGCATGCTAATGTGAGTATGTTTCTGGATGAGGCTGTGAGTCTAGTTTAGGTCACCCACGGGGAAGGAGAATGGCCCTACTTCCCTCAGAATCCTCTGAGGATGTGAGACCAGTGACCTGGCTCTCCTAGCTTCCAGGGGTGACTTTGACCTGTGTGTGAAACAGATTATGGCTTTTCTCTGATTTCTTCCCTTCCAGAGTTAAACTTGGATTCCAGACATCAACTGTTTTTCAGTGATCAACATAGTGAAATCTTTTCATACTAAAATATGCACTGCTCATCTGAAACTCACACCTGAGTGGGCCCTTGGGTCTAACCTGCAGGCTCTGGGTACATTGTCAGCTGTGAAGAGTTGCTTATGGAGAGGGAGTTGCAAAGCCCGACACCTTTCCTTTCTGGGACCTTCATAAGCCTCACATTAGATTTCAACGGTTTCTCTTAGCTCTTATGTCCTTATTCACACGTAGGCTCTGGGTGATGGAAGAAACCATACACAATATGGCGCCGATTTTTGCTGTGCGTGGTGGCTCATGCTTCTGAGAGGAGCCCCTGCTTACCTAGGCTGCTACTCAGTGGAAAGTGGAGGAGATGAAACTGCTACTTGGGTCCTGGGCTCGCAGGTGGCAATGGGCGTGGTTTCTCAGTGGGGGCCCATCAGGTGTAAAGCAGAGTTCTACAGCCCTATGGCTCTGGATGCCTGGGAACACTGCCAGGGGGCGGTCGGGAAAGCTGGACAGGTCTAGATGGCAGTAGACATAGATGGTTAGAACTTGAGAGAAGCATTTGGCAGGGCCATTTGCGAGAGAGAATAAAGGTGTCTGAGAAAGCTTTTCTAAAGTGTGCCCCCGAAATAGACCTGTTCCACACCTGACTGCATCTTTCTCTAAAAGAGCTGCTGAGACCAGTGACCTCTGATGACCCGGGCTAAAACTATTTCAGGACCCTCAGGAGCTCAGGTATGGTGTTTTACAAAGTACAGGCCGCTAGGTGAATAAGTTATCTCCACCCCCTTGCTCAAGGCCTCCCCTGAGAAGTTTCTGGACACAGATCACTATTGATATATTGGAAGTGTCTTCAACCATATGAGGTGGGGGCAGGGGACCAGGACGCCAAATGGCTGATGTGTCCACGAGAGTCATCTCTGTGATTGATGCCCAGGCCGGCTGCCAAGGCAAAGCTCAGCCAATGCCCATTCATCTCTCCTAAATATGGATGCGTATCGACGGATCCGTTAAAAGACGCCGGCTGCAGAGCGCAGGGCTGGATTAGAGAAGACCCTAAATTTCTTCTCTTAAAATATGCAGGGAAGAGGAGTTCAAAATACCAACTGCTGATGAGGTCTGAGGGTCTAGAAGGAATTGACAAACATCTTGGAATTCAGAATGAGTGCTTTAAACTTTAGGCCCCGTTAGCAATCAATATGTACACAAAAGCTCTCATGAATGTTCACAGGGGTTAAAACATGCACACCAACAACAGCCATTAATTTCCAAAGCTTCAAACCCCCCACTCCAGTGCAGGCCCCATTCTGGGGGGGGGGGGAGACAGACAGGCACAAAGACCAGCGCTCCTCGCTATGAAATTCTATCCCTTCAGAGCTGAAGCGGTTTAATTGCAGGTTTCCTCCTATAGCTCTGCTTTCACCTCAGGTTAGCCCCAGATGGTAGCACTGGAAGGCTGACTCCACGCCTTCTATAAGCCCCTAGGCTCACTGGGTACCCTGGCTGGGGTTCAGGAGATGGGTCCCCTCCTCACATCTCTCTGAGCCCGCCACTCAAGTTTACAAGAAAGGGACGATGGGAACTCTGACTCGCCCCTGCCATCCCCAGACCGCTGACACACGGCCCATAATTTATCATAAAAGGTTACCACTTTTCTCCCCCACTCTGTTATTAATCAGAGCGCTTTGGCTCCCTGGACTCTGTGACCTACACATATGGCTTCTGTCTGAACTGCTTTGTAAACACTGCCTTCTGGGTTTAGAGAGAAATGTGTGTGCTCCCTCCTCCCTGACTGTCTGGGTGGTGGCATAAAGCAAGAGGCTGTCCTCTTGCAGAGATCCAGGTCCTTCTTCAGAGACAGGCTCTATCTGTGTTTATAAGGTGCCCATGTACACTCACAGGTCTCCGTGTAGCTTTATAAAGAGTCACTTTAAAAAAATTACAGACTGCTTCAGATGCTCCAAAAGAAGAGAAAATACTGGACAGAGAGGCCCACATTTGTTATTTGATCAAATTCTTTCTTGGTAGGTATAGACAATCCATATGCTCTTCTGGAACGCAGTTGCCTCCTCCATCCCAGAGAGAGCTTTAAGAGTTATTCTGAGGTCACCGTTACTAGGCATATTTCATACTTTGCATCATATGTTTCAATGATGGTATTTGATAGTGGCTTGCTGGTTTAAAGGCATGCGGGTGTACAGGCTAAGAGGATATCTAAAGTGCCTCATAAGCACAGGAACCTGACGTACAATCCTCAGAACCCAAGTAAAACAAGCAGGCATGGTGGCTTGTATCTGTAACTCTAGTGCTAGGCAGGTAGAGACCAATGGATCTGTGGGGCCCCAGTCAGGTTGACCTCCAACCTACACACACACACACACACACACACACACACACACACACAGAGAGAGAGAGAGAGAGAGAGAGAGAGAGAGAGAGAGAGAGAGAGAGAGAGAGAGTCTATGCATACTATCCATAAGTTTAGTTGTTTTAGGCAGTTGTAATTCCAGATAATTGATTGTATCATGTGATGGATGCAATGTATTCCATCTCCTCCGGGTGGGTATCTAGCTTGAGTTCTATTTCTTCCAAATAACATCATAATGTAGACCTGGGCATAAATGCCCAAACTTGCTTCTTGCTGACTTTTATGGGCAAGAACCAGAGTTTCTACAGGAGCCCGTGTAGTCTAAGCCGTGTGGTCCAATGTTCCCAGCTTGGCTAGACCATTCTCAATTATGTGTTGTGGGAATCCACACATTTCATAGCAGCTATAAAGATTTCTGCTGCGTTTCCCTCTCTCCTGTTTAGGCATCAGTTGTAACTACCCAGTTTAAAAATGGCGCCGAGCTCCTGCTTCTTCTTTTACTCCTCAGGACATGGACATCTGGGCTTTGCTTGTCATTTAGTTTCTTCTGCACACTGTCTGCTCATATTACCTGCCATGTTTTCTATTGCAGTATTTGCTTTCTAACTCATAAGGTTTTCTAATTGACTCATGTACGTCTGAGTATAGTTAGTTATTTCTAATGTGTATTACACCATTTTATCCCAGCCTGTAGCTTTTCCTTCTACTTTTGCGTTTTACTCTTTTTGGAGGAACACATACTTTTTAATCAATATTATCAACTAATTAATTAGCTGTGTTGCTAGAGATGGAACAGCAGATTTCACATGTACAAAGTGTGTGGTCTGCTGTTGAGCTATATCCCCAGCACAATACTACCAAACTTATTAATTTTTCTCTATATCCTATACCTTTTATTTAAGTATCTTTTCTTTGTCATGAGACTTGTTAAACATGCCTATTGAATATTTTCCTAAAATCTGAAAATTGTTTTTCTATTTAGGTCTGAAATCTGTCAGCTTGGCTTTAGATAGTATAAAGTAGGATCCCTCCTTTCTTCCTAGTAATCAGCTACCACAACCTCATTCTTTGATGAGTCTATGATTTCTTGATGCTCGTCGACATGTTTTATTGTTAAATTTATGCACACATATACATCCATACACACAAGGAATCTGAGAAAGTAGTATCGTAGGATCACGAACACAGCCCTGCTAAGAAGAACTGCCCATTTCCCTGTCCCTCCCTGATCTCATTTCCTTCCCTCTTTCCTCCCAACTGTTATAATAACCTTTCTCTTGGTCTTTACCAGAGTTCCTTCCCTATATGTGTGTTCCTATGCAGTCTTTAATTTTCTTTCATATAACTTTTTTTTCAACTTCATATAAATGAAAACAGACTGTGTATGAGTTTTGACCCTTTCTGTTTGATTGGCCTTTTATCTTTCCGTGCAGGAGGAAGCCTCCTCTTATCTAACAGAGCTTCCTAACAGCCTTGATGCCAGAGAGGGCAAATGCGCGTGGTTTATTTCAAGGCTCTCTTGACTATTCTTGACCCTTCTCTCTTTCCTTTGAATTTAAAGATAAGCGTGTAAAGTTCTGCAGAAAGCCCTGTTGGTATTGTAATTATAATTACATTGACTTTGAATTCAATTTGGCAGGTTCAGGCAGACAGAGACGTGGAGTTTCTAATTTTTGTTTGTGATTATTTTCTCATTTATTTAGGGCTTTTTAAAATGTTCTTTGAAAGCATTTTGTATCCCCTTAATATGGATCTCCTGAAAATATCTCAGATTTATTTCCAGGAAACTTGACATTTGTTTTATTATGGATGGGAAGTTGGTATTTATGTGGTGTACGGATGTCTGGTGCTAGACATGACTTTAGGTGTTGATTTGGGTATTACTTTTCTACTTCTGGTTTTAAACACATCACAGGTTTAGTGTCTGAGTTGGTGTGAGTGTGTCATCTTGCAGTTTTGTAGGTCAGGAGTCTGTCAGGTGACTTGAGAGTCACAAAGGCTTTGTCAGAGCTGTGCTGCCTTTGGGGTGGACTGTGGAGAAGCCATTCCTGTATCTTTCCGACCTGGAGATATTCACATCCACTGTCTCTCATCATCACTCATCCTCAAATCCAGTAGCACCAAGTCTTTCTTTTCTCATGGGTGTGGCTGTACTTTGAAGAACTGATGGGATTGGGTCTACCTTGGATGACCCAGGATAATGTCCAAGCTTTTTACCTACAAAGTCCTTTTGCCGTATAACTGAGCAGACATGACACATCTTGGAATTAGGATGTAGACATCTTCGAGTGTGTTACTATGCTTACCACAGATTCATAATTGGTTATCATGCTGAGCTCTTTTGAATATTTCTCTATAAGATTTTCTTCAATTTACAAATGGATTTTGATCTTTTCCTCGGCTAGTTCTCAAGCAATAATTCATTTTCTTTTCTTACTGCATTGGCTACACATTTCAGAAAAATTACAATGTTTTATAGGTATTCTTTCCCTGGGATTTATGTTATTTTAGTTATTACTAATGTGACTATTTGTGTGAGTGTGCACACATGCACAAATACATGTCACATAGCACATGTGTGGGGTCAGAGGACAACTTGCTGTTGTCCCACTGGGTTCCAGAGGTTGAACTTGGGGTGTCAGGCTTGTGTGGCCAGTGTTTTAACTGGCAAACCAATGTACCTTGCAAGCTCTTTTTCTGGGCTTTAGTAAGGATTCCTAAAGTCTTATATTGTAGTTTTTAATAAGAGGTGTGTTATTGTCTTTATTTTATAAATTCTAAATACTGTGATTATGGATTTAAAAAATTATCTTTGTGATGCTGTCCATTTGAAATTAATATTACATTTTCAGGCTACATATTATTATATCCTCATGATGAATTTTACCACACCATAGTGTCAATAAGGGCACTAATCCTTTTGCATTAGCTAGGGTTTGGTATAATAATGTAACTGTCATACTCTTTTTGACAAATATATGCAGGTTACAATTGGTTCTGTATTATTAAGTTTTGGGGTGGTTTTTTGCTTTAATACATCTTAAGTCATGTTTAGACTTTTTAAAAGTCCTCAACTTCAGTGAGATAGCACTCTTTTATAATGTATAAGATTTAATCCATTAATGTATGATCTTATCTTTGTCAATACAATTTGGCCTGGTTTATTATCCCTTTCTCTCTGTCTTTCTTTACTTGCAATCTTTTCTTTTTATCATTTCCATTGTTTCTTGAATGAACAAAATATTTATGTATGTTATATTTATTTCTTCTTTGGAAACTATAGGTTACAGCTATATTCTTTTGGTGAATTAGCCTTAAAATGTTGTTTTTTAGGCAACGATTTTTCTAGCAAGGTCTGTGATTGCTTAGTATTTATATTCTTCTCCCCTTTCTTCTGCTCCCCCTGACTATTTTTTCAGACAGGTATTTGACTGTGTAGCTCTGACTATCTTGGAACTCCTGGGGATCCGCCAGTCCCTGCTTCCTGAGTGCAGGGATTGAAAGTGTGGCTACCGGGCTGGAGAGATGGCTCAGCGGTTAAAAGCACTGACTGCTCTTCCGGGGATCCTGAGTTCAAATCCCAGCAACCACATGGTGGCTCACAATCATCTGTAATGAGATCTGATGCCCTCTTCTTGTGTGTCTGAAGACAGCTACAGTGTACTTACATATAATAAAAAATAAATCTTTAAAAAAAAAAAAGAAAGTGTGGCTACCATGCCTAGCCAAAATGTTTCCTTTCTTCTGACCACAGTAGAAACATTGGCAGATGTGGAATATGCCCTTACCTTATGTGTATTGCTATTTAGATTTATTTACAACCTTTTATTAAATATAAACTTTTTATTAAACATAAAAAGCCATTTTTAAAAAAATTTATTGGATGAATTTACTGTTATTATTATATGTTTTCATACTGACTTTAGCTTCTGACCTATAAGTCCCCTTCACATTTGTTTTTTTTTTCCCTTGTCTGAAGTACTGTAGCTTAAAAAAATTTTAAATCAACTTTATGTGTATGTATGTGTGTGTGTGTGTGTGTGTGTGTGTGTGTGACTGTGTATCTGCAGCAGTCAACAGAGAGTACCTGATTCCCTGGAGCTAGTCCTCTCTAAGAGCAAGAAGCATTATTAACCACTGAGCCATCTCTTCAGTCTCTCCAGCTTTTAAAAATGTCTTTATGTTTTTGCCTTTGCTCTTGACTGATAGTTGTGCTGATGGGTTGAGCTTACCCACACCCTGCTTGGGCGCTCTGCAGAGCTCTCCTGTTGGCTGTGACAAATGCATCTGCATGGTAACTATCTAACTGTCGCTGCTTCGAGGTCACCGGCCTTCTGTCTGCTGTTGCAGCTGCTTGTGTTGAGTGTGGCTGTTTTCTTTTTCTGCCGTCTAGACGTAAATAGTTTTATTTGTTCTGAGGGGTTACTCTTAAATCCATCTTTCTTTGATTATGTGAAATTCTTAGGTGTTGCTTATTTAAAACCATTTAATATGGTTTTGTCCCCAAGTCTCGGGGACTCAGATCTGATGTCTTGGATCCTCTTAATCTATTCTCCATGCCTCGTAAGAGCTTTTACACACTTGAAAAAATGTTCCCAATCTTTGCACCTGGAGTAATTTTCAGCTCTTGTCTGAAGTCCCCTCTTACTCTTGACCCCTTCCCCTTGGTGACCATTCCTCTGTGTGTATGAAAAACATTTTTGGTGACATTACGGTCTCATCATGTGTGGCTCTCGTTTATAAGCTTCTTTTCTGGCTTCATATACTTTATCCTTTTGACATTTTAGACAACATTTTTAAACTATTCGGATGGAATATATATATATATATATATATATATATATATATATATATATATACTTTTATTTTGTCATTATTTCTTTCTTAAAATTATTTGTTATATGTGTGTGGGTATATTTGCCCTGATGTATGTCTGTGCACCATGCAGTGTGTGTATCTAGTATCATGGAAGCATGAAGAGGGTTGTTGGGTCTCATGGGACTGGAGTTACAGGTGGTTGTGAGACACTTGGAGGGTGCTGGGACTTGAGTCCTGGTCCAGTGTTCTTGACCATGCTTCCATCACTCTAGGCTTCCACATATTTTTGAAACACGCGTGCTTGTGTTTTGTTTTACATGTTTAAGCATTTTGATGTGTGGACCTCTTTTGAGAGGAAAGGCTCTTTCTCTGTCTCTCTGTCTCTCACTGTCTCTCTCTATCTCTGTCTCTGTCTGTCTGTTTCTCTCTCTCAGTGCAGACATACTACTGCATATAATTGGAGGTCTGTTCTCTTTTTCCCCCTAGTTTAGTTGTGGGAGGGGCGTGTTTCCCCTCCCTGCTGTGTACTTCAAGCTTACTGGCCTTAGAGATTCCCAAGCTGCTTCTGGTCTGTGTCTTCTTTCTTGCCATAGGTGTGGCGCGATTTTACATATGCGACATGACATTTACATAGGTTGGCTGGCCTTCATGCTTGACTGTCAAGCACTTAATCTACTGAGCCATCGCGGCATTTGGAATGACTTCTTTATGGTGTGTGGCTTTCATTCACTATCTCTTTATCTCTTCTCCCCCCTTTGTAATGTTTTGGACATTTGCTGATCACAGCCAACATCTCTATGCAGAAGCGGATCCTTTCCTCTTCTTACTTATACATGGTATATTGCTGATATACCCAGGCAGGCAAAATCCTGTTTGATCGTGCTCTCCTCACTGCCTCCTTTTCTGAGTGACAGTAGGAGCCTGCCCACCACAGCCTGTCTTCAGCAGTGGAGAGCTTGAGGCTATTCACAGGTTTAAGGAAGCTCTTGGTTTTAGTCTCTGTCTGGCCCCAGGAATTTAATGCTGGAGGTCTCTGTCTGCTTCTAGGCTTGGAGCATGGCCACCCCGGAGCCTCAGCAACTCCTCCATGCTTCTCCATGGTGCTTCACAGTACCTTAGCCTGGCTGCTCCATTGTGGTTTTGTCTCAATCCTTAAATGCTGTTGTCTTTAGCTCCTCACCAGAGGTTGTGCTCTCTCCCTCAGCACAGTTCATCTCCTCAGCCTCGCTGCTGCTGTCATCTTTCTGGTGAAGTTTGATACTCACATTGTCATTTCTAGTAGGGAAAGAAATGACATAATTTCAGCCTCTGCCATTGCTACACTCCTGATGACTGCTGTCTCTATTTAAGCTGGCTCTGACTTTTAGAAGCATGTGTCAATATGTTGCACGAACCCCACATCACCCTCATTTAGATATGGGTTGTTAAATGGTCATGTGTAACCCTATTCCAGAAGTCTCAGGAGACCTCTGAAAACACACCTCCTGTATCTCCAGTTTCCCAGGAAAGCAGGAGGGCTCAGTATGGGCCTATAGTGGTTGTCTAATGAGTGAAAAAAAATCAAAATAGAAGCTGAGTATAGTGGCTCATGGTTCTAATTCTACCATTCAGGAGGTTGAGGCAGGGGGCTTGCCATAAATTCCAAGGCAGCCTGGGCTATAGTGCAAGACACCATCTTAAAACAATAACACAAAACGCAGAAAGGTCTTAGTTTGGTACCTAGAGTTAACTTGCTCCCTTCCAGAGACTTTGCCCATCACTTGGCTTTTGGTCTCCACACTGGGGAGAACTGGGGCTTGTAAAACATTGGAACTGTGTCTTTGAGTAGGTAAGGTACTGTGTCAGGCACAGCATATCGTCTCCTTCCAGGTGGAACTGCCCTAGCGATACTTGCCTCCTGCAAGATATTTCCCACTGTAGGTCTGAGAGAAGTGTCCCATTGCTGCTATGACAAACCATCACAAGTTGAAGCTCAACAGAATCCCATCCCAAGTCTAGAAGCCAGAGGGCTTGCCCAAGGCTGGCTCTCCCTGCCCCTTTCAGCCATTGTAGCTCTAGTGATCACAGCTTGGTGCGATGCTCCAGTTTCTGCCTCCATAGACACAAGATGCCCTCTCCCTCTGTCTCTACAAAGGATGTTTGTGACCGTGCTGATGGTCCCAGTCAGAGGATCTAGAATAATACCCATGTTTCAAGTTCCCAAGCTTCATTACAGCCATGGAACCTACTTTGCTGTGTTGGGCAATGCTCACAGGCTCTAGGGATTAAGACATTGTCATCTTTCGGGCCACCAATTTTTTAGAGGCATTCAGAAGAAAGTGTATTGTGTTCCCAAACATGTACTATACAATAGAAAGGTCTATATTCAGATCTGAGTTTTTGAGAGTGTTGAGTGTCTTGACTTTGACCATTTCGTTCAAATCCCCTCTTTCCCACTCTTTGCAGAGCTACATCCCTGGCCCCACAGAGTCCTACAGGCACACGGCCATCATCCTTATATCCACAGATGGGAAGACAAGGTAATAGAGATCCAGTGACTTGCCTGGATACACCTGCAGCCGAGTTTGCTTCTACGCCAGGGCTGTTTCAATCATTGGAAGTGGAAGTGGAAGTTGACTTGCCCAGATGGGTGGAGGGTACAATGGTGCACACGGAGGTAGAGCAGGGGCAGTGGAAAAGCTAGACTGGAAGCTAGAAGTCTGGGCTTCCTGATCCAACTCCAGAGGGGCTGGTTTGGAGTCCTGCGTAGGCATTGTCACCTGCAGGCTGAGGGTTTCATTTTAGACTCTTGTTGTGACTGCTAGTTTTGTGTTGCTGTGGCAGATTACCCGATATGAAGAACTTAACGGAGGAAAGAGTTATGTTGGCTCAGGGCTTCAGAGTCTTTGGCCCACGGTCACTGCTACCATCGTTCCTGGCATGAAGTAAAGCAAAACATCATGGGGGCGGGGAGGGGAACATGTACTACCTACCTCCTAGCAGCTAGGAATCATAGAGACTGATGGATCAGAAGAGGCCTGGCTAAGCCATACCCTTCAAAGGAGCACTACAGTGGCCCACTTCCTCAGCCAGGCCCCACATCCTCATAGCTCTTTCAGCTGTAAACCTATCAATGGATCCATCCATTGATGCAGTCAGAACCCTTATGATCGAGACATATCCATAAGGCCACATGCCCTTCCCACACTGGCCTCCGAAAGACAATTTTAGATTCAAACAACAATCCTATCTGAAGATACCTTTGCAGGAAGAGGGATTTCTTAGGGAATACTTCGCCAACATTGGCTCTTAGGGGCTGCATGCAACCCAGACAGGATGACTGTCTCTTGCTGTGCACAGCAGAACAGCAACTCTACTTACCGGCTTTCCGTCCTCAAGGAGGATGACGTTATAGCCACCGAGTGGAAGCTGGGAGAAGAGGATATCTGCAAGGCACATACGTTGCAGGGGTGTTTGGGTGCATCCTTGGAGCAGATATGTAGCTTCTACTTAGTAAGCACACTCATCTGCTGATTGACGTGCTTGAGACTCTTGCGGTTTCTGTCAGGTGGTTTAAGGTGCTCCTAGAATTTTCTTTATATTTGGAGGTTCTGCTGTGTTTATCCACCTGGGTGGGCATTAACTGGGAGCTTAGTGTCTTCTTTTCCTTGGGAAGAGGCTGCGCAGTGAGAGTAACAGGGCCCCTCTGCAGCCCCTCTGAGATGTGAGCCCAGGGATGGAGTCACTGGGCCACAGCTCCTCTGTACCCCGAGAGTTTCTTTTTGAGATGCAGCCTGTTCTTTGTGCTTCAGTGACCAGAGCGAGTCTGGCACAGAAAACTGCACGGGACCAGGGGTCAGGGTGCAGCCCTTGCTTGGTGGTCCATTTTCCTTCTTCCTATAGCATGGACCACTGAGGAGAAGCTCCCTACCTGTGAACGGCAAGTCTGTGTGTTCCCCCAGCCCCCTCCTCCCCTAGACACCGAAACTTCTCCGAGCCCTCTCTTTGGAAGCCAGGCAGTCGCGGCTCCTCCTCTGAGGACATACCGTTATAAATTGTGTAACCCTAGAGAAGGGTTCATTTGATAGCTGTGTTTTACACTTTGCTCTGCCGAACGCTGGTGACTTAATTAACCTACTTGCAGATGTAGAGGTGGAGTGATACCTTCCCGGCTGTATCTCCATCTCCTTTCCAGTCATCATACGCTTAAATTGCAAATCCCCGTGAACTGTAACCCAGTGTCTTTTGGCTCTTGATTCTACATTTCCCTGTAGATCTTCACTCTTCCAATGTGTCAAACCAGAGTGTGAGGCTGCTCAGAGAGGATATAGCTATATTAAACCACACACAGACTGTTCAAATGCTCTTAGGGCCATAGCTGAATATTCCTAAGGCTGAGCTTGCATTGAAACCCAGCGATACTGTACCCAGGGGGTGGAGAACCTGGGAGTCCACTCAGGGGCTGCTTCTCGAACACTTCGAGGTCAACTTTCTTAGTCCCGTGTGTCTTTTCCACCTCCTAGAAAACTTCTGCCCCGCAACTTTAGAAAGGATTCCCTTACAATTTACAAATAATTTGAGGACAGAAAGTCATTGGATTATGATCAAAACCAGGAATGGTTGATTTGTATATGATTGTTTTCCCCAAAGACAGCTCAAAAGACATCTGCAGATTCTTCCCTACCCCCAAACTGGTTCTTTGGAGCTCAAAAACTTGTATCATAAGCACTTTTTTTTTTATGGCTGAAAATTGGGGCTTGTGAAGGGAACATGACAAGCCTGTAATTGGCGTGCGCGGTATGCGAGTTCGCTTGCTTACGAGATTCATGTTTGCAATTTTGTTCTAGGAAAACATCTGAAGCATCCGAGAAGCCACAGGAGGGCCCTGGCTGCGGGACTCCTTCCAGAACCACCTGGCTTCGGCTTTGCCCATAAAAGCAGAGCCACGTGGAGCTTCAGTCTAGTTCTCGGGAACACGGGCGTTCTTACCCAACTGGAGACGAGCCCCTGAGTGCAAACACTTGGCGGCTGAAGCTCCGCGAAGAGGGCCGCCATCGTGCGGTGTTTGTCGCCACTTTTTGTTCTTTATTCTGAGTCCTAGTTATGCCTGTAGCATGCTTGTCTCTCCCGTGTGTGTGTGTGTGTGTGTGTGTGTGTGTGTGTGTGTGTACAAGAGAGAGAGAGAGAGAGAGAGAGAGAGAGAGAGAGAGAGAGAGAGAGAGAGAGAGAGATCCATGGGGTTCAGCCACAGCCTGGAACAGCTCAGGGCTCAAAGAAGACAACAATATGCTTAACCAACCGTGTCTTATCTGTGTGTGCACACACAGCATCAAGAGTGTTTTCTTTTTTCATCTGAACTATCCCCTCCCTGCAGTAAACCTGCTCTGTGACTTGAGGGGTGAGTATGAAGCTTTCATTTTTATTGTAGGTGAATTGCCTCTTGGCTTTAAATTTCTGTGCGTGTGAGCATACATGTGTGCTCATAGAGGGCAGAGGTTGATGTTGGGTGTCTCCCTCTGTTGCTCTCCACATTATTATTATTATTATTATTATTATTATTATTATTATTTTGAGACACAGTCTATCTCACTGAACTTGGAGCCTTGGAGCCCACCAGTGTAACTAGAGTGTAGACTGTCTGGCCAGCAAGCCTCAGGGTTCCTCCTGTTTCTGGGATCGCAGGCTTGTACTGATGTGTCTAACCTTTTTTTGCCTAGGTACCTGGGATCCAATCTTAGATCCTCATAGCTGCAGGGGGCGCGACAGGGACAATACCCACCGAGCCATCATCTCCTGAGCCCTCACTGACTCTGAATCTTAAGTAGAACATTGAAACCAATGCAAAAGTCACCAAGTGAAAACCAGCTTAAGCCGTTTCCACAGGCACATGCTGTATCCCTTATTCCGTTTGTCCATCTGTCTCTGTCTCCTTCTATCTCTCTGAACAGCCAGGCACTCCATACATGTCTGCAAACTGCCCCCTTCTCTAGTCACTGTTCTTTGCAAGCCATTTGGTTAGTGTGCACTTGTGAGGTTTGAATGGCTAGTTCTCTTCCGGGCCTCTCCTGAGTGGTGTGTAGGTTTTGTTTTTCCCCCATATCCACACCAATGATCCACGGGGGCTTGGGAGATTGTGTCGGTAGGATGTCCTTACAGACAGCGAAGCACCTCATCAACGTGACACAAGGCAAGGTCTCTTCACTGCTCTGGCATTGAGGGAGATCTGCCGTGGGAGTCTGGGAAGGTGGGCAGAGGAGCATACTATCTCACGTAACCCTCGTTAGCTCCCAGTTCTCAGTGGGAGAAGGCTGTCCTTACCTAGCTTGCACCCTGGTGGCCAGAGCCTTAGGCCAGGTTCTCTTATCTTGTGGTCACTCTAGCACCAGGGTTACCCACAGCACCTGGCCTTGCCTCAACCAGCTTCGTCTGGAGTGGCAGAGTCACAGGGTGGCCTCTGTTGAGTAAAACTCTGTCTCTTAGGAAGCTCAGCCAGCGCCTGGGTGTGGGTGATGATCACACGGTAAGCACCACACACAGAGCTCTGTTTTCTCTATGCAAACTCAATGTGCCCAGGTACCAGCAGTTGAAGGACAGACACCCCATGCCATTCATCTCTTCCATCTTACAGGATTTCATTGGCCTGCTACTTGGTATCTACTGGTTTGTAACACAAGATCTGGTTTGAATATGACAGGGTCATATGCCACAGTGTGTACTTCACAGAGTATGGCCAGCAGTCACAGGGTCCGTGGCAGTATGGAAGGAGTTCATCACATTAGTCAGAAGGTGGCTTCTGGACCAGAACCATATCATGAAGTAGGAAGCTGTGGTTAGCATGTCCCTGGTGGGTCTAAAGTCCTGGGGAAAGAATTCCTCAGATCTGAGAACTTATAATACTAGAACGACATGGGTTAAACAATTGACCAACTAGACAGAGCAAGTTCAGGGAACATGAGTGTATGCTACCCAGGGCTTCCTTCTAGCTGACTTTCCACCACCAATGGGACAGAGGTGACAGGTATCTGAAGGGACATGTGGACCCAGAAGCTACCTGTGTGTTGAGACCCAGCTTCAGCCATCCCAGGGAGCATGCTGCAGTGGCATGTGACTTCCCTGAATGTGGAGAGCCAGTTTCTGTGTCAGGGAGCACAGAACGGACACTATGTATGTATGTATGTATGTATGTATGTATGTATGTATGTACGTACGTATATATGTGTATATACACACACACACACACACACACACACACACACACACACACACATATATTGGACACATTGAACTTGCTGTCTCCTGGCTCCTCTCCCTCTCCCAGGTTCATTGTCATCAAGCACAGGGGCGTCTGCCTTCTCTGTGTTAAACACCATTCCATTTCTTTGGTTTTTACTTTTATACTGTCATTTCAAAGAATCAAACAATTTTCAGTCACTAGTGTTGGGAGCTCAGGATTAAAAGGCTTGAAAATTTCACATTCAGAGGCAATTCTCAACCTTTACTATCCACCAGACATTAATGAGTCCCTCTCCTCTTTCAGGATGTGAAGGTGTGTGGCACAGTCTCTTTGTCCTGTGACCTCCTCAAACAGTCCTTTGTAGAACTGGATTTAGTCAGTGGTTTGTGCATCTCTGCTTCCTTATGGCTTGCACATGGGGTGGCTCCTTGTTCTAGAAATGTCTGTTTATTATCAGTTTGATGAAACTACTTATTCACTCTTCAGAATCCCTTTATGACTCCTAATTAAAGTCTTTGTCTGAACACAAAATAATTACTACATGAAACGAAGCTACGGGAAGAAGCAACCGCCAGACGATCCCTTGTTTGTGCGCGGAGCGGTATTTAATCTTTAGAGTATCACAGGGTTTACATTCTTGGAAAGCGAGCATGAAGTAAGCCTCATGTTTATTTAACACTTTGACCAGCTCTTCTTGAGGGTATGAAATGAGTCCTACGGACTGTCACAACACTAAATCAGAGCTTCTGAAAATTACAGG
This sequence comes from Apodemus agrarius, assembly GCA_964023405.1. Taxonomy (NCBI): domain Eukaryota; kingdom Metazoa; phylum Chordata; class Mammalia; order Rodentia; family Muridae; genus Apodemus; species Apodemus agrarius. The sequence goes on along the minus strand of OZ030005.1, from coordinate 130,675,506 downwards.
GTCTTAAACAGTAGTGTCATTTTAAAACTAAATAGTTTGGGGCTGCTCCCACATATAAAACCGACCTCTTGCGACACTACGGGCTGTTGCACACTGAAGACAAGGAACAGAATAAAAACAAGACCGAAACCCAGAGCTTCTAGAGGGCCATTCATTTTGCTTTGGTTTTAACCTGGGACCTGATGCTGCCAGGAACCATGAGACTGTTCAGGGATGCTAGGCACGGATGGGGTCCCAGCCTGCACTCACGGAGCACCCTACCTTCTGTCTCAAGGCAGCTTTTCTGAATGGGCTGAGAAATGACCACTCCTTGATTATGTGCAAGTATGTGGTATTAAAGAGTCCTCATTAGTGGATGTCTCATGGAGGGCAGAACGAGAATTCACAGTGGCCTCTCTGTGCAGGAATCATAAAGAAGAGAACTGGCTGGCCCGAGGGAGGGACTGGTACCAAAATAAGAAAATTTCAGCTCTGGATCAGTACTCTAGGCTGGACCTCAGCACAAGCATTAAGTTCTCAAGACCAGGGGTGGTGGTGGTGGGGAACCAAGGTGTGAAATGAGGAGGCAGGCTGGGCCTGGTGGCTACTGACTGCTGTAAGATGATGCCTTCAAGGAGGTTAGATGGTGGGTGGGTGGGGGCGAGGTCAAGGGTGACGGTGGAGGATCTGTTCCAGGAGTGACTCTGGCTCCCTAGGATTCCGGGCTAAGGAGACTAGAGTCGAAGAATGTGAGCCAAGGGAGGCTGCAATGCCCTATTTCTTCCATTCATCGTCTCCTCTCTGGTTTCCTGGCTGGCTGTGCATTCTGGCTCAGAGCATACTGTCCCTTCGGATTTCACAGTGTTCTATTGTTGGGTCAAAGCTGGGGGCAGCCCCTCCCATACCTCTTCCCACATCCTCCTGCACCCACACAGATTATTTTAGAAAATCTGGAACACGCGGTGAAGCCCAAGTTGTAAACTAAAAGATATTTGGGTTGGGAAGATACTTTAGTGGGTAAGAATGCTCACTGGGCAAATATGAGGACCTGGGCCTGAATCCCCAGCACCTATGTGCTGGCCAGTGCTGGAGGGAGGGGCGTGGAGAAGAGGATTGCTGGCGTAGCCTAGGTGGAAAAACTAAGCTCTAAGTTCAGTGACATCTTGTCCCAAGGGAACAAGGTGGAGAGCCATAGAGGACATCTGATGTCTTCCTCTAGTAGATAGGAACACCTCCATACCTGTGCATGGGCACACGTGCGCGCGGGCACACACACACACACACACACACACACACACACACACATATTCTTTACACACATTATATTCTGACCACAGTTTCCTTTACTTCCACTCCTCCAAGTCCTCCACACCCCCATCCTCCCCCTCTTCCTTAGATCCACTACTCCTCTGGTTCCCTTAAAAAGAAAGAAGAAAGCAAGAAAGAAAAAGAGCAGCTGTCCTAGGATACCAACCAAGTATGGTGCAGCAAATCACAGTAAGACTAGGCACCAACCCTTATATCAAGACCGAATGAGGCAACCCCATAAGAGAAGGGTCCCAAGTGTAGGAAAGAGTCAGAGATACGCCCATCCCTACTGTTAGGGATCCCACAAGAACACAAAACTACACAACCATAACATATATGCAGAGGACCTAGCTCAGACCCTTACCCAATCTGTGACTGTCATTTCAGTCTCTATGTGCCAAGCCCTCTGGCTCCTAGAATCTTCCCTCCTCTTCCTCTTTGGGCTTCTCCTGGAATTACCTAGTGTTTGGCTGTCCCCAGTATTTCTTTTAACTCTACCAGCTTATTGCTAATGCATGAGACCATCAGGTTCAAAATAGCTGGTAAGAGGGAAAGCAAGCAAGCAAACAAACAAAAAAAACCCCCACACAATTGGGTGGTGCGGAAATGCAAAATAATTAGCTGAGACTGGTAATGAGCTGAGGAAACCATATCAGCTATCCGCTGCTATGTAATGAACCATTTCAAAACCAAAGTAATAATCTTTTAATTTGTCCACAAATGTACAGGGTACTAGTCCCACTTGCTTGATGGAGCTACCGGTGAACAAGATGGTATTGGCTCAGCTATTTTTTTAAGGGTTGGTCGAGAAGTCCAAAGTGACACTTGTCACTATTATCACATGGGTCAAACAATCACACACAAAAAAAAAGATTCAAGAATGAACTCAGGAGCTAACCATCAATGTGTCATTTTTAAATATTTGTTAATTTGTATGTCTGTGCAATGCCCTTGGAAGCCAGTGGTAGGCTCCCCAACTCAAGCAGTTGTGATACCACAGTGAATTTGTTCAGTTTCAGGCACTCCGTAAAGTAATTTTGAGCTGTTTACTTCCCCTATTGATGATCAGGCTGGAATGCAGCCATGTATGTAGGACATTTTCTTATTAGTGATTGATGGAGAAGGGTTCATCATACCTTGGTATAATGGTCCAGTCCAGATACCCTTGGACTAGTAATCCCTGGTTCTGTAAAAAAGCAGACTTGAATAAGCCAGTAAGCCAGTAACCAGTAAGCAATACTCCTCCATAGCCTCTGCAACAGCTCCCGCCTCCAGGTTCCTGCTCTGACCATCTTTGATGATGAACAGTGATATGGAAATGTAAACAAAACAAAGCCCTTCCTCTCCACCTTACTTCTGGCTGTGGTGTTTCCTCGCAGCAACAGGAACTCTATTATCTCATTACCTGTCAGGATCTCCATGTGCATTGTTAAGTGTTCTCCTATCTTTGCTGTCTTGGCAGTGGGTCTTTAGTGCTTACTGCTCTTTAGTGCCCCAGTGGGTGTCCTCAATGAAGCAAGAGATCATTATTAAACTAGTCCCTTACTGCTGGGTGCTTAGGTTGTTTCCAGTAATGGGCATCCTTTAGTTCTAAGACTTTTGTGACATAGCAAATGGACATCTGTCTCTCTGGCTGATTCCCTCCTGATTTTGCCCTTGTTTCCTGCTGTCCTTTCTCTCACCACATGGCTTTTGCCCAAACATGGGCTTAGCTATAGTCTACTTAATTTATCACACCCATCTTTCTTAGTCCCCACCAGGACCTCCAACACAGCAGGTGTATCATCTCACTCACAGGACTCTGGCCTGGGCATGTGGAGGGAGTGAAGGGCACTAGCCAGACTGTGAGGAGCTCCCAGGCACCAGAAAGAGAAGGAAGGTGGATTTACATCTGTATTCAAAATGGCTGCCTCACCTGACCAGCAAGACACACATGCTGATGCAGAGTAGGTTGTGGGAGTACAGTTAAGACTGAGCCAGGAAAGTTTTTGTTTCAAGTGGTAGTTTAGCCTCATGAGTGATAAATATCACAGAGAGGAAAGTGAAGCAAAGGAAGATTGCCCTTAAGTGCTCATTCAGAATAATGGGTTTAGCATCAAAACTTCTTGAACTATAGGTCATGGATCCCATATGGGATTTATCTCCCATTGACCACTGCTGCAGGCAATGTCCTTCTTGGATCTCCTGAGGCCACCTGAAAGGGGTGGCTACAAGTGCAGGGGGATGATGACACTGCAAGTGTGGTGGAACCACCATCGTTGACCACGTCAAGGGTGGTCTTCAACTGTCTTCAGAGAGACTCCTCAGGGTCTCTGTCCCAGCAGGAAATCATTCTTTCCTAAGCTCCATGGTTTTTTCCCCCCAAATACAATAAGAACTGAAAGTGTCCAGGTTCTGAAGTCCAGAAACCCCCAACGGGGCCTCTTTTGGCATTTATCAAACCTCCGAAGCACAGGCCACTGGACGTCTAATTATTAATCTTTGGGAAACTTGACCCTTCAATTAACTGAGTAATGATTGCGTGGAGGCCCATCAAAAACCCTGCATTCTTAATGAGCACTTAAGGTCAATATTCCTTTGCTCCACTTTACTGTCTGTGATATTTATCACTTGTAATATGACTTCCTGGTTAATTATACGGAATCAAGCAGCCTCCACTCTTGATTGATGTGAAAGTTCATACAGACTTTGTTAAGAACACATTTATTATGTGTGATGTATCGTAATAAGTCTTTTTTTTTTCTTCTCCAGCTTTGTCCTATGTACATATGTTTTCAATATTTGGAAATTTTTCCTGTGGGGAGGAACTTCCTAATACACAAAAATTGAGAAAATTTAATAAATCACATTAGCCACCTGTGCGATGTGTGTTTTTTATTGTGATCTGATCTTCGTGTGAGAAAGTTGGGGTCATAACTTATGCGAGATGATAAACGTGTTTTAAGCCAAAGGAACTGCTGTGAAATCGTATTCCCGGCATCTCCTCACTGCACAGGGGACAGCAAGGAGTACTAGAAGGAGTATGTTCTCGTCGTTGCAAGACGTGGGCCATAATTAGCCGTGTGACCTTGGGCCACTTGCTCTGCATCTTCTCGTCTCATAAATTAATCTGTATTCATTGATTAATACCTCCCAAGCCTCTCGTACAGAGCTGGTTGCAGGATCAAAGACTCCAGCGCTGGTGTGAGGGCTGCGCTGTGTGAAATATGCCCACGGGTTTGCCCGTGCTCATCTGTGGTGGACCCCTCTGATCCCTCTCGAAGCTCACTAGTCATCGCTTGTCATTTCAGGACAGATGTTTCCAGCTGAGAAAGTCAACTTGGTAATGAACTTTCTGTGGTCTGAATAAGCCAGAGAAGACTGGTGTGGAGGTGTGTGTCTGTAAGTCCAGGATTTAGAAGACTGAGGCAGAAGGATCGCTGCACATTTGAGGCCGGCGTGGGCTACCTGGAAAGTTCCAGGACAGAACAGGATACAGAGTGAGACTCTGACTCATAAAGCCCAAACCAAATAATCAATCAATCAATAGCCTGGGAAGGGTCGGGAAGGCGGGATGTAGCATAAACTGTGTCCTCCTAAATTAATATGGTGGAGGCTTTCTCTCTTCAATGCAAGATGTGACTGTATTTGAAAGTAGGGCTGATCAAGAGGTTGTTAAGGTGGAGCAAGGTTGCATAAGTGGGTTCAAGTCTAGTCTGAGTGTTTTTTTTTTTTTTTTTTAAGAAAAGGAGATTCAGAGAGGCATATGGGTGGACACTTACAATTTAGGGAAAGTTTTAGAAGCAATCATGCCTGGTGACCCCATGATTTAGATGTCTAGATCCCAAGGAAGAAGATTCTTGGTGCTCAGACTGTTCTGTCTCTGGTATTTATGATGATGGTCCTGCTGAGGTGCACAGAACACATTAGAAAAAGTAGTTCAGCCACTGTCTGGAGCTTAAATGTGCCTGGTTTCCCTGGCATAGTAGGAAGACACAGTAGGAAGTAGGACAAAGCCAAGTCTCTTTGGATAGGGAGTGCAGAAGATAACCTATAGAGTCTCCTGATAATCTCTACATGGTCTCCTGAGCATCTATTGCATATAAGGAGGAGGGATGGGAGGTGAGCCACTCCCTGCAAAAAGCTGCTCTCTCTCTCTCTCTCTCTCTCTCTCTCTCTCTCACACACACACACACACACACACACACACACACACACACACGGGGATGAGGATTGCTGAGGGGTGGCGTGCTGTGCTGTGCACAGAGGTCTGGTCAGGGCTGGTCACAGTCAGAGCCTCAGTGTTATACTGTTTAAAGGGCGAACATCTTCCTTAGATTATGATGGCTTTGGGCACTGGAGCCCTCATGAGAATCAAGAATTGAGAGTGTATTGGTGTCCACAAGGCTGTCATGTCTAGACACCCCAGCCAATGGCTTTGCTCTGAAACCTGACAGACAACAGCAGGATGTCCACACACTGATTGTCATAGTGTTGACAGTGAAACCAAGTTAACAAGGTCTGTGAATGCCTTCCAGACAGCTGACCTCGTCTCCAGACTACCAGCTACTGTTCTTTCCTTTGACCACTTGATGTGGTACACGAGTGGGACCTATCTGTGGAAAAAGTCTTTGACCTTGTGAATTCATGTGCCAAGAGCAGGCTGAGGTGAGTATCAAAAACCAAAAACCAAACCAAAACAAAACAAACCCACTATTTTTCAAGGTTCTTGGAAAGATGGAACATTCCACAATATTATACCCACCCATCTGTTTTACAGTGGGGAGGTAGGCAACTCACAATTACATAGGAAGAATGAGGGGGTGATACTTTGGGACCAGGGTACTCAGGGTTCCTTGTCAGGGAACTTGACCTCAAATTCTGTAGCCTGAGGGCAGATGAGTAATTTCTTGAGTTATCTTAGATAAAACAAACAAACTAATGTTGTTATTTAAAGTATTTTTGACAAATTATCTGTCAGCAGTAGGTGAAGTTAATATTCCTTCTGATCAATAAACTAAATATTGAGGTTATGAACTAAATACTGCCTACGTTTCTAAGGGCTTTTGCAGGCTACGGTGCATTCTGTCTCAGTCTGTGTGCTTTAACAAAGTTTAGCAGGGCTGGTACAACAGTCACCCAGAATCTGAGATGGGTTTGTACAAATCCCCTCCGTGTAGAAGACTTATTGCACAATAACATTCCCATGATGGAGTTGGTTACTAGGAGTGTGCCGGCAGAGGTGAAAGGTCATGAACTATTTCTTTGGTTTGCACCCATCAAGTCAATAGATGCATTCAAAGTTTTTTCTTTAGTATTTGCAAACATTTGTGTACGCCTTTGTATCAAAGCAAAAATTGTTTTCTTTTTACTTCAGGTAAATCACAAAGCTAAGCCAATTTGTAGTTAAAAACATATAGTAGAAAGGGCTTTCAGGAAACATTTATTTTGTATGTACACTAAAGGATACTTTCTTTTCTTTTCTTTTTTTTCCCTGGAGGCCAGAATCCACTTTGAAATTCATGTTTGATAAATTCCCTGGCTTTCTGAGTAATTTAACTGTCTATAGGGCTGTTGATCCTGGGAGTGTATCATTGGCCCTTGGGGATTTGTACACCATTTCTGCATATCCAAGTTCAAATATATGCTTAAGATTGGTTTAAATTTTAAGTTGTTGATCTTATTTCTGATAGATTTGTTAGCTTAGCCCCCATTTCATTTCTCGAACCTTCCCTAATCCTCAAATACTCTCTTCTTAAACACATCTTGGCTAAATTCATTGATTGTGTTAGTAAAATGTATATTGAACAGTGCTCTGTGCACAGGCTGGATCACGGTATTGTTAGGGATGTCTCTCAGGAACCAGAAGACCTTGGATGACGTGGTGTCTGTTGTCACTTGCCTTTGGAGTCACTCATAACTGTAATATTTAAGAGTCTATATAAGGATTTCTTAAAAATCTTCACCACTTTTTAATAGATTTTTGCCAACTTTCAAAACTGATAGGCTGCACAATGTAAAATGTAAGCTTGTTATATTTAAAACAAGTTTTGCTTACATTTATTCTTGGGATTCTTGATTCTTCCTTGATTTGATAAATATTATTTTTAAAGTAAATTTTAAGGGTGGTAAAATTAGTTGAGTTTTACCCCTAAGCCAGTTCAATGGAAATTTTAGTGTCAACAGCAGGTAAGTCAATGCTATGAACAGTTTTAAAGGTTCATTCTCTTCACAGGCCTGTCAGGATGCCCAAAGCCATCAGCACACACTTACTTCCTGAAGTTAAAACTTAACTTCGGTGGCCCATGTACCTAAAAGGTAGAGAAAATTCTAGAAGCCAGGAGTGCCAACCTTCAACCTTGGCCTAGTCAAAGGCGTTTGCCTCCTTTCCTCCCAGCCGAAACACTGTGCTATTCCTTTTTTGCAACTTTTAAGTTGTGTGTGTGTGTGTGTGTGTGTGTGTGTGTGTTTGTATGTTCACTATGGGCATATAGGTGCTTGTAGGAGGCCTGAGGAAGCTAACAGATCTCCTGAAACTGGGAGTCATTTGATGTGGATGCTGGGAACTGAACCCAGTTCTTCTCTAAGAACAGCAAGCCCCCCTTAACCACTAAGCCATCCCTCCAGCCTCATGATGTCTCCTTCTGAAATCAGCTCTTCAAGCCCAGTATATTTTCACATGTGTCTGTGTGTATCTGTACATGTTCATATGTGCAGCCCGAAGATGGGAATGCAAGTGTCCCCACAGGTCAAATTCCAGTGTCTTCCTCAGTTCTCTGCATCATCAACATCATTGTTATTGCCACCACCACCACCACCACCACCACCACCACCACCACCACCACCACCAGTATCAGCATCAGCATTGGCATCTCTCACTAAGCCTGGAACTCAGTGATTGGTTAGTCTGCCTAGTGAGCCTGGGATTTTCTGGTATTCAGTTCCATAGCTCTGGGATTATAGGTGTGCTTTTTGTTTTGTTTTGTTTGCTTGTTTAAGTATTGTTTCTTGGGAATCAAAACCACGCCCTCAGGCTTGAGTGGCAAGCGCTTTACTGGCCGATCAATCTCCCCAGCTCAGAACTGTATATTTGGACCCAGATCACAGGCCGCCACCACCGTGAGCTCTCCCCGCTCCTGTGCAGCCTGAGTAACTCTGCCAGCTCCGTCTCTCTTTCCTCCCATTCAGCCCGCTGCCTCTCACAAGTCAGCTTGGAGTTCTGATTCCTTTCTTCCTCTTTTTCCCCCCTCTTTTCCATGAGGAAATTAGTCTAAAGTTAAAAAAATAAAATAAAATAAAACCCATCTGTGTGGCCTGTTCAGCAAGACTTAGGAAGTTCGTCTTCTCGGTTTTCAGGCCCAACCGGACCTGTAGGGCCAACATTCAAATTCCCCGTCTCTGGGGCAGCATTTTAATAGCGTTTCCGCTGGTGTTACAGCTTGACTCTGGCGTGATATTCATACTCTGCCATGGTTTAACCACCCAATTTTATTAGCAGCAAAATAAAAGTATCGGGGAAAATGAGACCCTGGTGTTTGTGTCTTGGGAAGGAGCCGTCTGCCCCCTTTTCCCAATGGCAATTTATATCTTCTTGGATCATGGTGCATGTAAACTTGGAGAGCAGGGGGGAAAAAAAGGCCATTGGAGAACATTTCTGACTTAAATGAATTATATGTCGGGAAGGAATACCCAGCCCACATTATCTTTGCCTTTTCCAGAAATAAAACCTTGATGGCAGGAGAGTTCCTTACAGCCAGGCACCCCAGACAAAGCCAACTTCACCAGCTCAGCTAACAGGGCTGGAAGATCACAAGCATGGCCGCCAGTCTCCCCCCTGAAGCCTTCTCTCCAGACACTCTGTAGTCTGAGCGTCTTTGGCCTTCGGAAGGGACTTGGGTCCTGTGCTCTCTGAGCTTCCTTTTGCTACAGTCTGTGTGTTCTGTAGTTTGTGTCCATTGCACTTAGAGAAGAGAGCTGCATCTCCTGAATGGTTTACTGCGTCATGCTGCTGGACCCCAAAACGTGAAGGGGAAATTGCAGGCCTCGCTGTTAAGAGAGGAGCTGAACGTGATTAGCCTCATCCACGGAGACCATTCACAGCATGATTGGTCCTTTCAACAGAGTGCTGGCCTGCAACCCAACGCCTCTGCCCTGGCTCTGTCATTCATCCCTCTAAGTCAACTCAAACTCAGTGGCAGCTCCTTTGGCAGTGATCTGGGGATAATGATGGCCGTGCCCTAGTTCTGTAGGGAGGAGCCCGAGAGATAACAGGAGTGAAAGGTCTGGGGGAAAGATGAAAGGCCAAGGGTGCCCAGCCTCAGGGCACGCACCATGCCGTCGGGCATCTTCTACCTGTTCTCAGGGCTTCCCTCCCTCTGTTGGAAGACAGATAGGGAGAGTGAAAGTCCACCTGGTTCAGGTGGTCCAGGTAGCACAGCAGATTACGAGTTAATCCTGCCTTTCAGATGAACAGCCCCTGTATCCACCTTAGTTCCCCCGCCTCCTTAGCAGGTTGTCATGAGGACACAGAACTGAACTTTTTGAAGGTCTTGGGGCTGGCAGAATTCGTGTGTGGTTTGCTCTGGGAAGCACAGCCGTAGTATGCGACCTCTGTGTGGTCAGGTGCAGCGATGTCGTAGTTTGATCATGACCCTTTTCCAGCCACGTATATTTAACGTCCCATTTCACCCCCCAGTTTAAGTTCTCAGCATCTCTCCCTGGTTTTGCATGCATTATCAGCAAGTGTGTGTGTGTGTGTGTGTGTGTGTGTGTGTGTACATGTTTGTGTGATTTGTAGAAGCTAAGTTTCTGTTTCTGAGGTCATAGTAGTATGTGGTCTCTTGGGCCTTCACGGAGGATCAGGCCATGTGGCCCAAACATCTAGAAAAGCCCACCCAAGCTTAGTCCCCAGTGTTCACAACATGGAAAGAGCAGTGCAGGTGTTTCTGAACAATGGAGGTATTTCCGAACAGCGGTGTCGAGGATCCCGGGGCACACAGCAGCAGCTGGGGTTAGTGATGGTGTCTGCATTGAGGCAGGGGCTGGGGGGGGGTGCCTGGTTGGTAGTTCTGTCTCTTGGAACACTCTGGTTTCTTCCTGGCTTCTTCTCGAAGGCAAATGCGACTTAGAATCTCATCTCTCTTCCCCAGGAGTTTGTTTTTGCAGCCATGGCGGGCACATCCCCTTCACTTCCTGGGAAAGCTAAGCTCAATCTGTCTCCTCCCGAGGCAGCCATCCTCCCTGTCGAGCCGGGAGCCCTCCGCAGCCATCCCGCCAGGCCCATCTGGACCAGCTCCTTGTTGACTCTCTCATTGGCTCTCCCTCTCAGCTGCGCTTGGCCTTCTGATGCTCTGGCTTCCTTCTGCTCTGGTGGAGCCATTTGTAAGTCTTCCCCTGGGCCCTCTGAAGCGCCTGCTGCTTCTCTAGCCGGCTCCATTTCCCTTCCTGCTCTCTCTTTGTTTTCCGTCGCCACAGCAGGCTTTGGTTGGTAGCTTGCAAGTTTTCTCTCTCTTTTCTTTCTTGCCCAATTTTGCAGGCAATATACTCACTGAAAACGGAGTTTTACCAACCCTTGCCCCCTCCCCCCAGTGACTTACAGCAGGAGCATTGTACCAATTGATTGACATGAAAACTTCTAATATAGAAGTCAAATTAACCATCAGAAGCTGCTATGTAGTCGTATATTTTAATGTGATTCGCATGGCATGAACCCTTGTGATACCCAGAAATATGTGGTTTGATACCAGGAGGAAGCATGAGTGGGCGACTGAGGGGGTCTCTTCCGCCCTGCTCTTCTGCTGTGCTGGATGATTCTTTTGTCATGTGAAACAAGGGCCTTGAAGATCTGAGGGTGTCACCTTTTGAGAGAGAGAGAGAGAGAGAGAGAGAGAGAGAGAGAGAGAGAGAGTGTGTGTGTGTGTGTGTTTTGGGATAAGGCTCAGAATTTCAGGGGCTAATAAACAAGAGAGAAGGAGAGAGAGAGAGAGAGAGAGAGAGAGAGAGAGAGAGAGAGAGGATTTTAGTCAAAATGCCCAAGACAGGAAGTCAAAAAGCCCAAAGAACCTGTCCCACCCAGACAAGTGTCACTCAGCACCCGCAGTCATAGCCAATCGATTCTCTCATTCCTCTCACAGGAGGAAAAAAAATGCTAATTTTACAGTGTTGAGAGCAAACGATTATTAGCAAGAAATATCTTTGACAGGGACCCATTTATTCTTGTTTTTAAAACATGAAGCGTGCTCGCTCTGCTCCCACCCCGTTTCTTCTGTCTCGCACCTCCCTCGGTGTCACTTAGGAACTGACTGGCGCTCGGACAGTCTACAGCCTACCCTAAATCTTTCTAACACGGCTCTCTGCTTCTTCCAGCCTGAAAGCAGTGTTGAAAAAACACGTCAGTGTTAAAGGTTAGGCGTATCGGAGATTCCCTTGGTCTCTCAAGCTCCTACTTTCAAAACAAGAACTTTGTTGGCTGCTTGCACCGTGGAAGGCAATTTTACATACACACACTGGAGCACACAGAGGCCCTGAATTCATAATTTCACCTAGCACACAGGGAGTGGGGCAGCACAAGACCAGAGCTCCCAACTCAAGCACCGCCCAGCAAGCCCACGCCTGTAGCTGGTGGAAGCACACAGGAGCACCCTGTACACATCTCTTCTCCCTGGCGATAATTTACAAATGCCTTGTATGAAACCTGGCTACAACCCCCCACCGACAGCAGGATGCAACTTCCTGACAACCAGAACAAGGCAGCAGCTCAGCCCTGCTCTGAAGGTGGCTGGCTGGCTTTGCCTTATTAGAGAGTTAGATGTATGTCACTTTTCCTTTGCGACAGGAGCTTTGGCAAATAGACACACTTTGTATTTTCCCTAATCTATTAATCAGGTTTGCAGATTAGTCTACTTCTTTTTTTTTTTTTTCTAACTGCCCTGCCCTGATAGTTTCCCCGCCCCCCCTAGTCTCTCCCTTCAGGTTAGAAAAAGCTCAAGGGTTAAAGCTTCCTCCTGGGCTACCTGGCCATTGCCCTCCCGCCCCACCCCCCGCCCCCATCCTCCCCAGCCCCATTTTGGAAGAAAGGGTACTGCTTGCCACAAGATGGAGCTCTGTAGATGACTTTTTTTTTTCTTTTTTCTTTTGAGTTTTGCTGAAAGAGAATAGAAATCTCTTAGACAACTTGGGTGGGAAGCACGAAAAACCCCCTTATTTTTCGGGTCATTCTCTTGTATGATTGGCAGTCACGCTGCCTGTCAGGATCCCTGTGCGTGTTGGTTAATGCGCTTGCACGGGAATGCTTGTAAAGCAGGGCCTGTGAGGAGGGAATGACTCCGGGATGCAAGGACTTCCTGGCTCTCTAAGCATCTCCGCCTGGATGCTTCTGCTGCCACTGTGAGGTTTACTCGCAGGCAGGATGCTGGCTTCTCTAGAGTGATTTGTCCTTGTTCTGGATGGATAGTTGGGAGCAAGAATAACATTTGTTAGAGTGTGTTTAGCCAGAAGTTATGTGGCGGGCCACTGGGTCGGAGAAAGAGAAGTAACTTCTGCTTAGCTGAGCGTGTTCACACTTCCTGGGCATGGTGAGCTAGATACTGGATGTCACACCCAATGACTCCTGAATCCCTCTTCCACAAAGTCTCCTGAGCTGAGGAGGAGTGGTCCACCAGTCAGGGCTGGTCCAGGAAAAGAATTGCTTTGTGATTTTCTGAGTCTGTGAGTACTGCCTTCAGGTGGGAAGAAAGCCGCTTCACACCCAGCTATGGTGGGAATCAGTTCGTTCCCAAGTGGAGGAGGCAGCAAGCCGTCCAGTGCTGTCCTGCAAACCCCGTGTTCTGCCTCTCATCCTTCCTAGGAGGGCATCAGATTGAAGCGTTCTGTGGAGGGCGTGGCTCTTCCTTGGGGTAAGCCTTTAGCTATAGGATTTGTGAGTTGTACATTTACTTGGTTTGGCTTTTGGTTATTTTTATTTTCTCCCCTTGTCAACTTGACAACCTGAGGGCAGAGGATTCCGTGCCCACGGGAGGGGGAGCAGTGAACTGCACCCCTGGAGCTGTTTCACCAAGGCCTCAGAGGCTGCTCCCATGCCCCCCCCCACCCCCAGCCATTCCTCTGTGTCTTCTCCATTGCCCGATCAGCAAGGATCATGCAACCAGAACATTCCATCCTAAATAAATAAATCCCGAAATAAATATGGATGTGAGGCTCATTAACATGACCTGTCAAATCCCTAAGCACAGACCCTCCCCCCAAATCCCCCCCTGGGCCTCTCAGTAATTTCTGGAAAGCACATTACAAAAAAGATGATCGGGGGGTATATTTGTGGAAATCATTAGTGGGGTGGGGGACGATATGGTTATAAGTCAATAATTCTTTCTGACACGACCTTAGCTCTGGTGTGTGACGACTTTCCTTATTGGAGGGAAAGACATATGGCCTGAGGTTTACGGCAGATGTCAGGAATCCTGGGAGGTGGCGCAGGGAATATCTCGGTTATATTTTTTCTTTTTAACTGACATGGATGTATGGGACATTTTGTCAACCTAATGACCGTTTCCTTCGGTTCTTCTGGTCATGGCATGGCGGGATGGAGTGACCCACTTTACAAAGGGTAGTAAATATCACTGAAGGCAAAAATTTATGTTAGAAAAGGACCAATGAATAGATGTCAGCTTATGTTCTTCAAATACAGCGTTGGATTTATACCACATGTCCCATGCAGGGTGCGCATCCGAGGTCTTGAAAGCCACAAGGGTAGACTTCTATGTGATTCTCTACTATAGAAATTCCTGTGCCTCAAACCTTGTTTGTTCTGGAGATCGGGGGCCAGAGTTAGTGGTTGACTTTGTGGCCTTTACCGCTTGGACTTCTGAAATGGCCCCTAGCATGACTTAGCAAAGATGTAGTTATTGGGATTCAAGAGTCAGTTGACCTGTAGAGGTGAGAGGCCAGCCTGGGCTTGCAGGCTTCAGCACTCACGTGGTAGTAGCAAGCCATGTGAGAAATCTCATTTGTAAGGGAGCTGACTGTTGAACTGTGGATGGGTAGGTGTAGGGAGTCCTCATCAGAACACAATGGCAAGGCTTTGTTGAAGGTTGAGACTCTGGAGGGAGGAAAGGTAGTGGCATCATAAAGTACCATACGACTTGACTGGCATTAGACAACAAGAGTTATAAACCAGGCCACGAGCATGAAAGACACTCTTGGTGGTGGTTTGATTATAATTGCTGTGTCTGGCTCTAGCCTCTGTATGTAAGTAGAAAAGGCTCAGCTAATAACTCTTTTTTCCCTCTCTCCTCTTCCTCCTTCCTCCCCTCTCTCTCCCCCTCACTCCTGCTCCTCTTTCTCATCACCCTTCTTCCCTCCCTTTCTCTTCAGCACCGATAAGAGCACCAGTCTTCAAGGCAAGGGCTGCCTTGTCAGAGAGACTATAACTAAAGACATTCTGTCTGCTGACTGAGGGCTAACAGTAGTGACTTACAAGCAGACACCCTATCCAACACCTGGATCTCAGTGCTGTCTTCCTTTCTCCTTGAACTCCATCCTCTGCGTCTGGCGTCTATAGCTCCCTTTACATGGCCGACTTACCTCCCGTCTACAGCCCCTGTTCCCGGAGTTTGGATTCTTGGTCTCCACTTCCACTCAACTGGCATGCCTTTCTCCTTCTGGTGTTTCCATGTTAACCTCTCCTTCACTTCAACAGTACCGCGGAGAATGGGAAAAATGGACAGAGAAGCCCTGCTGGGAGCCACAGAGATGATGGTGTACCCCCTCCTCAGGCCTTTGGAGTTTCACTGGAAACCTCTTGCCTTGCCCGGTTCTTCTCTGTGGTACCAGCAGTTCTTCATCATAGATGGCTGTGCCAAGCTAGACACTCCTTTCTTAATATACAGCCAAGAGAAATGGGATGGAAGAGGCTCAAGGGCATTTTGGACCTCTGAAGTTCTCCATAACTTGAAGAGTTTTCACAGCCATCCTTGGGCTTTGACACCTAGGGCCTTATCCTAAAATACAAAAGGAGACTGCAGCTGTCTCAGCTTAGAGCTCCAACTTTCAGAATCTGGGGTTAATGACCATTAGGCTCAGCTGAAGCTTTCTGCTTTTTTTTTTTTTTTGAGGGTAATTTCACACATATAACAACAGTAGGGCGTAACCCCCCAAAGTTGGAAATGGCATTGAGAACTTAATTTTCTAGAGAGGTAGTTTTGTTTGTTGGTTAGTTAATTTGTTTTGGTTGTGGTTGTCTGGTATGGAGCTCAGGGCTCATGTGCTAGGAAATTATAAGATAGACCTCTAGGCTGCATTTTATTTGCTTGAAACTTAATTCACTTATTTCTTTTCCTTTTTAGTGTGGTGTGTGTGGTAAGCATTTTATCCAGAGTGACCTCCTCAGTCCTCAACTCATGTTTTTTTTTTAAATTATTTTTTGCCTTAATGGAAATTTTATTCTTGATAAATACTTTAGGAAGCAGTGATAGATCCAAGTTCCAGTTCTGGGACTGTTTCCCAGGGCCTAGGCTGAAGCCTTCATTTGCCATCCTGTGCTGTGGTAGTGAAGACTAGATCATGTGATCTTCTTCCTTCACTGCTCAATCATATTATTTTACTGTCCCCAAAACACTGGTGCAAGGTAAATGTACATTATTGTGCTCCTAACGAGCCAACAGTCTCAAGGAGTTGGGCGGTACATCCTCTAAGCAATGTACTTCTTCAGGAAATGTGGGTTTCCTTCTGACGTGCTAAGAAGATGGGCCAGTGACAGAAGAAATGCTGGTGTCAACAGGTCTGTCTCCTGAGTCAAGCAATGTTAAGACCTACCCAAGGTTTCTGTAGCATGGCAAAGCAAATCACGGGGAATCAATAAATGTGTTGTTGACTGGAAAGAGTTAACTTGTTCATCAAAAGGAAAAAAACTATTGGAGATGCAGTTTCTAGGTTTTAAAAGGCATGAGTGGTGTGTCTGTGTGCTTGTAATCCATATCCTGTTGGTCCCAGTTCATACTTCTGATGTCCCTTACGGTGGGATCTGTGGGCAGCTGACAGGCACTTAGGATTGCCGTGTGCACAGTAAAGTTGAGTTCTGAATGCTTTTGCTGTCCAGGGCATCTTCTTGCTACTTTTGGTGAGTTCCAAATCACCAACTTTCAATTTCTTCCTCCTCATGCTTCCTGCTCCTCTTCTGTCTCTTCCTCTTTTTCTATTTCTCACCCCCCCTACCTTTTTTACTTCTTTTTAATCTGCTTTCTTTTTTGAGTCAAGGTCTTTCTACAGAACTTAGACTGACTATAATCCTCCTGCCTCAGTCTCTTGCTTACCTTGGTTACAGATGTGTGTCACTCACTATAACTGGTTTGTTCCTGCATCTCACTAACAAGACCTTGTTTGGCCCAAACGTGCTTTTAGAAAGTGGTCTGTGCGTACTGCCTTGAGCAAGGCCAAGGTTGGTGGAAGCCAAGGCTTCTCTGGCACATCCAGAATGAAGATCGGAACTCCATCCCACGCCCCAGCGTAACAGAGGTTGGCACACACACATGTGCTTATGTTCATACCTACAGATGCTGCTCAGTCTGCGCCACCCCTTCAGGTCCACACCTACAGAACTAGTCATTCAGCACTGCTCTACTCTCCTAGCTAGTTTACACAGAGCATATGAAACAGTTCTGCTCAAAAAGCAGATTGGGGCTTCTGTGAAAGGTGTGAATGACAAAATGACAGGGGCCCTTCCTTCCTGGCCCTGTGACTTGATTGACTCTATGAAATTCCTAAGACCAAGACAGGCAAACAGAAGGGCTATTCTGCCAATCTGCCTCACACCAGAAAAGTACTCAGGAGGATAGTTCTGGAATTTGTTGTGAGGTAAATGTCCCCATTGTGGGACAGTTCTTTGGGAGTGAGTGGTAGCCTGCAGTCAGGAACTCCCTCTTTTGCCTTCTCTTAGGGGGTGGGGATCAAGTAATGGGATCTGGGGCTTGTGGGAATCCTTGTGCTTCACTTAAAAGAACAAGATGAACTGTCATGAATCAAATGCACATTTGTGGCTGCAGTGGTCTGGTTGGGGATGGGGGGCAGACCTGGCTCATCCACTGGAATATGTGAGTTGACCTTTGTGACTTTGGCTCTTTGTATGTGACCTAGAGAGATGGTCCATGACACACCTATAATTTTTATGAAGACTCCTATGTAGATGTTGTAGGACAGGAATAATCTCATATCTTTGTACACTTGTTAATATTAGGAAATGAGGTAGGATCCTACTTCTCACATACACACACAAACACATTGCATACACATACACATTTAAACAAATGCACTTGCCTGCACACGAGTACATATATGCATATAAACACATATACTTTCAAATAAACATGTTCACATAGATTCACACACATGAGCACATACATACAGATATTTCCTGAGGTTGGAAATGGAGAGAAAGCAAATAAACTAGGGGATAGGAGGCAGGAACTGGATCTCTGGACAACATGCAAATGAAATGCTAGATGATCCCACAAGGCAAAGTGACCTCTGAGGTCATGCTGACCACTGAGTATAGATGAAATTGGGAGGGTTCTCAATGCCTGATAGGGATTTGCTGAAATACCATTCCTGGGTGTGTCCTGGGTGGAGATGTCAGCAAAGGGCTTAGAGCCTGTCCACATATCTGTCTTTTGGCATGGGTTGTTTATGGGAGAGCTCTGTTGACAGGGAGATAGCAAAAGACTCCACTTCAAAGGCAGTGAAGTCACTCCATACCAGGAAACCGTGACAAGTGCTGTATCTTACGCAGTCCTGTAGTGCTTGCACCCTTGTGGACTTGTGGGGGCCATCAACCTGGTCTCCTTGGCTCAGGTACAGTGTCTAGGATCTGTCAGTTCCATGGAGTTACTGAACTGAACAACGTTCAGCATTGGGTAGATTCTAAAAGGGAAACGGATTAGAGCAGAAAGGTGGACAGTGACTATTTTGGTGATTGAGTACAAACTGATCCAGGAGCCTGCATTTGCCCTGAGTGCAGTATGTCACTTGCAGGGATAGCTTAACTTTGTTCATAGCTAGAGCTGAAGCTGACGGCCACACTTCACTGAATGACCAGAATCTTCCCTGGAGCCTCAAATGGAAGGTAGATCTGAAGCCATCTCCAGAGGACAGGGACAGGGACTAAGACAAATGGCTCTATCAGGAACAGTCGTGGTGGCTGTGAACTACCTGTCTGCAGATCCAGGTGGACACATTTGAGTGATTTTGGGGAGTGGGGTGGGGTGGGGAAGTAACAGGGTGCTAGTAAGAGAGTGCCCTGGAGAGAAAGGGGGGGAGGGGATAATTTCTGAGAAGATCATAATAAGATACGTTGGGGAGGATGATGCCAACAGTTTCCCTATGGCTTCAGTAAAGTTTATCCTCCCAGAGCCCAAGTTGGAATGTGGTTGCCACTGTGGTTAAGTGTGGAGGTGAAGTCATTAAAAAACAACAACAAGCAAGCAAGCAAGCAAACAAACAAACACAGTGACATCTTTTTCATTGGGGAACTGGGTTTGTTCTGCTGGTACTGAATGCTCACTCTCTGGGGATGGAATTAGTGACCTCAAGGACATGTTAGAATTTCATGTTAGAAATTGAGGCCACCCCTCAGTTTTGTCTCTTCTTGCACACAGCTTACTGTTATGAACCACATGGAGCCATTACCAGACACAGCTGCCCAACGATAAGACTTATACTCAAAATAATCCTCAGCTTTTCAGAAGTTACTTGGGGTGTTTTGTTCCAGCCCCATAAAATGAAGATAGTATTTTAATCACTTGGGACAATTTCCACATTATAAATCTAAGATTTATCAATTTCTTGTTAGCAGAGATGTGCGATGATTTGATACCATACTCAGGTTAATTGAACTCAATTAGGGATTGGTGCTTTGAGTTTGAATAGGAAGATTGGCAGCTACCCCTGATGAAAGCTAATCTGGTCCTAGAAGAAAACGATTGGCTCCCCAGAGCATCAGCTCCTTCCCACCACATCCGTGGGACCAGGAGAATGCTTGCATCTTCTTAGATCCCAACAGAGATGTGTCAGGATTCTGCTTCTCTCTACCCACTTCAAGGGGCAGATCCTGGGCTGTGGGCAGCTATAGGAGCCCAGGCACCAACAATCTGAAGTTTGTTGAACACTATTTGTCTGTGATGTCTGCTTTTTGAAGTCCCTGAGAACACCTTGAGGTGCTACTTAGGCCATAAAACCATTTGCTTTGGGAATCTTGTTTCCTTTACTCATCGTTCAGAACTGAATTGCTGAAAACCAGAGGTAGTAACAGCTGAACATACACCATTTTGTAAGGACTTTTGGCTGAAACTTAGGACCTCCCCACCCCCCAAGCTGTAAAAAATATACAGAGTAACCAGCTATCTATTAGGAGCTAAAGTCAACCCGATGATATTGCCTGAAGTCTTCTCTTTAGCTTGGTAAGGCATAATCTCTACAAAGATGCCTTCTCTCCAGGATGGTCTTGGACAGGAGAGGCTTAGGGTTTCTTTTGGGGCATTCCCTTGGGTTCTAGAAAATTCTGTATGTTTGATGTTTGTTAGGAAGAGTGACGGTGGGGCTTAATGTTTACAACATATATTCTTGGTCATGTCTGGATGTTGAGAGGGCTCTCAAAAACTCAGATAACCTAAGAGTTAAACATTGCACCCCAGTTCCAGCCCTTGCCACGTTTCAGTCATGGCCCACACTTCCCACTGTGGCACATGCCAGACAACCTTGCACTTAACTAGTTAAGTTTATGGCAGAGGACCGCAACTTATCAGGACTAAACTTTACAAAATTAAAGCTGGTGAAGCCCATGCTACCGAGCGCTGGGGAGCGGCATGAACTGCAATCCGTAGCTCTGTTATTTGCGAATGTTGCTGGTGCAGCACTCGAAGTGTGGAGGCCGCTTCCTCGCTGGCTTGCTGGGAGCGGAGGCTTTTAGTGTCCTTTGGAAGTGCTTCTAAGGAGCTCTTGTGACATATTTGAAAGCTTTCACAGTCAATGGGTAGTCAATGTGCAAAATAAGAAAAGATGAAGTCTGAGGGCTGGAAGCAGATGAGCATGCTTTGGGAAGAGATTTAAACCATATGAGTGTAGCTTCATAGACAGAGATTATAATTTTTCATTCAAAATGTAGGCAGACGGTGAGCAAGATGCAATCAGTCTTTAGCTCTGCCGCATGGTGTAAACGTATTAGAAAGGCTCTGTGATGGTAATCACGGAGTGAACTCGAAACCACCCCTAATTAAACTGTCTGCACCCCCAGCCTCTTCCCATAATGATGTCAAACCATGGAGCAATTAGGCTTACCTCTATGGATGTAAACACTGTTTGTAAATCATATAAACTTAACCTGGCTTGCTTATTGAAAATCTCCTAAAAAGGAATTAATTAGCTGTGTATGTTTTGGAATGGGAATTTATGGGATCATTTTGGAATCTTTTCACTGAAGTCAAGTTCATTTTTTTTTCCCCCGAGACTCATCAAATTGGATCTCTTTGAGAGAGGATGGCCAAGGAAGATGGAGGCCAATTTTCTTCATTTTCATTTTACATCTGCGAAGGGCACTGAAGTGTCGGGTTCTATCGAGTTAACCCAGTGGAAGATGTGTTTCTTGGAGAAGGTACATGCTAGCTGAAGTCTGCATCCTTTCTGTGCTTTCTGAGCTCTGCAGTGAGCACAGTGTGTTTCAACTTCACCCAAATATGAAGTTTGGCCATAGCAATAACCTCTTCCTAGTCATGTATTGTAGTAAAAAGACCTCGGCCCCAACCTGTATAGTCATAACTTGGGATGGGTTACCAGTAACCAGGTATGTGGCCAATTCCAGACAAAGAAACCAAACAATCCGAACACACACGTCACTTTTTTAACTCAGTGATTTTCCTCTCTGTTTACAGGGAGCACAAAGGAAAGGGAAGCCGAGTTCCCGGTCCAGCTCGCTTTGTTCCAGTTTTCTCCCTGGGACCTGGGCTCTTGGTGGCCGGTGGCTTACCTGAGCATCAGCCACAGAGCACATTTATGGTTATTGTGTTTTACAGGTTGATAGATTTTTATATTCTGTCCAAGTCAGGATCTTACACCACCTGGTTTATTATTTAGTAATTTACAGTGCAGCCAGGCATGCTTGGCTTAATGTAGGATAAACTTATAAATCTATTGTTCCTCCCGTTGCCAGGGTTGTGTGAAATGAACTACAGAGAGGCGTCCATACATTGCGGCTCTGCCTTTTTTTTTCTTTGATAGGGAAGCAGGCAATAGATAACTCAGCGACAGTGGCATCCCCCGGGACACCAGAATCTGAGAGCAACACTACGTCAGCTTAGTCAGTCATTATTGCATGAGCCGTGAACCATTAATGGACTGCTACGCCCAGCTCAATCTGTGTCAGATTATGGCTCTTGGCAGGGGAAGTCCTATCTAACAGCCAACTTAGCTTCCTCACTACTGTCTTATTAGTTTCCATGATAGGACTGTGCACAGGTATATTATAGGGACCTTCTTTGGGAAAGACAAGATCTTAGTTGCCTCCCTGCCCCCATTTCTGGAAACAATGTGTGTTGATGCTGCCTGGGCTGATCTGAAAAAAAGAAAGAGAGGCATTCTTTTTCAGGTGTGTCTGGACCTCATATACACGGAGCCAAATGTGTTAAATATACCAACAATGTTGGAATTCACATGTTGTGTGGCTTCTCTATAAGGAGAAACTAGTATGGACGAGGGAAAAGAGAAAATGAGAAAAAATGTATCCTTTACACACATCCCAACTCTTCAAATAGGAACAGCAACCCACTTTGAGATCCTAAGAGCAAGCGCGCCGCTCTTGACATAATACCCAAAATAACGAATATGTAGTACTATATAATCTGTTATCTGCAACATAGGAAAATATGCTGCTTATTTGTGGTTTCAGATCTTTTAAAAAAAATGGGTTCTTTTAAAAGACTCTATGAAATTCTTAGGTTATTTTTTTTTGATGTTGTTTTCCTGGGAAGAAATTTGTTTTGTTTATCCGAGGTCTCGTCGAGGACTAAAGTTTAGCCAGTTTCCTCCTTTCTAAGGTGTGAGTTTATTTGCCTCAGGGGACCTCCCCAAGCCGAATTACTGACCTGAGTCCCAGCGTTCCCCAGGAAGGATGTCTGTGCAGGTGGCGTCTAACTGTGACCATGGCCTTCCCATCCCTGCATGTGGCTGAGCCAACCATTGTTGAAAATTCTCTGTGATGTCAAGAAGCAGAAAGGATTCGAACAACGCTAGCCAGATAGGTAGAGTGCTGAGGAGCCGGGCCTGGTGGGCACAGAGGGAGACAGAATGAGCACAGAGGAGGCAGCAGGTCTGGCCTCAGGCCCAGACCAGCTGCTGCAGCTATCCCTTAATGCTCAGCTGGAGTGTGCCCAGGCACCACATCTGGCTTGTCACCCCATCTGGCTTGCCACAGTCATCACTTCCCAGCAGCAGCGGCAGCAGCAGCAGCAGCAGCAGCAGCAGACAAGGCTACTGAAAGAAAGCCTGATTTGAGCCTGCTGAGAACCCGAAGTGCACTGAACGTGCCTGACAGAGCTGCCAGCACGAGCCTTCATGATACTACTGCACAAGGCAAGTGTACCCATTTGATAAAGCATTTACGTAATGAAGTTCAGATCAAGTTAATGTCCAAATCCACCCTGATCCAGGTGCAATTCCTCACTCCTGAGCACTCGTGTTCACATGTATGTATGCTCATATGTGAGGATGCATTGGCCATGCAAAGCACATAGGCACTGACCAGGGCCTCCTGGTCTGCACACACTGTTTGCTACACAGGCCTGCAGCCCAGCTCAGAGTTTCCGGCTCTGTGGCACCTTTGAACTTGGCCATGGTTTGAGGTTAGCAACGTGAACCACACAGAATCCTGTGAAAAGGTCACAGGCCGTTCCAACCCCCAAACTCCTTTTCTTTCCTTCGTTTATTTTGGTACAACCTAAAGGAAAACACAAGCCTGTGTGATAACTTTTCCTTCACTCTGTTATACAGAAGACTGTCCAATCATTGTGGTTTATAATACAAGCTTAACTCCACCTTAAGCCTTCTACTGAAAGCATGGCAAGTGAGAGCTAGGCATGGTGGCTCACATCTGTAATCCTAACATCTGGGAGAGCGGAGGCTGGAAGCATTCTGAGCTTGCACTCAGCCTGTGCCACAGAGTGAGACCCTGCATAAAAAAATGCAAACACAAAATCAGAAAACAAAATGCCCATTAAAAACAGCAACAAGGAGTACACGGAGGTGTGCCATTTGGAATTACCTCTTCGAAACTAAAATCTGTTTTGTTACCAGATGAAATCAACTTTAGGGGTAAAATTTTGCTCCTAGAAAAGAAAGCTATTATGAATTGGGATACTTAAAAAAATCTCAGAAGAGATAAGATAAGGGCCGTACCTATGTGCTTCAATGGTTAAAACTTAAAAACTGACAATTCTATGTGTTGGCAAAGCCATGGAACAATTAGAAAGCTTATCCATCGCCAGTGGAAATGGAAAAAGGCACAGCCACCACAAAACGGTGTGGTAATGTTTTATCAGGTTACATACATAATCCAGCAATCTCATTCTTTGTTGTCAAATGCAATCATATAGCTACACAAATAACCTATACCCAGAATTCACAGAAGAATTATTTATAATTGCCCCCATTAAAAGAATTCCCAAATAACCAACAACACTAGAAACTATCAAGAGGTAAATGTATAAACAAATTCCGGGCATTTACATATCAGGAATATTATTCAGCCATAAAAAGAAAAAATATTGTTCAAACGGCACAGAGGACAAATTTCGAAAATCTTGCAATAAGTCACAGAAACCAGACACCACAGAAAGAATGTGCATTTCATATGAAATCATTTACATGAAATTCTAGGAAAGAAAAGCCCACCAGAAGGTAGACAAGAAGCTTCCAGGAGCAGGTTGTGGGAGGGTATGAACAGGCATAGAGGAACTTTGGGGGCCTCTGATAATGTAGAGATCATTCTGGGGCTACATCAAATTGTCCCAACATACCCAGAATCTCAGCAAGGAAATGGTTATGCCATTATAAATCTCATCCTTCAGTGGGGCTACTAGTGGAGATACATGGCTAAAATCAACTCCATCCTTTGTAAAGCATGACACGAAAGACCGGAATGTCCCCGGGGAACCCACAGAGTGACAATGCACAGCTGTGATACTGAGATAAAGTTTAATGCCAAAGCAAGGGTAGGAGGAAATGTTTATAATTACTTATTGATATCCTTCATTTAAAAAGTACTCTTATAAACATAGTGGGACACGTGCCCCTGTGGAATGGTTGGACATCTTTTGGGTATATGCCTACGAGTGGTATAGCTGGGTCTTCAGTTCTGTTTCCGAAGTCCTGAGGAACTTCCAGATTGAGTTCCAGAGTGGTTGTACCAGTCGTAATTGCACCGGCAATGGAGGAGTGTTCCTCTTTCTCCACATCCTCACCAACATGTGCTGTCACCTGAGTTTTTGATCTTAGTCAGAGAATGACAGTTCAGAGGACTAGTCCACTGTCATCATGGTGGGAAGCATGACAGCACACAGGCAGACATGGTGCTGGAAAAGGAATTGAGAGTTCTGTATCTGGATATGAAGGCAACAGAAAAAGGGAGTGACACTGGGCCTGGCTTGAGCATCTGAGACCTCAAAGCTCAGCCTCTGTGACACACTTCCTCCAACAAGGCCATGCCTACTCTAACAAGGCCACACCTCCTAATAGTGCCATTCTCTATGGGCCTGGGGGGGGCATTTTTATTCAAATCACCACACAGTTTAAGAATGGACTGGCTTAGATGTCAGTTAAACCCCTTTTGAAGATATAGTTTATTTTTAAGTGTGTGTGTGTGTGTGTGTGTGTGTGTGTGTGCATGTGTGTGTGTTCTTGTGGAAGCCAGGGGATGATATCAGGTGTCTTTGATCTTGCTTTACCTTATGGATGGAAGCAGGCCTCTCAGTGGTGCCCTGATCTCATTAATACAGCTGATCTCTACAGTTGCTTCCTTTGAGGATACCATGCTCATCTCCTCCAGTACTGGTAGAGGTAGCTGCCAAGACCAACTGGGATAGATACAGGTGCTGGGGATCTGAAATCTAGCCCTGGCAATTGTGTGGCCAGTGAGTTAAACAGCTAAGGCACAAGCCCAGCATGGGGTTTTGTGGTTTAACTTGCAGTTTGAAAATAAATTGTCATGTGGACCATCTTGTCATGTTCATATTTCTCAAGTGAAATATGGTGAAACATAACTTCAAATCTTTCTTTAGTTTTAAAACTTGGTTTCTTTTTCACATGCTTATTTCCCAGTCTTCTGAGTTCTAGGGTTATAGGCATGTGTCACCCAGCCTCCTAATTGAAATCTGAGAATTCTTGACATATTATAGAGACATCTGGGTAAAGTTCTGTATCAGGTAGGTACTTTGCAAATGTTTTCCCAAGACCTTGACTTATCTTTGCATCTTTATCAAGTCTGGTTATCAGAGGCACCAGTTCCTTTTGTGAGACACAGTCTCACCATGTGCCCCAGGCTGGTCTTAGATTCACATCCTCTCCTGCCTCCAATTTCCCCCCTTACCATTGTTGGAATACTATTCCTGACAAGAGAATCCTAAGGAAGGAAAGAAGGAAGGAAAGAAGGAAGGAAGGAAGGAAGGAAGGAAGGAAGGAAGGAAGGAAGGAAGGAAGGGATTGTTTGGGCCACAGTGGAAGGCTACAGCACATCCTGTGGGGAAGGCATGGTGTTAGGAGCCTGGGGCAGCAGGTCACCTTGCAGCCGGGAAGCAGAGAGAGATGAACGCTGGTGTCCGGCTCCACTTCTCCCTTTTATTCATTCTGAGACTCCAGCACACAGGATGGTTCTGCCTTCATGAGAGTTAATCTCATTTGCATTAAAGTGATCAGAAAAATCCTTCCTAGGTATGTCCAGGGGCTTTGTTCTATAGAGCCGACAACCCTTTCTGTTGATAAGACTAACCTTTGGAACTTCCCAAATGCCAGGGTTACAGGCTTATACAAGCACACCCACCTGCCTTGTCTCTCTCTGATTCACCTGCCTTGTCCTGATACATATTCCCAGGGCAATAACTGAGAAGTCTTTGCATGGTAGAAGCTCACACATACTTTTTCCTTATGTTTTCTTCTAGCACTTTAAATTTCACATTAGGTCTTTTCTCCAGTTTGAGCTATTTTCTTTGCTTGGTCTCAGTTCAGAAGAGGTTTCTTTGCATGAGTGCACAGGAACTCCTAAGAATGCCCTGGTCTCCACTGGTCATCTTGTAAAGGCGTGCTAAGATGATTTTCCATGCATGAGTGGGTTTGTTATATAAATCCACTTGTCAGTCCATCAGCTGATGCCACAGGACCATGAGGATTGCAATTTTGACTAACTAATTAATCCCTGGTTCTCCAGCTTTGCTGAGTACCAAGTTGCTCTGGACATCCTGGGTCCTTTTCATTTACATATTTTTAAAGAGCATTTTCATGTCACTACAGTAGCCTGTGATATATTGGCTTGGGTGTGCATTGACTCTTTAGTTTCACTTGGAGACAGTGGATCCCTGAGAACATCATATCTCTTGAGTTGTGGATATATTCTATCTTTGTTTATTTAAGTTTTTCCTTGGTTTCTCTCAGCAATGCTTTTTGGCTGTCAGAGTTCAGATCCTATACCGTTTTCTGATTCATCCCTATTCACATCTTTTAATGCTACTCTAAACAACACCAACGATTCTAATTTTCTAAAAATGTATTTAGTTCATGTGCATTGATATTTTGTCTGCATGTATTATGTCTATGTGAGGATGTTAGATCTTGGAGTTATAGACAGGTGTGAGTTGGGATTTAAACCTGGGTCTTTTGAATCAGCAGTCAGTGCTCTTAACTTCTGAGCCATCACTCCAGCACCAACAATTTTAATTTTAAAACCTGATTGTTAATTGGTGGTGGATAGAAATATAATTGATTATGTGTGTATTTGTATCTGAGTATGCATGCATGTGTGTGTGCATGTATCTATGTATGTGTACATGCTCATGTGTAGGGTGTGCTTGCCTCTGCATGCATATGTGGATGCCAGAAGTCTGCTTGGAGTAGTCCCCTCTAGTGCTTGCCATCCTACGTTTTCAGAGGAATTGCACACTGAACCTGGAGCTTGACACTGTGGCCAGCCTGACTGAATAATGAGACCAGACTTCCTGCACTCGCTGTCTCACTCCCAGGACTGTAGTTTCAGGTGAATATTACCATGCCTGGCTTTTACGTGGGTGCTGGGATCCAAACATGGGTACTTATGCTTATACAACAAGTGCTGCCACCCACTGAGCTGTCTCACCAGTTTCTCTGTTATCTGAAGAACTTGGCATGCTGAAACCCTGCGAAGATCATGTACTAATTTCAGGAGCTTTGGGCAGAGCCCACAGACGGTCTTCCAGTCATCGGACAAAGACACATTTTCTTTGTTTCTTTTTTTTCTGTCAAGCTGCATGTTTTTAGCTATTTTTCTTCGTCTTATTGCCCTGGATGGATCTCTGGTACATACTGGGATGGAAGCTGCAGGAAACACATCCCTGGCTCCTTACTGATGACAAGGCCGAGAAGGTGTTAACTGCACGTTTCCACGGGTGTGGTTTTCAGGCTGAGGATCTCTTGCTACTTATGCTGAGCAATTTTTTTTTTTGGTAAAAATGCCGAATTTTGTGAAGCAATTCCGGTGGTTTGACTGATTTGTGTTTTTTTCATTTGAATTTGTTTGTATGATGATATGATTTTCACATGTTGAACCAACCTTGAATTGGAAGGATAACCACATTCTGCTATTCTGTAAATAAATAAAAATTGGCATATGCATTGTATATAGTTATAGGTTTCAATAAAGAATTTTTTTCACTCAAATACATCACATAGTTTGGTATATTCATCCCCTCCCATCCTTTCTCTCTCCATCTCCTGCTTGAACTTCCATGTATCTTTACAGAATTTAGGATCCACAAGTAAGAGAAAATTTGTGATATTTGGGTTTCCAGGGCTGGTGTGTTTTACTTGCTATGATGATTCCAGGCTACATCTCTTTTATGGAAAGCAGTATCAGTTCATTCCTGACTTATTAAATTCTCCAAAACTGAATGTATAAGCTACTGTATGTAGCATGAATCCTTCCCTATAAAAAGAATCCCTATATATGTCAGTGGAGTGAAAAGAGAACCTGGAAGGAGGACCCTTTCCACCAGGTAAAAACAATACCTAATTTCTGTGTGGTGTAGGAGGAAGGTGGGGAGCCTGGAAAGATATGGCACAGGGTGGCATGGCACGACCTCGTGCCTCAGAGCCTTGCTTTGCAAGAGCCATGCTGACCGAAGTTCTTGGGGGGATTTACAGTCCATCATCTTAAGGGATGCACTCCAGGTCCAACAGTAAATGAAGGTGCAATGTGAAACTTCCAGGATGCGTTCATTGCCTAAGAAGAAGAGTGGAATGACCTGTTTCAGGAGATGCTTGTTCTGGAATACCAGGGAACAGGCTAATCTTAAAAAGCATGCATTCTGGCTTGCTGTTGTTGGACTGTCTTTCCTCCATGTTGGACTGTGCAGCCCCAAACTGTGAGCCAAAGTAACTACTTTCTCCCTAAGTTGCTTCTTGTCAGGTCACATCAAAGAAAAAAAGTAATGAACACAAGTAGATGCATGCAGACTTTACATTTGCACTAGATGTGAGAAGCTTGAACACCAAAGAATTTCATAAGAATCTAGGTGTGTAGATTTAACCTCTTAGAAGATGCCCTCTATTAGGGTGGAGGAAGTACCTTACCGTATCAAATGTTCTAACCCTCCTTGTCATAGATCAAATAATTCTATGATAATAGAATTAAGGCATCTGAAAATCAAATATGTACAGCACACCCAAGATGTTCCCCATCCGTGGCATACACAGACATCTCAGAGGCAGATCTTTTTGTGGGTCCAACAAGAAAATGAGTATGAAATTCACAAATTAGCTGTAAACATTAGGAGAGTTCAGGCCTCATCATGTTTCATCTGAGCCAGTTCACCCAGCTAGGAAGTAGTGCATCATGGACAAGGGATGGTTAGGTTGTAAGACCTGGAGGTCAAGGAAGAGTTATGAGCCCCTCCTATGTTGGACATGGTCATTGCAATCATTATCACACAGCAATGTTGACTACTGCATACGACTGTATCCTTCAAAAGACTGGGTCCTTCAATGTCCCATCAGAGATTGAGGAGGGGGTCAGTTGCTGGGAGAGAGGAAGCCATTTTCTTCAGTGGTGTAACCACTGGTAATTTGCCAGTGCTCTAGTGAATACCCCATATTCATGTCTGACCCTAACTAAACCCAGTGAAGAAAGGATTGACTGGGAGAGGAGAGAAACAAGATGGGAAGATGGAGGTGAGAAAATGAGCACAAAGGAAATGGATGCCAACAATGGAATGGGACGCATGACATCATGGTACACAATGAGCTCCTCCCACTGAACGGGTGACCTTGGGTATATGGGGTGGGGGTGGATGTTTAAGACCTTTTCCTAAAGGACTTTTTCTTGTGAGTAAAAAGGTTTTCAAAGCCTCTATGCTTAGACATTCTTAGATGTGAGATTAGGATGATGTGCTAAACCTGGCCCTCTATCTGCCTTTATAAATCAAAGCATTGTTTGGACATAGGCAGGCTTGTTTATTTACATAGTGGCTCCTTGCCTACTACAATAGAACTACAGTATAGTTCTTGCAAAAGTTATATGGGCTGAAGATTTTTAAAGTATGTATCCAGACCCCAGTGGGAAGTTTGCCTACTTGGAGTCTCAGAGTATCCACTGTTCAAGTCTTTCAGATATGTGGCCTACTCTAGTAATCTGGATATTTAGAACTATTTAGAGAGGGACAAAGGATTTCAGTTCAGCCCCTCCCCAGTGGTGTTGGTTGCTTTTTATTTACAAAGATGGTAGGTGGAGTGAAAACGGTGAAGGGAGTTCGGGGGAGCCTAAGAACTGGCCCACAGAAAATTAAAATGAAGGGCATTCATGGATTTTATTGTAGTTGAAAAATGACTCATTGTTTAGAGCTGCCCATGAGTTTGCATCCAAAAGTATCAGTAGATCACCAATTAGCCAGAGGTGGTACAGCTTTAAGTGGATATCCAGAAAAATGCTGGCAGGATTGCAGAAGGAGACACCTACTGAGGGTAAAGGTGTCTGTTGCCAGATATTTCCTATCCATTCACATTGAGGCAGCGAGAGGCCAGTGATTGGAGGGGAGAGAGGAGGAGGAGCTAAGGGAGGTGAAGGGTGCAGAGAGAGAGGAGAGAGAAAGGGCTCTGTGGACAAGACAGAGTGTTGCAGAGAAGGGACACTGATATCCAGATGGCTTCAGGCATATTTCTGGTGGTTTGGAGAGATTAGATAATTGGGATGAAACTTTATCATTGTAAATTGGCATTATGTAATTGGGAGTTTTATATACATAAAGATATTTGGTTAACTATTCAAGTTTAATAATCGTGCTTTACTGGATACTTGGAAGGAGTGGTGCAGGGGCCTGGCTGGACAGAATCTTAATAATTACCCACTACAGTGTCTGAACATACAGAGGCACAGTTCTGTTCCTGTATGCACAGATCATGGGCTCTGTGTTAACTGGAGAAGGTTTTAAGTGTGCCCCTGGCTGTGCTTTCAGAGACTGTTCTGCTCTGAGACTGAGCAGGGCTCAGCCAAAAGACAGAGAGCACGCAGGAGAGATCATGTGCTTTCTCAGTTCAGAAGGTTTACGGTACATCAGTCACACCAGAGCCAAGACTCAAGTTCCACCCAACATGAACAACAAGGTCACCAGGAATGAGCTGGCTTTGCTAGCTAGGAGGAGAAGGGGGGTGATGACACATGGCTTCTCAAGACACAGACCTGCAGTTTCATGATACACATTTTTGAGATGAACTCAGTCTGTGAAGTCTAAAGCTGAGCTGGCACATGTGATGGTTTGTATATGCTTAGCCCAGGGAGTAGCACCATTAAGGGGTGTGGTCTTGTTGCAGTGGGTGTGTCACAGTGGTGATGGGCTTAAATACCCTCAACCTAGCTGCCTGGAAGCCAGTATTCTGCTAGCAGCCTTCAGATGAAGATGCCTCTCAGCTCTGCCTGTACCATGTCTGCCTGGATATTGCCATACCTCCACTTTGATGATAATGGACTGAACCTCTGAACCTGTAAGCCAGCCCCAATTAAATGTTGTCCTTATAAGAGTTGCCTTGGTCATGGTGTCTGCTCACAGCAGTAAAACCCTAAGACAGGACACTTGTTTCTGCCCCATCTCAGGTCACTGAGCCCCAGATGTCTGTGTTCTGTGGTGTGCATTTACACATGAGGATTTGCTCTAGAGGAGGAGACCCAGGCGCCCAGAGGACTCAGTAAGTTTCATCAAAAGAAGAGGAATATCTGGAGTGATACACGAGGTCGTCTCACCAATATACAAAAGCTGCTTCCGGTGAAACTGTTTCTTGCTATCTGCTTCAGGTGCTCAACACCTCAAGCAGCATCAAGTAGACACTGGCTGTTCTCATGGTGGGGCAGAAACCAGGAGGCTCTATCTCATGGGATGATCATGGGAGGAGATGTACTAATTCAAGAGCTTTCCTTGGGACTGAAGATTCTGTAGCCAGTGGGAGGGTGCTTGCTCAGATCTCACAAATCATGAAACAGCAACAGGGCAGGAAGCAGGGACAGTCTATAAGCCTCTGCGGTGACTCACATTAGAAGATAGCAATAAATTTGCTTAAAATAATAGCCTATTAGAACTATCTACTGCGCAGAACTTTCTTGCATAGCTCCCACAGAGCCTGTCCCCGCTGTGCAGCTGACTGTTGGCTTCCTGCCAGAACTCAGGCCTCACTTATCTCTCTTCTCATACTCTGTTGGCTGCATTTGTCTGGGAGCAAGTAGAATCTTTTGCCTGCTCCTTGATGGACAGCCAGTCTGAGGCCAAGGTGTGTATCTCAGCTTCCTTGTACCTCTGATATTAAGGTGAATGCTCTGAGCACACAGTAGGTCCAGTGAGTAGCTCCTTCAGGAGGCTCCCTGCTTCCAAGTTGGTTTTTGGTGAGGGGATTGAGGACACACTGTCATGCTGACCAGCTCTGCAATCTTTCATTAGTCATTGCTTTCCTAGAAAAGGCACAGCCATGAGGCTCCAGATACAGCTTCCTCTCCTATCAACCAGCCCTTCTCCTTAGAGACTCTCGGGGGAAAAAGAGTCCCTCCATGATCTGCTGCTGTTGCTTTGAGACAGGGTCTTACTCTGTAGCCCAGGCTGATCTGGTACTGGCTATGTAGCACAGGCATAGCACCCAACATGCTGCAATTGTATGTGTGCACCAACATGGCTGGCATTTAATTACCTGCAAAGATAGTAAGGAACTGAGAGAAGAGAACCCACTGGGCCTGGAACTCAGCAGCTCTGGGGTCCATTTGGCCAGCTCAAGTGGATGCCTTAGATCTAATCATTGATGAGAAGTTGATCAGAGACGTTGGCCTCACCAGTCTTTTCATATAGACACAAAACCACCCTGGTGGGCCAGTCATCCAACTAGTCTATGATAAGGTAAATCTTGAAATATAGATTATTTCCTTTCAAATAAAAGGGGATTTATATTATTATTATTATTATTATTATTATTATTATTATTATTATTTGTGTGTGTGTGTGTGTGTGTGTGTGTGTGTGTGTCTCTATGGAGGCTAGACAAGAGTATTTGATCTCCTGGAGCTGGAGTTACAGTCATGAGCCATGATGTGAATACTGAGAACTGAACTTGGGTTCTCTTAGCCACTGAGTCATCTCTCCATCTCCTGTTCTGTCAACTTCAACTTCTTGATTATGAATTATTGGCATAGGGTTGTGGCACGTACCTTCAGTGTAGGTATACTTACTTCATTGATCAACAATATCAACTGTGATCTCACTAATATATTAGCTTTAAAACGAATGGAAAATGTCAATTGAAATATGAGTTAGAGAATCACACGCTTTTGTGTTCAACTCTGGACACTAGTGGCTCAGGACCTCTATGATCATGCTCATGTTTAGAATAACATATTAGGCTGGGGCCATGGGAAGGCTTCTGATCCCTGGGACTTGTTGCAGCCTCCCCAGAAGCTACACATAACAGTAAGAAGTCATAACTTGTCACACCAGTTGTCCATAAATGTCATACCAAAGCCCAGCCTGATGATTCCACAGGACCTTGGAACACACCAGTTTACATGGGTTCATTGTATTCAATGATCACCAAACAGGGCCTGACCTTGTGTGACTAGACCCACATTATTCATATATAGGACTCCAACAAGCCTGAGTTCCTTCCTGACTCTGCATAAGAGACCCTATACAGTCAGAGTGCCTGTTCTCTCAGGTCAAGACATGACCTAACTTGGCTTATAGTTCACATATCCATATACACTGTACACACACACACACACACACACACACACACACACACACACACACTCAGATCTGCCATGAGTGAATTTCCAAAGCATACCATCTAAGTTGCTCTGTGTGTTAGCTTCTATGGATCCTGCCCATAAAGACGTCTCTCTGCGTACAACCAACATGGCCTATTTCATCTGCATGATTTCTGGCTTTTGAGGTGGCATTGGGTCCATGCATGCATATAGGCACTGTATCAGCTCCTTTACTTCAGTTCTTGGGGTTAGTGCCAGGGAGAGTGATGTCGCAGACCATCAGTCTTAAGGATAAGTCTCTACTATCACCTTGATTGGCATCACTTTCTGAACTTTTCGTGTAATGATAACAACCTCTTGCCTCTAATCCATAAACCTGCAGGTATGCAGACAGCCTGGAGGTCCACAGTGCACTTGGCCATACCATCTAAATGGTCAAGATGAGCCTGGGCATCTCAGGCTTGCTTGGTATCTACGCTGGTCCCTTTCTCACGGTCTCCTCGCTCTCCTTGGTGCGCACCAACTTGGGTGCCAGAGTTGCCAGAGAGTTTCTGATGATGGTGAAGTTTGAAAGGATGTGACTCTGGATGACACATGCGTGTGCCTTGAGCCCAAAGGACAGGTGCTATCAAGAGCTTTTAATGTACACAAAAGGAAGAGCGGACACTTAGAATATTTTCTCTTTTCTCCTGTCACTAGTACCCCGTAAGTTGTTTAAAGAAATTAGAAACAGTCACCTTTCCGAGGTTATAACAACACTGTCATTAAAACCTGCACAACAGCTGGCTCCACTTGAATTCTGTGACCATTAAAACAACCTTTGGAGTCAGTCATCAGAGTTCTTGTTTTCATAAATTGCGGTGGTAACACGTAAATTTCTCCATTTGGCTATCAGAAACATAAGTTCTTTTGTGCTTCCTGTTCCCAAACTATGAACCATGAGTGATGTTTTCAAATACATGGCTAATGTGCTTGCTTCCCTTTCAAAGCAGTACCAATAATATATCCTCTGCATTTAGCTAATACACTCGGGGGCCCCTCCAAACGCGCACTGCCTAATCTTGGCTGAAAAAGAAAATAAAGAGAGAAGAAAAGGTGACGAAAAAGTAGTGAAATGGTCCCTCCCACCTTTCCTTTAAAGAACGGCTACATTAACTGTCTCACAAAAAGTTATTTGTTTCCTGGGGAAGGCGAGGGCCGGGGACTGTGGATGTATTCCACCTACAGGTTACATGAGCTTCTGTTATTTGTTTTCAGACAAAATAAACCGCAAAGCTTTTGCTAATGGACAATGGTGCAGAGTTTTGGTGGGAATATTTCAAAAGCAATGTGCATTTTCCCTTGATTATTTCCCCAGATCCTCAGGGATGCCAGCCAGTAGTGGGACATTCCCTTAGGAAAACACATCTCATTTATAAACTTCTTTCCCTCTATGCAATGAAAACAGTTTGGGCTTAGCACACTGTTCTGGTCAAATGATGGAGCCAAGTTCTGTGGCAATGAGGAGGCCCACACTCAGACAAAGCGTGGCTGGGCACCGAGGAGCCTGAGGGTGAGGGTGGGGGCAGGAGGATTCCCACAGACTTTGAACCTGATCCCCCTTATACCAATATTTAAATCATGGAGTGTTTCCGATTGAGCGTATAACATATAAAGATACATAAAGTTGCAATGAGCAGGGCCTAATAGCTTTTTTAGACTCCAGAGAGATAAAAAAAGACACAAATATAGATAAATGATCAAAAAAGGAATAATTGCGCTAACATCCCGTTCCCGTGCAGTATTTAACATATATTCTTTTTGCTGCAGTGCGCGTGGTTCTAGAATGTAAAAAGTGATTGCATTTCCCATTTTTCTTTCCTCTTCAATATACAAGCACCTCTACAAACCTACTTGTAGAATATTATGTAGGTTTCTCTGCTTCATTTAGCTCCTTTTCTCTCAGGAAAACACATTATGACTTAGTACAAGCCTTGATCGATTTCTTAAGAGGCCTTATCTGATTGCTTTTATATTCTATTGATTTTTCTGAATTAAGTTTTATGGCCCTCAATTATTTTCTTGTATGATTGTTCACATCTACGTATGGTGTACCATATAATTATACACTGGCATGATTATGTTCTGGTTGGTAATCCCGTTTTAATATACGGCACTTTCCCTTTTTATGGAGATTATCTTCCATATGCAGACCGATCTGTCGAATTCCGTGCAGTGCAGATAAACCCAAGTCACAGAAGCACTCGCTCACTGTAGAGGCCACGATCGCGCATTCGTGACATCTTGACAGGAGCCTTTATTACACAGTGTTGTGATCATCAGGTTCATTAGGAAAGCGTTTAACAATCATAGGAGATGATTTTTATAAACCCGCTGTTCTGCTGACTGGGGGATACCACCATCACAGCACAATTAAGTTTCAAATGGGTTTTGAACGCTGATGGCTAATATAATTCAGCCGTAGCAGTAGACTGTTGCATTATACCGTCATTTATCATTTGAGGGGAGATTCTGACAGTGCTCAAACGTCGAGGCCTCGATTAAACTGTCTCCTTTCACACGGTCTTTCGGAAACGAGCAGAGTCTCCTCCAGGTGATGTCTGCAGAAGAAGTTAAGACAAAAACAATCGGGTGAAGAGAAGTTTAATCAATTTATTAAACGAGTTGAGCACTAGAAGATACTTTTCTTATATAGTACATGTCTATCAAAGCTGTCATAAGTGACACAGCAAATGTCGGAATGCTTTATGGCAAATAGATCGCAGCCATTGTTTGAGGCGTTTGGAACTCTTTATGAATATAAATGTATGGAGAAAGCATCAGAGGGTCTGTTTGCGCTCCTAAAATAATTTATATTCCGCACAGTGCATGGCTGACTGATTTCCTCCTAACGTTACAAAGTGGTTGTGTTATTTCATATTGCTGAAATTTGTATTATTATTTTTTTACATAAGAGAAGTCTTTGGATCTGCATTTATTAAGGAGAAAGAGATGCCTAGGCTTAAGCTGCTATGACATAAATGCTGTAATATGTTCATTTTCATCCACTACAAATTCAATACATTCATATTCAGAACCCTTTATCTAATAGTGCTTATTAGATTGTTTTGGCTACAGCTGCAAAGCAATATATCACTGGAAAATAATAGGTATGTCTCTTTCAGAAGACTATGTGATTTGCTTGAGCCAGGCTAGCATGAAAATCTGTGCCATTTATTAATAAAAGACTGTGTTAGATGAACTAACCTGCTCCGCAGTTCCTGAGAACAAAAGAGCTAATTTCTCTTTTGTTTGTTAGAACACTTTGGTGTTGTCCTGGTTTGCAAAGGCCAGAGTGTGCTGGGGCTCAAAACCACTTCTGGCTTAATGATTTGTTTTACAGTACCTAATAAATTTTCAAACCCACATCAACATATTACTGACAAAGAACCTGAGAATGCAAACACAGATGATTTTGACTTTAAGATGTGATCAAATTTTTATTATTGAGTCAATAATCCTACTCCTGTAAATTTTTTTCTTCTTCTATTTTTTTTTA
This sequence comes from Apodemus agrarius, assembly GCA_964023405.1. Lineage (NCBI taxonomy): Eukaryota > Metazoa > Chordata > Mammalia > Rodentia > Muridae > Apodemus > Apodemus agrarius. The sequence goes on along the minus strand of OZ030005.1, from coordinate 130,638,202 downwards.
ACCAGCAAGGAGGATGCATAGGACACCCTATGTCAAGTTCAAGGCCTCTTGAAGTCTTTGAGCTTGCTGCTTGCCTCCAAACAGTCAAAGTTGAAGGGTTGCATGGGTTCTTCCAGCATTGTTTAAATATCTGGGAGCCTCCTGCATAACCACACTGTACTCCTTTGTGTTGTCATTTTCTGAGGGGCAAATAGAGGGATTATTTATTTCATTGTATGTAGAGTAAGCTCTGCTTCTACTTCTTCTGTCTTTTTCTCCTCCTCCTCCTCCTCCTCCTCCTCCTCTTCCTCCTCCTCCTCCTCTCCCTCCTCCTCCTTCTCTTCCTCTTCCTCTTCTACTTCTTATCTTCATCCACTTACTTCTTGACCTTGGATGTTCCACCATAAGCCATCTGTCCCCAAAGTTTCAAAGTTGTAACTTCTCAGGGTACACACTTGTATGACATGTGCGATTCCCCCATCCTGGGTGACTGTTGAAAGAGCCTTGTGGTAGGTAAGCCCCAGAGCCCCACTAGTCCTGGGCTGTTCACCTCTATCAGTCACGATTACCTTCCTATTCTCTGTAAGCTGGGATCAAAATCTTTACTGGCAGAACACTTTTACTGAGGCTCTTCTCCCTTGCCTGTGACTGGGTTTGGAGACTGATGTGTCAGAGATCAGAATGCCCTAGCTTCACAGGGCCACTCCATCTGCTACCCAGGAAGGCTCTGCTCAAGATAGGAAGGTCTGCTGATGTTTAGGGGAAGTCTATCCAGAGAACCTATTTTTTTCCACATATCTTAGAAACAAAAGTGAAAGTCTTGGAAGGAAATTCTTTCTTGGATTAGACTTGGAAACCAAATCCAATGCCTCTTGAATGTGACCCCAGCTTTTATGGCCATGAGTTTGAATGGCTTAACAGAGGCCAATGAAAACAAGTGGGGACCTCCAATAAAAGCTGTGTCAAATGGTGTTAATATTAAATACACTTAGGCATATACTGATAATGAAATACTAAGTAAGGGAAACAGTTGTTTAAATATATATCCTTTCTCTGAATGACAGCTGTATAATTTCTTTTAAAAAAATTAGAATGGAACACGTTGCCAATTCTCCAAGAAGCCTGAAGAGTGCTGGCTCTGACTCCCCACAGGAGCTATGGGGATGGTAGAGCCATGTTGGCGTTCTACCCTGGCTGGAGGTTGGCACACATGGATGGCAAGTATATCAGCTTCTGCTCTTGACTATATTCTTTTGATAAAGGTTTATTTCCTTGCTTCTGCGAAACACAACTAAATGTGACCTGATGGTTTTTCTTTACTGGAGATGAGACAAAAGGAAGATTTTACCTTCCCGACTCTGAATCATAGCTGGAGTTGTTTAGTCCAGGGTGGGCAGTGATGGTAAGGAGGGCTGACTTGTCTTACCTGGATGTGAAGCTGTCTTGATCTCTTGATTTCAAGAGCAATGGCTTTTGCCTTTGGTAATGCATGTGGGCTACTGCTGAATAGATTCTTGCCATCAGTTGCTAAGGAGAACTCTGGAAATGTTTCCACAGGAGGGAGAAGAGCCTGATATGGTAGTCTCTGAGAGCTGAGATACTCTGTGGAACCCTGGGTACTCCTAATGCAGTAATGGGCCTGTCTGGCAGTGAGGTGAGGGGGTCAGGCTGACAGCATTGCCAGTGTCCACTCCATCAAGATGTCTTCAGAGTGCTAATATGCTTTGATAGTGCCAACTGCCCTGCCCGAGGACTTATCTCACAGAGAGTGTTTTGGAAATGGGCATTCTGACTGCTGGTCATTGGCTTCAAGAGGTCCCAAGGAGAGGTAAGGAGGTAGCTAGATGACTCATAGTACCAAGGAGAAGTTTCTCTTCGATTGCTTGAAAGAAAGTTGTCCAAGAAGCCTAACACCTTGTTATTTTTTTCTGCAGTTCTTCAACTCTGCTCTTGATTTGTTCTCCCACTCTGGTGTTGTTCTGAGAGTGAACAGGGGTGCCCTGCACAACGTATGGCTTGTGGGAGTGTTTGTGTCTTTCCATCACCAAAAGACTGAGTATCTTCCGAGTTTTCAGAGCACACTCTGGTGAGGCTGGACTCAGAGCTAGATGTTGTGTATCCATGTGTCTGAAGTAAATGAAACAAGGGCTTGGCCTGTGTCTGTGATGGAGATAAGTTTTGTCTAGACTGTTCTCTGAGAAAATGCATATGCCGAGATGCTACTTGAACTCATCTACTGCATGCATATGTGTCTTTTTAAGACATATGTATTGCTGGAAAATGTTAGTAAATCTCATTTCATTCCTTTTAATCATCACATTGAATGTGCTTGGTGATAGCATTTTAGTTAAATCTTTATAAAAAAAAGAAACAAAACAAAACAAAACAACAACAACAACAAAACTCTCCTCATAGATTATTGAGACTTAAAAATACAACCTTAATGTCTTACTGGAAAGTAAACACTGAATTTATATGCACTGGTGTTGCAAGACAGCTAGTTTCCAAGATATGGGTCTTTATTTTTGTGTTGTTTTGTTTGAAAAATAGGTTATGACTACTGTCCTTTTAGGAGGCAAAATGTCCTTAGTACTAAAGCACAGGTGCTGGTGGAGGGGTCAAGAGATGAATAGAAAAAAATGTATAAGCTATATGAAAGCGTTCCAAAGATGCAGAAAAGTTAGAGAAAGAAACAGTGTATTCAGGCATGGTGGCAGATAGTCCCAATGACTGACCATTGCATAAAGAAGCAGGGATTTGGTTTTAAACACAACCCTAGATTAATTTCTGCTGTTGTGATAAAAATATCCTGACTGAAAGCTATTATGATAGAAAGAGATTTTATGGCTTGCAATTTTAAGTTAGAGACCATTATTGTAGGGAAGTCAAGGCAGGACTTAAAGGACCATGCCAGGATCAAGAACAAAGAAGATAAACACATGGAGCCTTGCCTGTCTTTTTTACTGCTTTCTTCACACTTCCACAGCTCAGGGCCCAGGCCAGGGAATGATGCTGCTTATGACGAGTTAGACCCTCCCACTTCAGTTAGCAACAATCCCACACAGTCATGTCCATAGACTAATCTGATCTAGATAATCCCTCATTCAATCAGGACCACAGACAGACTAGGGGTTGGGGAGCAAATCAGGATACAAGCGATCCATCAGGGAAATGGGAAGGGCTTCTCTTTAGGGAGGGTAAGGGGGTAAAAGTAGAAGGTGGGAGGATGGTAAAAGGGAATATGAGAATACAGTGACCTGTTCTGGGAAAGGGGGTCGTTAGGGAAGGCAAAGGAGGTAGATATAGAAGGAGGGAGGTTGGTTAAAAAAAAATAAGGATATCAAAAAACCCACAAAGAGCCATCCTATTACCCAATTACCTAAAAATAAACTCTATATCTATAATTCTGTGTATAAATAAACATATATAGTTTAAATGATTTTTTTTCTCATCTGGGCTGATGAGAAAAAGGAGAATGCTTCCTCCAAGAGCCAAAGATCACCCAACAAAACCACAAACACCGGGCATGGGAGTCCTTGAGTTGTTGGCCAGGGCTAAGAGATTCCCAAAACACACAGCCTGCTCAGTCCATATGCACTCGTTGGCATGTTTTCAGAGCAGACCATTTGGCAGTGGACAACCATTTGGTGTGCTCTTCCCTGGGAAGACCACCCTTCTACTTGCAGCATTCCTCAGATGCCTATGGTTCTTTGTGGGAGGTTGAGGCCTCATGAGATTTTCCTCACCCACTTTGGCATGCTCTCTGGTGTCATCCTTGTTCAGCTCATGCTTGGATGGTTATGTTGGTGAGACTTTATGAGTATAGTTTCCAATGTTATTAGGAGCCATAATCTCACAGCAAACTGCCTGATCCTCTGACCCTTACAATATTTCGACTCTCCTCTTCCACAGTGTTTCCTGAGCCTTAGGTGTAAGAGTGCTTTGTGCACATATCAATTGGGACTGGGCTCAACAATTCTGCATATTGATAGGTTGTGGTTTCCCATAGCAGTCTCCATGGCAAAGAGAAGTTTCCTTGATGTGGGGTGAAGACTATGCTTATTTGTAAGTATAAGGACAAATGTTTACCGATTGATGTTGGGGATAATTGGCATCGGGTATTTAGTGGTTGGAGATTCTTCTCCAATAAACATGACTTTAATAGCCCTGAGTAGTTAGCTATGTTTCCAACGACCTGGTATGGTTTCCCTCTTGTTGAGTGGCCCTTAAGTCCAATTAGAGAGCTTTTGGTTACCACCAAAGCATGTGTGCCACTATTGCACCCGTAGGGTTAGGGTGTCATACTCGCCATTGATACGGTTCATAGGTGTCATAGCCTGGCAGGATTCTTAGCTGCCACCTTCTGGAAGTTTGTACGGTGCCTTCTGGTCCAACAAAAGCTAGTCCTCTGGGAGGGAGCATTCAAGTAAATTCTAGTTCAGAGGCCTCTGGGCTCTGTTTCTGAAGAGCAAGGTATCTTCAGCAATGGGAACTTAACTTCCACCTATAGGGATAGCCAAGGGTCACAGTGATAAGCTATATGTTTCATTAATTCCTTGGACAATCCTGGCCAACAACTCAAAATATGCTTCTCATGTTTGGTATTGAGGATTTTGATATCTTTGGCTCTTGGATGGAGTACCATAAGCCCAGATGAGAAAAGTAAGTTTATTTAATCTGTATATGTATATGCTGAGTTTTGTGCACTACCTATGCACACAAAGTAACAAGTTAATAGAACGATTTCTTTGGCTTTTCAGTCATCCTCATTGTTATTTTACTTACCTACCTCCTTTTCCTGTATTTACCTCCCTCTGCCTTCCTAAAGATTTTCCCAGTTGAATTGTTCAAGTTGAAAGTCTCTGGACTATTACAATTTTCTTAAAATAATGTTCTGCAATTTTCAGTGTGGAGATATTGCAAGTTGTCTCTTAGATTTATTCCTTAATTTTTATAATGATACCCTTAATTTAAAATTACATTTGTTTGTTTGTTTATTTATTTATTTATTTATTCTCCCTCCTTCTCCTATCCCATCCTCTAACTTTCCCTCCCCACCCCATGTGTGTGTGTGTGTGTGTGTGTGTGTATGTACATGCGTGTACATGCATGTGACATTCTGTATATGTGGAAGTCAGAAGACAACTTATAGGACTTGATCCTCTCTTTCTAGCACTTGGGTCCTAGAGAACAAACTCAAGTCATTAGGTTTGGTGGCCAACATCTTTAGTGACTGAACCATCTCACAAGCCCTCCTTAACATTTTGATATTTATTGATGTTATTCCTAAAATTATTGGTTTGTTAGTGTTTATTGTTTTGAACAGAGTTTGATTTTTGTTTTTTGAAATTGGAGATAGTTCATATCAAAAAGGCCATTTCACAGGACTTAACTGGCTATGTTGGCTTTCCTTGGCCTATTACAATTCTAGTCTTCTGTGGCACATTTGGGTTCTAATCAAAACTATGTTATATAAAATACTGAGTTTTACTTTCATCCACAGTTCTTACATTTAACTTTTCTCTCTAACTTTCTCTGACTTTGAACTTCTCATATACTATTTATAATATTTGGAAAAATATGACTCATGGGTATTTATTTTAGTTTTAGAATTATCATGATTTATCTCTTGCTAATGTAGATTCAAAGTGGCCATAGGTGGGCTTTCTAGCTGGCATCTCAGAATGTTTCAGGTTCACTTTGGATCTTCCCAGACCAAGCAGTAGAATGCACCACTTCTCCATGGCCTCACAGCTTCCATAGTGGTTGCTCTGTTTTAAATTTTTCTATCAGCAGAGTATGAAAATTCCAGTTGCTATATGTTTTCAACTCTTGGCATTGCCAGCGAAAGAATATCTATACATAATCCTGTGAGGTTTTGGTTGGTGCATCAAATCTTTAGGTTGAACTGGTAAGAACTGATGTCTGAAGTATCAAGTCTGTGTATCCCTAAACATGGTATGTCTCTCTGTTAACTTAGGTCTGTTTTGCTTTGCTAGGTCAGTATTTTGAAGTTTTCAATACACAGAGTTTTCCAGAGATTGTGTTAAATTTATGTCTGAGTATTAAATTTTGCTGGTGTTGTTGTGAATGGTATTTAACATTTAAAAATCCAATTGTTCTCTCATAATTTTTGTACATTGATTGACTATCTGGTAATATTTCTGAATACAGCTGTCATTTCTCAAAGGTATTATGTCATTCTTTTTAACTTTATACTTAGACAACTGTGGAATGCCCAAATAGTGCAAGCGTTTCTCTTTTTCTCCTTCCATTTGATCTATATTCTTTGTATTTTTTTCTTGTCTAATTACACTGTCTTCCACTGTAAAGCTCTCTCAGAGTAATGAAAACTGATACCCACATTCCCCTTGACTCCAATCTTACGGAAAGTATACAGTTTACTCAGTTAATTATAGGAATTTTTTAAAAGTATTATAAATTCAGTACTTTCTTCTTTTTTAAGATGTATTTATTTATTTTATGTATATGAACACAATGTAGTTGTACAGATGGTTGTGATCCATCATGTGGTTGCTGGGAATTGAACTCAAGACCTCTGTTTGCTCCAGTTCCACTCACTCTCGTCCTGCTAATTACAGAAATTTTAAAAGCTGCATATATTGTTCATTTGTTTGAAGGGGTTCATTTTTTCCTATCTTGCTAAGGAATGCATGTTGGATATTTTTAGTGTGTTTTTTTTTTAGTGGATTTCACAAGTTGATTTAGTTGCAATCTTGGTTCTTACCAAACTTTAACCTATAGCTGTCCATATTCTAGGACTCAGGAGTGTGGCTTTATTGAGTTTTCCCTGTGATCCTGCCTCTCTCCAAGAAGTGGATTTTCTCTAATTCCTTCCTTACTGAATACTTTCTACCACAACATGGGGACATCTTTGATTCTCTCCACAACACATACATGGACACACACACACACACACACACACACACACACACACACACAGAGAGAGAGAGAGAGAGAGAGAGAGAGAGAGAGAGAGAGAGAGTCATAGTCATACACATTAAGTCTTTCCTTCCTTGAGAAAGCAAAGGGTGATTCCAAAGGGCTTCCTTGTACCTTTGGGCCTCTGCTGTCCTCTGAGCCAGAACTGCACACAGCCATCCCTTAGAGCTTGTGAGGATTTCTTCTGGGTGGAGGAGGTACCTGTGGGAAGGCTTGTGCCCCAGAACCCCATGTGAGTGTCTGTGTAGTGGTTTCATGTTGCTATATCGGCTCAGAAGGAGCTCCTGCAACTGCTCATCAGTGTTAGCTCGTTCCCTTTGGAGATCTGGTCGCTTTGCCTGGCTGGGTGATGGCTTCTCAGCATCTGGTCCATCACGCCAGGGATTTGGCCCAGTTCCCTTATGCTCTTGCTCTCAAATATGTTAAACAATGATCGTTCTTTTTTTTCCCCCCCAAAAGGATGATAGCCCCAATCCTTACCTCATGCTCCATTCCAAAGTAGAAGCTGCAAAAATCTGACATTTTCTCTTTCTTTTCTAATAGGAAAATGTATAGCATTGGGTTGGATATGTTTCTGATGACTCTTGAAATAACGATGTTACTCTCTTTATATTTTTTCTGGGGTGAAATATTTATGCATATCTATTTAGACACCATAAATTAGATATATGTACAAACCCACATGCATACACACAGGCACACACTGTGTATTTGTGGTTTTATCTACCTAAAGATTTGAAACAATAGCAAACCTACATTAAAAGAGGAGGTAGGAGTTTGAAGGGCTTGCTTTGTTAGGACCATTGGAGGCAAGTGGTAGACACATTCCTGTGCAGCCACGATCACTTCAGGCAGGTTCCTATGACAAGTACTTTCTTCCATTCACGCATCAGAACTGAGATTTCAACGTGGATGTGTCTTTCCACTTAAGCCTCACACCCAGCCCAGGTTTGACCCTGGGCTCCAATAATATCTCTTGTAGAGAGAAGATCCTGGCAGAGTCATATGCTTTGTCTTCTAGGGTGAATCTCCATCTCCTTGCATGTTGAGCTTCTTGGTCTTTCTTTGCTGCGGTCATTTTGACACCTGTGAAGATGACGGGCCATGTATTTTGCAGCCTGCCTGGTTCTGGGTCTGCCAAGTACTTACAATTAGACAGAGATTCTGCCTCCCTGAGGCTGTTGCCGGTTCCCGTCATGTCCTAGCAGTTGCCCTGGGATTCCAAATCTGCTGTGATCATGATAGTGCTTATCTTGACACCTGATAGAGGCAATGCCAGCCAGCCTTCTCCACAGTGCTCGCATTCATCTCTCCTTCGTAATTAATACACATTTATGGGAATCTCTCTGAAATGCTGGTTATCTTGTTCTTCATCAAGTTTTAAAGTAATTACTTAATTACTTTCTAAAAGGCTCCTGGTCTGTTCCTCCTCTCAATGGGACATAATCTGTTATCATTATTCACCCCACTGCCCAAATTGTCCCCAGTCCTCCCAGAGGGATCTCCTTCAGGAGGCTTGAGTGTCTGTGGCATAGCCCACTCTCCTTGGAGCATTTTCCTGCCATCTGGAAGAGTAGTCTTGGGTTTAGCTAGGGCTTTCCTGCCTCAGATCTTCTACAGATTCTTGTTTCTGTTTGTTTTAAGTTCCTCCTCTAGTTTAGCAAAACGTTGTTTTTAGAAGCTAAGGTTTGAAGCTGGATGTGCTCACTATTATTGGAGTATTGCAGTTGGGTATTACTGTCCCCAAGACCTCTCAGGCTAAGCTGGTTAATACATGAAACACACACACATACACACACACAGAAGAATATTTATGCAAGCATATATACATGCATCTCTGTATGTGTACATATACAAATTCAAATGCAAAGTATAAGTATGTGGTATTTTAATCTATTTATGCATCTATAGATCTGTCTATAATCAATTGATATCTATCATTTGCCTTTCATGTATCTATCTATCTATCTATCTATCTATCTATCTATCTATCTATCCATCCACCTACCTACCCATCCATCCATCCATCCATCCATCCATCCATCCATCCATCAATCTAGTTACCAACTGACATTTTAATAGGAGCATCAATGGACTTTGTTTTTCATTGATATTAATTTTTCACATTGAAAACTGTTTTCCTTGACTCTTCCCCCACCCCTTGTTTGTGATTCCACAAGACAGACGTTTTGGTCTGTCTCAGATGTTTGTTTCTCCTTGTAAACATTTGAAACTATGACTTTCCTTCTCAGTGTGGCTTTAGTTACACCCCATAATTTTTGTTGTATTGCATCTATTTCTTTACTTTTTTCTTTCTTTCTTTTTTGTTTTGCTATTGTCTTTGATACAAACTATTTTGTGGTTTCCACTTTAGTCTGTTCCTTGTTCTATGAGTCATTTAGAGGCACACTGTCAAATTTTCAAACATAATTTGAGAGTTTTCTACTTGAAGTTATTTCTAGATTATTTCTTTCATTTGATTTCAGTTTTTCTAATGTTGCTCCTTCTTGCTTTATGCTCAAGAGCCCCCTCTCTTTAACATTTGTCCCCTCCTCTAGAATGCCAGTTACTGAATACCAGCTCTCCATTATTTTCTTTGAGACTTGTTTAGTCTCTCTAATTGTCTTAGTTAGGGTTTTACTGCTGTGAAGAGACACCATGACCAATGCAAGTTTTATAAAAGACAACATTTAATTGGGGTTGGCTTACAGGCTCAGAGGTTCAGTCCATTGTCATCAAGGTAGAAACATAGCAGCATCCAGGCAGGCATGGTGGAGGAGGAGCTGAGAGTTCTACATCTTCATCTGAAGGCTGCTAGTGAAAGACTGACTTCCAGGCAACTAGGGTGAAGGTCTTAAACCCACTCCCACAGTGACACACCTACTCCAACTAGGCCACACCTCCTAATAGTGCTACTCCCTGGGAAAAGCATATACAAACCATAACACTAATTAATTTGGCATTCTTTATCCTTTTTTTCTATCTTGTGTGGAGGTCTCACATGTATTCTGTGTTATCTGAGTTTAGATGCCAGGAAGGGAAATGTGACACTGTATTCTGCACCTGCAATCCCAGTGCTCATACCAAGAGAGGGGAGTTGACTATAGGAGAACCACCTGGAAAGCTCACAGGTGATTGAGCTGGGAGTAAGTGGTGAACAGAGACCCTGACTTGAAAGAGGCAAAAGGTGAGAACTGATTCCCAGAAGGTCTCCTCTAACCCCTGTGTGTACAGTGCGGTGCAGGCGCACACATACACCTGTACCCTACCCCTACACACACAGCAAAACATGCCAAAGAGTTGTGTTTCAGGGTTGGGGCTAAATGCCACCCTATGGCCGAACTGTTGTTGATCAGCAGCTGGCTGTGTCTGAAGCACAGCTTGGTGACTTTGTCCTCTGCTCCTCATCCCCACACCCCGCCACTGTTTCTTAGCTGTCTCAGGAATGTGCCTCTCCAGCTATGAAAGAAGAAAGGTAGTCGAGTTCCCTGCCAGCTGCCACTGTGGCCCTTGGAGCTATAGAGTTCATGAAATGGTCTGTTAAGCTGACAGGGGCTTTCTCTAATTTTTCAGATAAACAGAAAACTAACAAGTAGTCATTGTAGGTATTTAAGGTGCGTGGACTGTTGTTTAATATACACATGGCTATTTTGATGAGCTCTTTATCACGGCTAAGGAGTATGTCTGTTTCCACAAGGGGGTCTGCTCTCAGCAAGTGTCAAGCTTACCACAAATTGCTTCTCCCTCTATCTCCTCACGTCACTGTGGTCTCTGGAGCTGCTCCTCACACACGGGGAATTTGAGCCCATTGACTGACCTCGCTCCCTCATTTCTTCCCTTTAATCCCAGTGGCTACACACCTGTACCCACTCAGTTTCCGAGATTGAAATTTTAGATTCCATGAGTTCATGGACGTCCTGGTTTGACTTCTGCTTCTTGATAAACACTATGATCAAAAGCAGCCTGGGGGAAGAAAAGGTTTGTTTGGCTTGCATGTTATAGTCTGTCATCAATGGAAATCAGGGCAGAAACTCCAGGCAGGAGGCTGGAGGAATGCTGCTTTCTGGATTGTTTCTAGGCTCACATTTTGTTACCTTTCTTAGAGTGAGGCCTATCTGCCTAGGAATGGCATCACCCGCAGTAGGCTGGGTCCTCCTACATTAATTACCAATCAATAAAACATCCCAACAGGCATGCCCATGAGTCTATCTGATGGAAACAATTCCTCAGTTGAGATTCACAGGTGTGTCAAGTGGATAACAGCGATTGGCCATAGCAATGGGATCAGAGATTGTTTGTTGCTCTTAAACTTTGTCCTCCAGGTTAATCTCTGCTGTCCTAACACCATCCCCTCCTCTTTCAAGGATGAACACGATTTGTATTTATGTAGACATAGACCCCAGTTTTCTTGCTCTATTCATTGTGTGTCATAGTTAGGTTGTTTCTATCTTGGCTGTTGGGGATACAGTAGTGAGACTAGGGTGTAGATTATTTCAGTGAGGGCTGGGCTATTTCCTAGTCAACAGAGGTAGTTTCCTTTTGCTTTCTCCCCAATGGCTCTGGATCTGGTTGGTGAGGCCTCAGGCCCATTAAGAGTTGGCTAGCTCATGTCCACTTTCTTATGACAAAGAAGAAGTGACTGTGTAGATTGGAGGTCTGTGTATGTTATATCCTATAATTCCTACAGGCTGTTTTTCTCTCGGGATATTGTTCCTGGTCACACTGTAGTTCCAGAGAAGAGCAGCATACCCTCTTTCAGCCTCCTCAGCAAGGAATCCTCTAGGGATTAAGATAGTTTAATGATGGCCAAGGAGCTTCTGTCCTTTTAGATGAATTTGGTCTTTATTTCATTTAATTTTAGGGTATGTCACACAGAATGTGCTAATATTTTTCAGTGTGTTTGTGTGTGTGTGTGTGTGTGTGTGTGTGTGTGTGTGTGTGTAGCATGTGTGTGCCCACAAAGGCCATTAGAGGGCATTGGTTCCCATAGAACTGGAATTAGAGGCAGTTATAAGCTGTCCATTTTGGTTCCTGAGAACCCAACTATGGTCTTTTACAGGAGCAGCAAATATTCTTGACTGCTGAGCCACCCCTGAAGCCCTACTAGGTATTGTTTTTCTTCAGATTTAGAAGTATCACAGACAACTGGGACCAGTCATATATTGTTCCTATGATATAATTTGAAGATATATTTAAACATCATCACTGGAAAATGGGCTAGTTATTAATTAACTTCTGAAATTGTCATCTGATCCTCTCTTCATTTTCTACTCCAGTCTTGTCTAGTTGATATTAATAAAATATCTGGTCTTTTTAGAAAGCAGTGTAGATAGCCATGATGATAGATATCCATAACCTAAGCTCTAAGGAGGCTAAGGCAGGGGGATCTCCTTGAGGAGATAATTCTAGGTTACTGTGATTGAAAAACAAACACTTCAAGATAAGAAAAAAGTAGTTTAAATTGCAGGAGCTCAACATCTTTAACAATTACATATTTTCATATGTATTTATGATCACTATAAATGTTTACATATACACATATATAGGTTTACATATGTATATATGTACAAATATGCATAAATACATATATGTATTTCACCATTGACCGCTGAGATGAGGCACACTCTGTACCGCTTTCTCTGCCTAAGGCTCCAGTCCACTTGCCTATCGTGAGAAGCTTTGGATTTTCTGGACTTTCGAGCTGAACTGGTGTGACCTATCTGACTGCCTTTTAAGAATATTGTGGCTCGGCCCTTCTGTTGGATGTCACAGCTCCCACTCATGTTCAAGACGTCCCTCTCTTCTTCCTAACCATCACCAGCTCACATGCCATCTCTTTCATGAAGCTGTCCCTGTGGTCCAGATGGAATCAATCTCAGGGCTCTGTACTTCTCTACTCCATGAGGTTTCTTTTTCTGCTTTGTTATGGTTCCTACCATCTGTCTCCCTCGTTGGGAGGTAAGATTCTTGGAAATAGGACAATGTGCTCTTGTTCTTTATGTGTGCCCCTGGGCTGAGAACCTAGGTACTTGCTCACTAAAAGAATGGTGGAAGGGGCTCTAGATGTCCTTGATCATCCCCTCACTGCAGTGTCCCTGCCGTCTGTCATTTCTGAGCCACTTACACCAACCTAACGGACCCATGGACCTGCATGGGCTAGCAAGTTCACAGATAATGGAGACCATACTTACTTAATGTCATTTATCCTTTATTTTTCCCTGCTTAGGAAACTCTTCTTAGGGACTTCTTAGGGAAAACTTAGGGACTCTTCCTCTTTCCTTTTCCTGTGCACATGTGGGGTATAGGTGGGTAGGTTGTAGGTATTGGGGCAAGTGTGTGCGTACACAGGTGGGGGCCTCAGGAGTCTCTCCCCCTCCCCCCACCTCAAGGTAACTCTTATAAAGGCAAACATTTCATTTTGGTGGACTTTTAGTTTCAGAGGTTCAGTCCCTTGTCACCTTAGCAGGAAGCATGGCAGCATGCAGGCAGATATGGCGCTGGAGGAGCCGAGCGTTCTACATCTGGATCTGGAGGCAGCCAGGCTACTGTCCCATACTTCATGGATCTTGAGTACAGAGACCTCCAATCCCATGCCAATAGCATACTTACCCAACAAGGCTGCACCTACTCCGACAAGGTCATTCTCTTGAATAGTGCCACTCCTAGTGGGCCAAGTACTCCAATACATGAGTCTATGGGGGCCAAACCTATGCAGATTGCCACAGTCTCTTAGTGATACCTGGAGCTCATGAATTCAGCTCTACTGGCTGGTCAGTGAGTCCCAGGGAAGCAAGTCCTCCACATACCTAACTGGACTTTGTGATGGAGACTGTGCCTGTATCTTTACGCTTGCAAACTTGGCACTTTAATGATTCAGAGCGTCTTCCCAGGCCCATTTCAATGACTAAGTCTTCACAGCTAGCCGGTATTCTGACTGCTGTGCGGACAACCTCTCATTCGCATGGACAAGTATGTGCCACGTACTGGGTGTCGAACTTCTCACCTGCAGTGATGCACTGAGACTCATCAGCATCTCTGGTGTGGTCCTTGGGGTCCTGGGGGGGCTCCCCAGTGGTGGATGATGATCTATGCAGACTTGCTGCCTTGAAACTGTGGCTCAATACATTAGAAAACTCGGGAAACTCCTAGCCTGTCCTCCCTTGAGTCACGATCTGTGATTTCACTTAAGGGCTTGTCTTGGATGGTTGTTTCTGGTGCATCACTCTGGTCACACAGACCTCTCATTAAGCAGAGATGGCTGGCCGTCAGTCCTTCTCGTAGGACCATCTCCTTGCCTGTCTCGCTCTTTTCTCTCATGTGGTGCCTTTGATCATGGCACATGGCACCTGTCCTGGAATGTGTGGACATTTTGATAGTTCAGACCACAGCGTATGTTACTGGACGAGGGCCATGTAGACCCCAGGGGCCCGGCTGCCTGTGCTGTACCTGTCCTGTGGCTGATGAGCCTTCACCGGTGAGTGGAGATTGGGAAATTGCAGTAATGACTCCTTTGGTTAAGGCTATTTCGGCTCCAGTCCTCTTTGCTTTGGTTATGTCATCGAGGGCTTTAGAACCCCGTGAAATGAGCAGAATTATCCAAATTTCCATTTGACATTTTCCTTTACAATTGTTTTGACATCTCCATTTATAAATTTCTTTTCTTGTTAAAGCTAGATTGGAAGGGTGAGTTTCTAGACAATTCTTCCCTGGCTCACAGCCCGAGGGCCTATGCTCAGCTTGTTTAATTGGAGGGCGCCTTGTCCGGTCACTGTCCATCAGGGATGAGGACTCATGTGCTCAGAGTCCTGGAGCCCATTTCCTAGGCAGGCATTGCCAGGCTTCTTCTAACTGTCGGTTTCTGGGGAGAAGTGCAGGCTCTACTGACTTCAGAACTCATCTTCCTCTGTAGAGAGGATGAGCATCCAGAGGCAAAGTGCTCAAGTGTGTCCATGGGTGGCCCTGTAACATGCTGCAGAGATTACCAGACATACCCTTCTTAGTCCTATGATGGCACCTCCATTCCGCGGACCCAACAGTGAGAAGCTGAATCTCATGATTTAATTCTCTCTCTCTCTCTCTCTCTCTCTCTCTCTCTCTCTCTCTCTCTCTCTCTCCTTTTTTCCATGTGTTTATCTCTGTGAGCAGGGTGTGTGATTACATATACATGTTCACATGTGTATATGTGTACATGTGTGAGTGTGTGCGATAGGTATACACACGCATTTGTGTGCTCGTGCATGTAGAGGCCTGGACTCCACACCAGCTGTTTGTCTTAATCACTCCTGACTCACTGAGCCAGGGTCTTTAAGTGAATCTGGAGTTCACAGTTCCCAGCTAGTCAAGCTAGCCAACATGGGTGATCCCTCTCCACTTCTTGGCTACTGGAATTCCAGGTAGCTGCCTCTCCTGCCTGATGTTTGCGTGGGGGCTGGAGCTCTGAACGCCTGTCCTCATGCTTACATAGAGAGACCCTTATCACTGAGCCATCTCCTACAGCTCCTGTCCTTCCCTCCCTCTCTCCCTCTCTCATCATCCCATCCCCCCTCCCTTCCTCCCTTATCACACACTCCATCCATCCACCCACCCATTCATCCATCCCTCTATCTTTTCCTCCTTTCCTCCCTCCCCCATTCCCCCTCCTTCCCCCTCTCTCCATCCTTCCATCTCTCTATCCCTTCCTCCACTCATGTTTTGTTTTGCTTTTTGTTGTTTTTGTTTTGTTTTGTGAGGAGGCAGGGTCTCTCACTATCCAGGCTAACCTCAAACTTACTGCGCAGCCAATATCCAAGGATGACCTTGAACTTCTGCTATCACCTCTAAAATGATGGGATTGTGGGTGCACATCACCATACCTGACTGTTTTAAATGGTGCCGGGCACTCAAACCCAGAGCTTCATGCATGCTAGGTGAGTACGTCACTGACGGAGCTCAGGGAGTTAATTCCATGTGTTTCTTTCTGCTATCAACTAGGTCTCCTATTCTACAGCTCAGAGTCTGTGTCACACCCTTTCGAATGTGTCCTCTCTTCCGATGGGGTGATTTTGCTCCCCCACAAGCTGCTTAATATGTACTTTAATTACGGGAATAGCTGTTGCAATAGGGAAGGAGGTTGGACTGGCTCTAGGCTCACAATAACACAATTGTCTTTCCTGCTGAAATTTCAAGCATTAAATTGGTTCTTATTGCTGTTAGTATATTTAGGAAGAGCGTAGGAAGAAACTGCCTTTTTCTGGCCATGGTTAGTGTGCTGCGATTTCCCCATTATCACAGCAAGCACCTTTAAGATGAGTTTCTCCTGATTCTTTAAGGCATTAATTATTCAAACGAAACAACTGCGTGTTCCTCCAGTCCCAAGAGTCTTTGTGTTGCCTTCTGTCCATCCCTTTTCCGGTGACCTTTCTGATAAATTATACTTCCCAGTTCCCTGTGAGCTTTGAACATTATCTCACTTTTCACAGTCTTCATGAGTGGCAGGCATGGTGACGTCTCCTCTTATGCTTTAGGGGAGAGACATTGCCTGGAACAATTGACTTGTCCAGAACTATTTGCTAAGACTGGAGACCATAGAACTCTTGGGCCCAACCTCCCTGATTACCAAGTCACACGACACCATGACTTGCTCAGTACCCCCAAATGGCCTGGATAGAATCTTGGTGGTAAGGCACAAGTGGCAGCCATCTGAAGTTGCCATATTGATAGGTCTGAGAGGCTTTATGCTGGGGAGTTTACTAACTAACTCATTTGGACAGTTTCAAGTCTCCTTTCCATCTGCTGTGTTGTTGTTGGGTGGTTAAGCTAGCCTGTTTTGTTGCTTAGAGTTATTTTGGTGTTCAGAAACTTACACACACACACACACACACACACACACACACACACACACTACTGTATTGGACCCCGGTGCCCCCTGGCTCAGCCTGGACCTTTATGAACATCCCAGCGGCCTCTCACATCCATGCCTCTGCCCAGCCTCTTCCCACTCTTTCTCACCAGCATCAGCAACAGTTCCTAAGCTAAGATTTATCTGTTCTTATTTTATCGTGATAATGGCAGAATCAGGGTCTTGAGTACTTGCATACAAGGCACGTACTCTGCATGTGAAGTGCATCCCAGGCCCCGAGATTCACACATGTGGAGGATGCCGTGCTGACGGGTGCCTCTGGCTTGTTGCTTATATCCCTGGCTCACCCAGACCACCTCAGTACACACTTCTCGGCCAGACTACTTCTTACCAGAGTGTTCCCAAGTCATCACTCATGACTTCTTTTCATCTTAGAACTTGCTAGAAGGGTGATCTGCACGGTGTGCTTTTTGGAACTTAGCTTCCTTTGGCAACACATTTCCCAAAATGGTTGTGCTTTCTTACATTTTGTTGAGATGTTCATTTAGGATGTGGCTCCGTCTCTTCGCCCACTTTTGGTTTGGCCTGCTGGGCCCCGTTCCACTATCTCACTGTGGTAATTCCTTTGTATCTTTCTGAGGACTAGAAAGGTTGAGAGGTCAGCCTCCTACCTCTCTGGGTGAGACCCACCTGTCTATTATTTTACTATTATCTTAATTTACTTGTACTGTTTTATTTTCTATCATCATATGGTAGAAATCATTGTATTTTTGATAAATTTTTTTGTTAGGCAAATATTTTACAAATATTCATGATTTGCTGATACAAAAAATGTCTTGAGGTGATTGACACTTAGGTAAGTAAGTGCAGTTCCTCATCTTCTCTTTATGGCATTGATTTACTATGCTCTGTCTAATAACCTTTCCATGGGCAGTGATAAGAGACCTAGGTACTCCAGATGAGCCTGTGCTCCTCCTGATGTGGTTTCTCAGGCGGTGGCTATAGGGAGCTAAGATGACTTTTCCCCCCATGTAGGCACCCATGGTTCCATTTGTTGAAATTTAATATCTTCTAAATAGTTTCATGCTTTACTGAAAGTCACACTTGACTTTATATATACACCTCTCTGCTTCTGTTTCTTGTCCCTTTGATCATCCCCTGACTTCCATGACCTTCTGTACCTCAGTTCTCATCACCTTGGAAAAGTTGAGAACTTACTTTGTCAGGTGTTCCAATCATCAGCTAACTTTCTCTTTTTGGTTTTCTTTCTTTAGAATCAACCAACTTATTAGTTTTCTTAAACACTTAAACTTATTATTTTGTGTGTTTGTGTGTTTGTGTGTGTGTGTGTGTGTGTGTGTGTGTGTGTGAGAGAGAGAGAGAGAGAGAGAGAGAGAGAGAGAGAGAGAGAGAGAGAGGGGAGAGGTGTATATGAGAGGCCTCACATACATCCCACATGCACATGTGGATGCCGGAGGACAATTATGTTCAGTTCATTCTCTCCTTCCTCCATTACATGGGTTCTGGGGATTTAACTCAGGTCTCTTGGCTTTCACAGCAAGAGCGTTTATCTACTGAGCCATCTCTCTGGCCCTTGTTAACTTTTATGAAAAACAGGACCATGGACGCCCATAGGGCTGGGCTGAACCAGTAATTCATTTGCAAAGATGTGTCAGCAGCCTCAGCCTTCTAATCCAGCAATACTATTTTGACATCTGTATCTCTTTAAGATTTCTCGAAGGAAACTTCTGATTTAATGATAGAGGCTCTGCAGATCCGTGGAACTAGCTCCTAAATGTCATGTTTTTGAAGTTATTGTGGGTGGAATTATGTCTTTAAGCCTCCATTTGTAATCATTACTGCTAAAATATAGGAATTGATGAAAAGAGAGTCTAAGGAGGCACAGTGTATGTACAACAGACTGTGCAGTTGACACTTGCAAATCACATTTATATACCTGGAAACCCATGTTACCATTATGATCCAGGTCAAGCACATCACCCTAGAAAGCTTTGTTGTACTCCTTGCGAACTTTTCCATCTCCTCTTTAAGAGTCTATCCCTTTACATCTCCGGGGACCCAAAGACACCCCTATCCCTCTAAGTGTCCCATCTGCGGAACCTGAAGATCATATCCCTTCCTGTCCAGCTCCTCTCACAATGCCCATCATGCTGAATTCATCTACTATGTTATGTGTGGCAGTGCTGGTTCCTTTAAATTGCTGGGTCATACTTCATGACCTAGACAGTCCATAGTCTGCTTTCCATTTAGCTGTTGATGAACATCTGGGTTGCTTCCAGCATGAGATTATTACAAATAACCCTGCTCACTGATGTACATATGCCTTTGTGTGAGATCATTGCTGTCCTTTTTAGGTAACCATCTAGACATAGTATGGCCAAAGCTGACCAAAGGTGTATATTTACTATCTTAAGAAATTTCAGAGGTAGGTTCTGATGGTTACGCCTTTTGTATTTCTACCAGCCGTGTGGAAGGTTGGGTTGCTGCACACGTTTGCCAGTGGATATGCTCTGTTGTTTAGCCATTCCAGTGGGTGTGTGGTGGTAAATCATTTCCATTTTCATTTACATTTCCCTGATGCCAAATGAGGCTGAGCATCTCATAATGCCTGTAACAGCATAACTGCCATCCATAAATCTTCTATGTGTTGTCTATTAAAACCTTGATGTGAATGTGTGTACCTATATATGTATATATACATATATGGATATAGTCTCTCTCTTTATATGCATATATACACACATATATGTATGTAGGTGTATATATATGTAGTCTCACTATGTAGCCTTGACTAGGCTAGAACTCTTTCTGCAGACTAGGCTGGCCTTGAATTCACAGACACACACCTGCTTTCTTCTTCACAAGGGCTGGAATTATAGGTGTGCCCCACCATGTTTCTGCTCCTTAAAATCTTTTGCCCAATTTGTAATGTTTGTTACCCATATGTAGAAGAAAACTGATTTTCATATATCAACCTTAAATTCTGAAACTACCCACAATTATTTACTATAGCATCTTTTGTCTTAATTGGTAGATATTATGGGGCCTTTTGAAGAAACAACTCTGTGGCCTCAAAATCAAATACAGTATTTTAATTTTCTTTCCTTTTAATTTTTGTTTTTGATAGTTTCTTTGAGAAACTGCCTTATAGCACTCCCAGTTCCTGATCTTCCATCTCCAACTCCTGTCAAATTAATGATCATTTCTTTAATTATTAGTTACATGGATATACATATATATGTATACATGCATATGTATGCGCGCGCGCACACACACACACACACACACACACACACACACACATATATATATATATATATATATATATATATATATATATATCCTACTGCGTCCATTTAGCTTTGTTCCCATGTGCGTCTGTCCAGAGCTGACCCCTTAGGGTTTCACAGTCTATGTATGTGTTTGTTCCTGGAAGAAACTGCTTCTCCCTCTCTCAGCAGCTTTCTGAGTTGCTATTGAATTTCTTTGGCTCTTCATCTAGGAGTGGGACAGTGTGGAATTTCCCATTTGCCTTGGCACATCAGCTGGTGTTGTCACTACGCAGGTCTCGTTCAGGTGAGCATATTGTCCAGAACTCACAGAGGCAGCTTTCCTGTTGTGCCCAGGGACCACCATCAGTTGGTGTCCCGGGGTCGTGGTTCTTGTGCTCTTTTCATCCCCCTCCTACATGATTTTCCCTGGACCTTAGTTATAGGGGTTGTTGTTGATCAATCAGTTGGGGTAACTTATTATCTTCTTTTTGACAGTCATGGCTTTCAGTATAATAGTCTCCATCTATTGCAAAGACAAGCTTCTTTGTTTCGGGGTATGGGTATAAGGAGAGGCATTTAGAAAACAGGAATTATACTATGGCAGATTCTCCCAATTTCCTTTTCTTGCTTGATCTCCCTGGTTAGAAACTCCTGTGCATCGAGCAGAGTTGACCTATAAAAACACTGTTAAGCCATCCGTTATCTCTGCGAGACCTACTTGATCTTCCATCATGAAGAACGGTGGCAGGTGAAGGACAGTCCTGTTCCTTAGTGGGCGATGTTCCCTTTTTTAATATGTTTTCTAAGAGTGTTTTAAGAATTGTTATTTAAATCAACAATGGATGTGGAATTCCTTTGTTGTTCTACAACCTTGAGATGAACTTAATTTTTCTTTTTTAGTCTGGGAATACACTAAATTACATCTGACTGATTTCCAAATGCTAAGCTACCCTTCCTTTCTGGGCTAAGCCCCACTAGGCCAGGATGTATTATTCATTGATGTAATTTTATATTCAACTTGCTAAAATGTTGTTAAGAGTTCTTGCATATTTATTAAATGAGTGATTTTGGCTCATTATTTACTTTGTAATGTTTTGGCCTTTCCTTTTACTTGTACAAATTCTATTTTCTTGGGTGCAATAGGATCCTCAGAATTGCTCCTTGTATGTAGTGTCATGTTTAGTATTGACAACAATTTTTAATATTATTTTATTTCCTTTAATGACCATAGGATTTGGGTCCTACAATAGGTGAGTTGTTTGTACCCATGAGCCTTTGGATAATTTTATCAGTTTTACCAATCTCTTTAAGGATGGTCTTCTGACTTTAATTCTCTCTATAATTTTCTGCTTTCAAGTTTATTGGATTTTATTCTTAGTTTTAAGATGCTATTTTTTAACTTAATTTAATTCTTTGGTTACTTAATTTTTTTCTAGCTTTTCTACATAGAAAGTTAGATTCCTAATTTTGACTTAGAAAACAAAAGCAGACAAATCAACCAATCTCTCCCTAACATCATTTAAGCTCTGCATCTTCCCCCACACTTGCTTCAGCTATTGGCTACACATTCAGTATACCGTATTTTCTTCATCCTGTGAAGTTTGAAATGTTTTCTAATCTCTCTTGCCTTTTCCTAGTTCTGCCTGCTAAGAGAGATGTTTTCCAATTCCAAATAGTTGAGGTGCTTAAAATGGTCTTATTGTTTGTATTTTAAACACAGTTCTGTTGTATGACCTATGGACGTGCAAATTAGACATCAATCTTTCCACCAAGTCTTCCCAAGTCAATATCCATTCTTAATGCAGCTGCAAGAGTCTGTTGCTGAGTGTGCTTCAGTATCTTAGTGAGGACTTCTGTTTAATATTAATCCTCCTTTCCGGCAGGTATTTAATAGGCCCTGTGGTGGTTTAGATAAGAATGGTCTCCTTAGGCTCATGTATTCAAGTGCTTGGTCATCATAGAATGGCACTGCTTGAGAGGGATTAGGAGGTGTGGCCTTGTTGGAGTAGGTGTGGTCTTATTGGAGAAAGGGTGTTACTTCTGTAACAACAAGGGTTTTCCTTTGGAGATTGGTCTGGTGCTGCTATATGTTCAAATGCTAAATACTCTCCCTCAAGATCTGGTTGCCCCAATACCCAGATCCTCATCTATGCCAAATGACACCGGCTATGTCAACTTTGCTCATCTTATTCTCTGACTGGTTAAATAAATATGGTTGATAGCCAATTACAGGGAGAGTAAAGGTAGGCAGGGTTTACCAAGGCTGGAAGTTGCAGGCAGGGGCCACAAGGAGGGAGAAGAGGAAGAAGGAGAAGAAAGAGAGAGGAGATGGTTAAATAGGAGGTCTCCATTAAACATGATGGACCAGGAGCACATGGCCGAGTGAAATGCCCCCTAAGGACAGACTGACAGAGAAGAAATAACCCAGGTAAGACTCAAAGAGCAAGTATTTGGGGAGCTTAGCTGAGAATTAAGAGTCTAGCATATAGAAAGATAGATTAGGAGTAATACACCCAGTAATTGTGCTAAAGCTGATTAAATAAATCATTAGGACTTTGCCTTCATTATTGGTGGGGGGAGGTGGCTAGATCATATTAAGAACTATGGAGTTAATAACTTTTAAAGCAACACCTGCCATCATGCTTTGCACCATGATGATAATGGACTAAACCCCTGAAACTGTAAGCAAGCCCCAGTTAAATGGTTTCCTTTATAAGAATTGCTGTGGTCATGATGTCTTTTCACAGCAATAGAACAATGACTAAGACAGTCCCAATAAGTGTTATTGATATCTCCAACTGTGACTTACCTATGTGTTGATTTACCTATTATTTTTCTTTCTGTCATGTTTAGCATGCTATATTTTGAAATACTCTTGAGAGGATGCACATCTGTGATAGCCTCACACTGTTGATGTGTGCCCTTTTGTTACTATGAAGTTTCCCTTTTAATCTCTGGTGGTGTGTCTATTACATCATACATTAAAAAGCAACGTGTTCAGGGTCAGGGAGGTGGCTCAGTGGTTAAGAGAACACACTTCTCTTGCAGCTGAGTTTATCCAGATCGAGTAGCTCACAGTAGCCTGAAACTCCAGCTCTAGGGGATCTGATGCCTTCTTCTGCCCTCCAAGGGAACCCCCCCCCACATTTTTAAAAAGCAACTTTGTGATGGATATTGTACCTCCTATGGTCAGTTTTTGTTTTCCTGTTACATCCCCGACTCCATGCAGTTTATGCATTTGCATTTCCCCTTTAAGCTATTTGCATCTTTCTGTGACTGTGTACAGTGTAATTATTTTAGATATGAAGTAGCTGGGTTTCAGTATTCCTTCAATTTCAGTCTTTACAGGACTAATTTTTGGTTGGAGTTTTTTAGCTCATTTACAAGTTTTATGTGGTTAGGCATAAGTCTGTTTGCTACTTTTTTTTTACTACTCCTTCCATCTGTTTGGGGGCGGGGAAGCTAGGCAAACCTAAATATTGCTTTACAGTGGTTAGCAGACAGTTTGTGCACTTGGTGATGGTTCAGATGGTGGCTCGCGGTTTTGGTGATTGGAAGGTGGCAGAATGAGTATCTCTTGCAGCTTGTGCTGAGGTTGGGGGCAGGCAATAGGAAGGAGAAGAAGTCAGAAGCTTCCTAAGAGAGGAAAATTATAGAGTTTATTATGATAGTCAAGAAAAACCAGTCATTTAGAAGTCAGGTCAGACTATGAGTCAAAGTAGCTGTTCCTCGTTTATTCTTTTTCAATCATTAATTCAACAAAGAGATGAGTACCCTTCGTGGCAGAAATGAGCCTGGCCCAGTCCCATAAAGTCACGAGACTATTGTCATTGACAGATAGGAAGGCACGCGTGTTGCACTATTGGTTAAGAAGTAGATATTATGAGACAGTGGGAAGGGCAGTTCCACAGGAACATGTCACAAAGACCCTGGACCATGAAGAGGTAGAAACAATGCATCACATCACTGCAGTCAGAGTGTGCTCAGTTCAGTGGTGGTGGGATGGAATGCACAGGGGCAGACGATGGTCTGTGAAATGCTCCAAAGCCTCCAGAGTGAGATACAGTGAGAGGCTTTGGCCAGATGCAGAGACTGTCATATGGAAGAGAGAAAGGAGAGAGGAGTCCTTATCCTTGGATGGGACAATGCTGGGACAGCCAGAACTTTACCAAAAATCTTATACCAGTAATGAGGGTACTAGAGAACCATTGATTGATTGATTGATTGATTGATTGATCAATCGATCATTTGTTCTTGTTACAGTGCCTCCCTTAACAGGGGTTTCTTTGATGTATATTAAGTATAACTGATGAAATTGGGCTAAAATGGATGATCTTAACTTTCCACAGAATGAGTCATTGCCAAATTTTCCTATAGTCAACTTTATTTCTATTTGAGGGAAAAATAGGTAATTAGAGAACACCAAGGGTTGCCTCCAGGTTTTAGAGGGGCTCCCATCCAACCTTGGGGAGGCCCTCGGCAAAAGCCAGATGTTCCAATAAAGATATAAGTGGACAAATACAAATGAGGGATGCTGCAGGAATCCTTCCGGGAGGGGTAGGTACCACAGTTACATCCTGCAGGCATCCTTCACAGGGCAGGGGCAGGGGGTGGTACTGTAGTTACAAGCCGCACACATGGGGCACCACAAAAACATACTGTAGACATCCTTCAAGGGATTTAGGGGAAAATGTCATCAGTGTTGCAAAGCTGTCCTACGAAGGTCAAAGTTGACCTTCCAGATGAACTAGCAGAACCTAGAAATATGTCTGTAAGTCTCCACCCACAGTGTCAGCCAATCCAAGAAGAGCAATGGGATGTCGTCCTGGTGTGAACACTATAACTGGTACCTGTTCTTGTCAGAGAAAGATGGGAAGATAAGTCCATAGGAAATACTCCCTTTGCACCCGGGTGGGTGGGGAGTTGGGGGGAGGTGGCGCGGGGGGATCTTACTTCAAACGCGGGCTGTGATGATGCCTAGAAAGGGTGAGAGCCAGAGTAAAGGCTGAGGGAAGTGTAGGCAATGGAGAAAAATCAGTGCTTCTTAGGGTCCAAGAGGAGAATGGAGGCAGGTTTTTGTTGCTTTTCCTCACAATTTAAACACATTTTTAAAACAAACTTATGCACGTTTTAGCAAACAGAAACCTGGACTGGTTGTGGAGTGACGGTCTTGCCGCTTGAGCTGGCTCGCCGCTCAGTTTCGCAAGCCCTTGCCGAGCACACCCTCTGTGAGGGTCATGTCTTGGGCTCCTTGACGATGCCCACCAACCTGAATAAGGAGAATCCCTTCAGCCTGGTGTGGTGGTAGCGCAGGCTGGAGGACCAGGGGTTTAAGTCACCCTTGGCTACATAGTGAGTTGGAGGCCAGTCTAGGCTGCATAAGACCTCGTCTCAAAATCATAAGAAGAAAATGAAGAGTCCAAATTAAAAAAAAAAAAAAAAACAAACAAAAAACAAAAAACCTCTAAAAAAGAAGAAACATGTCCCAAGTTTGGGAAAGAGACAACATTGTGCCCCCTGTCCCCCCCTCCTCATGGAAGGGTGAATTTTGCTGTGTTTGGCTTTGGGTCATTTCAAGGTACTGAAGTTTCATCTTCTCCAGTCAACCTTCTGAAGAGGTATTAATTTTTACTGCTGTCTGTTCCCTTCAGTTTTCTCCTTAAGAGTTAAAAATGTGTGTGTGTGTTGGGGGGGGGGAGGTACATTCTTGGGAAACTGCAGACAAATTCTTAAGTTGGAAATCATTGCTAAATTCTTTAATACAAAAAAAAATAATGCTTTAAATTGTACTTTGGACAAGATGTCCATTTTTCTGGCTCAACAAACAAACCCGAATTGTTTTTAGCTTTCTGCTCTGGCAACTCACAAAGTTTTGCCTAAAATCCTTGGAGATTTGCTGGAAAAGATTTATTTACGTGCATGCTGAAGAGCGAGCCAAGACCCCGCCGCTCCGCACATTTCAACACTCCTCTAAATTAAAAAGCTGGAGAGGCTGAGCGGGGGCGATGCCGGTTTGATTTTCTGTACTGAGAATGTGTTCATTTCCAGAAAGAGAAGCATGGCGATGAAGGGACCCCAGAAGGCCCAGTGGAAGCGTCCGGAGCAGGGGAGAGCGCCCTGCTTGCTGTGAAGCCCTGCTTCGACTGAACAAGTGTTTCACACACAGGGGTGTCTAGCATCCAGGTCTGGTGAGTGAAGCAGAAAGAGCACGAGCCACCTACCTCATGCACAAGCACACAGAAACCCCCCAAATGTCACAGTGCCAAAAAAAAAAGTAACATGACTGATAGACTAGGGGTGTTCCAAGTATTTTATAGCTCGACTGCGCGGTCAGAACAGACAAAGAACATCTGCGAGGAAGCCCTGGAGAGGGGCGGGAAAGGGAGAACTGAATGAGTGTGAGACCAGCTACAATATGAGAGCCGGTCACAAAGGCCCTGTATCCCCACAGCCAACAAACAAACCAACAACGACGAAAACCTTTCTGCCTTCACACTTAATACTTCAATGCTGTTCCTTCTGTGTAACACTTCTTTATTAAAAAGACAGAAAAGAGCTGGGGGTCAGTAAGATGGCTCGGCGAGTGAAGTGCTTGTCTCCAAACAGAGTCTGAATTTGATCCCCGAGACCCACAAGGTAGAAAGAGGAACCATTTCCTACAAATTATCCTCTCGCCTCCACACGTGCATGGTAGTGTTATTTGCACACACACACACACACACAGACACACACCCACCTATCACATGTGTGTGCATAAATGAATCAGTCTTGTAATAAAATTTGAAAAGGGGTTTAGATACGCCTGTGACCATGCATGCCTCTCTGCAGTGTGATTCCTCTATACTGTGGTACAGATGAGCACTGAGAAAAAACAAAAACAAAAAAACAAACAAAAAAAAACCCAACCTGTATTTGGAAGTACAAAGTGTTGTATTCATAGTTTCCTAACTTGAAGACAAAAACAAGCAAGCAAACAAAAGCCTTTCAAGTTTTGTTTAGTTTCACTGTGCCGCGTGGCAGGTCCTCCGCCAGGCAGACTTCTTTAACACCCACGCGTGCTTGTGGCGCAGTCAGAATCCCGTGCCCTCCCGAGAGCCCCACTCTGATGGCCCAACTGCTTTGACTGATGGTCTCCGTGGTAGCAAATTTCCCCTGTGCTTATGTGATATAACCACTGTCCTAATCACTATGCTTTGTGTTTTTTTATTTACACGTGATCATGAATACATCAGAGTGAAACGGGTGGAGGAAAAAAATCATTTCTCCAAGAACAGGGAAACAACTACTCATCTTTATCCTTCTTTTCCCGTGATGGGCAAGTGGGGCGATGGAGAGTAGCGACAGAGGCCAGAGTGAAGGCCTGTGATGCTGTTCTACGGTGATGTTGTCAAGGACTGTATCGGATTTGAAATCCTCCAGTTCCGTGAGATGAAAGTGGCAGTGCGGCGCTGTGGGCAGCTTTGGTCCATAATGAAGTTATTCTAAATGCCAAAGTGGTCCACAGTTTGAGGATAAATGAGGACTGCTCTCTGCCACTCCCAGGAGCGAGAAAGCGAATCTGTTTTGATCTGGACAGCAGAGGAGCACAGAACAGGGGCCGAAC
The DNA here is from genome assembly GCA_964023405.1 of Apodemus agrarius. Classification (NCBI taxonomy): domain Eukaryota; kingdom Metazoa; phylum Chordata; class Mammalia; order Rodentia; family Muridae; genus Apodemus; species Apodemus agrarius. The sequence goes on along the minus strand of OZ030005.1, from coordinate 130,610,526 downwards.
AGGGCTGGTTCCAATGCGCTTTGCCTAAGTGGAGGAGATGGGGACGATGATGCTGGCGATGACGCGAGCCGAGAGAGCGAACATTCCTTCTCAAACTTCAGCACAGAGCTCTTCAATTAGGCCCTGTAATCAAGCGCGCACCATTAAAGAGATAGTCAAGATTCTCTTACCGGCGGCCACTGGGCCTTGCGTTGTGTCTCATACCCGGAATCCTAGCACAGGGGAGACTGAGGAAGGAGGATCGTTTCGAGTTCAAGGCCAGCCTGGGCTTACATGATAAGGTTCACGTCTGCTTGCTTATAGATTAAGATTCTTTCCTAGCCCCATCCTCACCCCAGCCCATCCTGGCATCTGTGGGTGTGGCGATTCATGCTTGCGATCCTAGAGCTTACAACAGGAAGTTAGTTGCAGTAGGATTCATAAGTTAAAGACAGGCCTGGGGAACATAGTGAACCTTGTAAAAAACTGACTGACTGACTTGAATAGATAACTGAGGACTGGCTGTTGACCCTAGAGGTTGGTTTAGGTCCTTGTTCCAATACTCCCTTTGAAGTAGGGTGAAGGTGGGGTACTGACCTGGCAACAACAACAACAACAACAACAACAAAAAGGAACACCATGGGCATGAAAAACAAACAGATAAAGGAAATGAAAAGGAAATGAGCCTCAACGAAAGCATTTAATTAGCTCACCTCACTCTAAACTTTTGGTGGCACGAGCTTTAAGTTTTCTAATTTATGACCCAAGCTAGAGACTCATGAGAGTAGAGAGGGCAGGCAGAAGCCAGACTTTTTGGGGAGAGCTGGGGTGTGGGACTACTCTGTCCAGAAGGAAGGCAAGCAGAGGGAGGCTCATGTGGGGGCAGAAACAACGAAGTAGGGGTGGGGTCTGGGAGGGGCGATGGTGATGAGAACCAGAAGCCCTGGAGGCAGATAGGGTCCTTTTCCCAAGCCAGCCGAGGCGGACTACTCCATGTTTCTTTAAAGGGTCAGGGTAAGGAGACAGAAAACCATTCCCCACAGACCCTGTTATATCTTTGGAACTTGCTCTTGTCCAAAAACAACAAATGACTCCTCTGTGAATTAAATACCACCAAGAGGTTCTGGATATGTGACTTCCTCAAATAATTTCTTGAATCGCCTTAGAACAGATTTCAAATAGCACATCCTGGCCATCCCAGGCAAGAGTGCTAATGTGAGGGCAGAGCTTTCTGGAGTGGAGTGGAGGCCTGGTTAGCACTAGATAGCCTGACTGCTGAGAGTCCATTTCTACCAAAGGGTAAGGCATACATCTGAAGTGAATACCGCATGCAACCCGCTCACTGAGGTGCAGAAGGAGGCTCTGCGTGATTGCGTTGATGCTATTTGATGGGGGGATTTTCTGAGCCAAATCTGCAGAAAAGGAACCTGGCAGGTCGTGTTCCTTAACCAGATGTGAAAAGTCAATGACGTAGAAGACTGTGGACCAACTAGAAATGATGGGGATTGGCTAGGTAGAAGAAAATTCATGTGGTGGCCACGGTGGGAGCCGAAAGAGAAGGCTCGCCACAGTTGGGATCTGTGTGTTCCGTCCAGGAGGAAGATGTCTTCTGGATTCTGAGGAGAGCTGTGTGAGTGGTCACCATCAATAGACAATGGTCTAGATGGAGACGCAGACTCCAGGCTGGATTGCCTGTGACCTCCTAGGCCCTTGCTACATTGTACAGTGAGGACCTGGCCCACTGGGCCAGACTATCTGTTTGAGACTATCTTCACAAGAGGCCTATAGTGTCCAGTTGGAGACTCCTCTTTCTGTCATGCCAGTAACTCATGGTCTGCCATGGTGTGAGGCGGCTAAGTGAAATATTCCAGAAGTGAGGAGATCATACATTTAAGAAATGCTCCTTTTATTATTAATTGCTGCTGTTTGCCTCTTATTGTGACTCATTTATAAATTTAATTTTTGCATGACAGCATATTCAGATGAGGGAGCCTGAGGCAACAGTCTGACTTCTGGGTCCAGTGCAGTGGCCCTGGACACAAAGCAGCATTGGAAGGGACTCTGTAGCTACTGCGGGCTGTTTGGCACTGCGAATTTCAGGCAAAACGGCTATGCAAGAAGGTGACTTTCCTTTTGCTTGTTTCTCTATTTGGGGCAGGGCTGAGGATGGAATCCAGGGCCCCTTGCTTGCCACATCCCAAGGCCAGCTTTAATTTCCAAGCTTAGCTGGATCTGGTATATCCCAAAGATGTTGTCCCGGGATAGGGTTCCAGTGGCCAAATTGATTTGATGGGAAGCCAAAGGAATGACAGTGAATGCCTACCAGGTCCCATCAGAAGAAAGGTGACATGCTGGTGAATGAGAGAATGACAGCAGACCTCCCTGCGCTGTGGAGTCCCACTCCAAACATGACATGTTATTCAAACCAGTGCCTATGGCTCTCTATGTAACCAAAGGGATACATGGGACACTCGTGGCCACTGCTCTGGAACCCCCTGTTCGGTCGCTGTGGCAGGAGAAACCTGATTGACTGCACCTTCTCTGTGGTTCTTCCTGTGCCTGGTCCCTCTGCTGAGTCAGAAGTGACTTGGGTTTCAGTTGTCATTTCCTTACGGGTGACATAGCCCTTGCTGAATTTTCTCAAACTGTGGCCTGTGTCCCAGGGATGCTACACAGACCCAGGAGGCTGACTGTCTGGCCAGTGTCATCCTCCTGCTGTCTGTCCTAGCCAGTCTGTAGCTCCCCAGAGGACACACTGTTACTTATCTCCTGGGCACCTGGGTTGGTGTCTTTGGAGTCCTCTCCAACCAGTCCTCTGGACTCCTGCGTGGTGCGCACAGACCCTGGCACTGACTTGTTGGTCATAGGACCCATGTAGCCTGCTCTTCCTTTCCCTTCCCACTGCAGCCCTGCCTGCAGCATCCTTTAGCTTAGCCTGCCTTCATTTCAAGACATCCTCTACCCAGAGTCCTCTGTTTCCCACCTCACAGGCCATCACCAGAGGAAATAGCCCATGCAGCCTTCAGGTAGGGAAGTTCTTTCTTTTGGCTTTTGACCAGCTTTGGGATAGAACTGTGGCTCAGTGTGTGCTACACTTTAATTAATTGGTCTGTTTATGCATCTCTCTCTCTCTCTCTCTCTCTCTCTCTCTCTCTCTCTCTGTGTGTGTGTGTGTGTGTGTGTGTGTGTGTGTGTGTGTGTGATATGTGTGGAGGCTGGACATTGACACCAGGTGCCTTCCTCAGTTGCTCTCCACCTAATTTTTTTCAGACAAGATCTCTTACTGAACCTGAAGCTCCCTGACTAGTGATTCTTGATGCCTGGCAAGCCTCAGGGATCCCCCTTGGGTCCCCAGTACTGGGATTAGAGGCACCAGCTTTTACATGGGTGGTGGGTACTGGAACATCATATTTGTGTGGCAAGGACTTCCCAAACTGAGCTATCTCCCTACCTGTCTTTATTTTTTTCCCACTAGGTTAGTTTAAGACACGTGACCCACACAGCCGAGGCCTCTCTGTGAATCGCAGGACCACGTCTCGATACCTGATGTAAGCTAATCTTCCCTCTCTGCTTTCTTGGAAAGCCACATCCTAGGAGACACTGGACACCGCCAGTCAGTGAAGAATTTCCAATCGCTCCTGGTCATGCTTGCTTTTCCTCCAGAGCAGGCTTCCAGAACCTTCCCTAGCATTCCGCCTGTCATTCCCACCCTGTGTCACATTTCGTTACTTTTCACTTCATAAGAGTTTTGTTTTTCCTCCTGGATTTTAGATATGTGGAAGACAGGCATATGCTTTAACTCCCGACCACAGTGTCTGTTACAGGACAAAAGGAAGCCTTGCTTCGGCTCGCTTGACGCCAGCAGCTACACTTGGCCGCGGAGAAAACAAAACAAACAAAACTTATCGACCATTCCCTTGGAAATAGAAGCTTATTAAGTCGAGGGATATGAGAAGGTGTGAACGCTCAGACATATGGCCGCTGAGGTGTCGCGGTTCCAAGAGCTGGAAAAGATCCACGCCGCGGTTTGGTTTAGTTGAAAACACGTTGTCTTTAGGAGGCTCTAAGATTTAGTAAAGGCATAAATTGATTTTATTTGTCTAGGCACACATAGATGACTCAACTCTTCCAGGAAGGGAACACTCCTTGAATGGGATTACACATGTGCAAGTGTTTTCGGAGACTTGAAGCTTCAGAAACAGATGGGGTTATTGCTATTACTGATAACAGCTCCCATCATTAAGCTGTAACCCGAGAAAGCAGAGAAGAGTGAGTGGTGACATCATGCTATTAAAATACTCAGCTCATCTTGGCTGGAGAGAAGAGTGTGTCTCATCCCCTCCCCTCCCCACCTCACCCCTCTCTTCCAGTCCCCCCACTCCACCCCGCCCCACTCTTCCCCTCCAGCCCCCCTCCCCCTTCCCCTCCTCTATCTTCTTCTCCTCTTCCTCTCCCCCTTCCCTCAATTGTCACTTCTAGGAAAAACGATTCTTGACAAATATGGTTTGACCAAGCACAAGAGCGTGTTTGTTACAACGCAGAGATTGCAAGGCGAGGGTGACCTCTCTTGAGGACGACGCTTTGGGAAGGAAGTTAGCTGAGTATCGCTTGAATATGACAAACAAACTGTTGGTGACCAATCTTTTAGTTAGTTCTTATTTTATTTTATTTTAAGAAAGTTGAAGTTAGCTTAATAATTCTGTGAGCTGAGGGGGCAGCTCATTATCACACTACTGACACGCTCTGGAAAAACAGCATCGTTAGGGAGCAAAAGCCACTGAAATGTAAACACGTGAATAATTTACACTTGCAACTGGTGTTAAATAAAATGTTTTAATCTAGACGGAGATCTGACAATAAATATTCATTTCTCATTTTCAGTGAGCAAACGTGATCTATTTTGAAAAGCTTTTTCATTTGATTTTTTTTCCCAGACAATAATGACAAATTTGACATGGGCACATTTGGGAATAAAAATCTCCCTCTGGTCAACACAAGCATGGAAAGTTATTATGAAAATCAAAACTTGCAATAATTGCCAATGCTGTAATTAGTAGCCGTTTTGGGATTCTTACGTACTATTACCCACAAGGCTTACCTTCTCATTTTCATTTTCTTATGGGAGGTGAAGGCCAAGAGGAGGTGAGGAACTGTCTCCCAAAGTGCAGGCTGATGGATGTTTTGCCAAGCCTGAAACACTGCTAAAGGGTCAGAGGCATTGCCCTATGTGACTAGCCAGGGTTTGAGTGGCAGAGGGCCAGAGGGTACAAGTGTCAGGTTTGATTCTCAAAGCCAGAGAGGGCCACTTCTGCTGAGCTGTGTGTTGCTGAGCTCCTGTGACTGTGGACTCCCAGCTGGCCTGGTTCTCCAATAGGAGTTCCTTCTCCACCACATATGGCGTTCATATCTCCTGTCTGTGTAAAGCAGTGATTCCCGACCTTCCTAATGCTGTGACCCTTTAATACCGTTCCTCATGCCATGGTGACCCCAACCATAAAATTATTTTGTTGCTACCTCTTAACTGTAATTTTGCTACCATTATGGATTGTAACTATCTGATATGCAGGGTATTTGATACAAAACCCCAAACGGATTGCCATGCACAGGTTGAGAACCACTGGGGTAGAATAAGGCTTCTGGTGCTGCTTATGTCTTTTGATAAGTGGCTTCTTTTTTCTTCCTTCCTTCCTTCCTTCCTTCCTTCCTTCCTTCCTTTCTTCCTTCCTTCCTTCCTCCCTTTTTTCTTTCCTTCCCTCTTCCCTCCCTCCCACCCTTCTTTCCTTCCTTCCTTTTCTCATTCTCTCCCTCCATTCTTTTCTTGCCTTGTTATGCAGCCCTGATTGGCTAGCGTTTATTGTCATATCCCAGGCTGGCCTTTAACTCACAGTAATCCTCCTGCTCCAGCCTCCCAAACACTGGGATTATAGTTATATATCACTACATTTTGTATAAAAAGTGGTTTTCTTAAAGTGTAGTTTATCCATTAAAAATTATTCTTCAGAAGTACAGAATCCAATTATTTATTGGTGCATGTGCAGAGCTGTGTGGCCATTACCACAGTCGAGTCATAGAGCCTCTGCCTTTCCTAGGACAGGAGCCCAGTGACACGGCTACCCCTTCCCACCATCTCTGTGCACTTGTGACTATGATGACTTTTTACCTTGATACTTATGTGCACTTTGGGTAGAAGTGTCAGGGAAGGACTCAGTCAGGTTTACTACAGCACCATTCACCATGGTCAAGAGAACTGGAAGCAAGCCATATGTCTGCCACTGGATGATTTGACAATGAAAAGGTGATATATTCAGTGAAGTATTATTCAGCCATTAAAACAATGAAATCCTGTCACTTATGACCATATACATGGAACTAGAGATCATTAGCTTCAGCAATTTGAGCCAGGCATAGAAAGACACATATCACATGATCTCACTCATATGGAATCCAAAGTCAAGGTTGAGCTGCTAGAACCTGAGTACAGGAGTGTAATGGGCAGAGGCTGGGAGAATGGGGGTGCAGGGTGGGAACAGGGTGATGTGATAGGGGCTGAGTTCCAGCTCGATATCTGAGGACAGGACAGGGATATCTGGAGTGTCATTTCAAAGGAAGGGGACTTTTGACAATAATAATCTACCGTGTATAATCTATCACAAAGCTAGAAAAAAAGATTTCAAATGTTTTTACTATACAAAAATAAAAGATCACTGTTTGGGGAGAGGTAAGCATTCTACTTCGTGTAGCAGAACACAGCAATCCATAAACTGTATTTCTATGTTTTTACTTATCTGCTCAATAAGTCTTGTAGGATGGAGAGCTGGCTCAGCAGTTAGGAGTGGATGCTGCATAGGACCCAAGTTCAGTTTTCAGCACCCACATCAGCCAGCTCACAACTGCCTGGAACTGCAGCTCAAGGGAACCCAACTCCCTCTTCTGGCTTGCACATGTCCCTGGAGCCACGTACATGTCTGCACACACACACACACACACACACACACACACGCATGCACGCACGCACGCACGCACGCACGCGCACACACACACACACACACACACACACACATACAACTTTAAAATGGTTTTTTAAAAAAATCTCAAACAGGAATAAATTTGAGTATCTGAAACCTCATTGTGGAATTTGGTTTCCACAGATGTCTCGAGCTCCCACCTAGTCTAGATGCCTCATTTTACAGCCAAGACACCTGGCCAGAGAGCCAGCTGGTGATTAAGGGGGCTAACCCAGTTAGTTAGAGCCATTGGGATTCCAGGCCATGGATGGAGGTTTCCCAGACTGAGAGAGACCCTGGTCCAGTGCTGCCCTTTAGATTTACTTCTGGACCTTTGATGGACACAGAAGCTGCAGCCTGACAATGGTCCTTAGAAAAATGTAGTCTGAGGAGCTGATCACTACACTTCCTTCCTATGGAGCTGGGGTTTGGTAGACTTGGGGTGTGGTTTGATTGTATATACTGATGGCTTAAATCAAAGTTGGGTGTCTTCTCCTGTTCTCTCAGCTCCTAAATCTTGGTTTCTACTTGATTCTGCATCTGTGTCTCTTTCTTGAGTCAGTTTCTTTTCACGCTATATGCACATGATAATAAGCCATCAGGGAAGTCACTTCTGTGACCCTGGACATTCTCAGGACTAGGAGAGGGAAGAGGCGTGGGTATCTTCTTCAGACCTTTTTGGAAGGAGACAGTGAAGGATCACATGGCCAGGCTCTGTTCTCACTCTTTGAGCCACAGAACATTTGTGACCAAAATTAAACAGGCTAGTTTCCAAACAACGTTCTTTCTCTAGTTTGAAACATTTCCTTACTAACTAAGACCAGATTATAAATTGTCAAATGTCTCAGCATGTCTCCAAAGGAGCATTTATAAGGTCCCACTTAAAGGACAATGTGTTGCTCTAAGGAGTCATGCCACTCTCAAGGATAATTCAGACAGGTGAATCCAATCCACACACTGATCTTGATTAGATTATGCAAACGAAATCAATTGTGATTTACCTGAAGGGGATGCCCTTAGATCATAAGATTAAAAAAAAATCGTTTGAGTGAAAAGTCAATAATTAATATTATCTTCTCTGTATTTCCCCATTGATATTTATGTTAAGAAATAAGCATAATCTTTACTGTTATGCTTAAAAGTATTTTATTTCTCATCTTCCTAAGCCAAAGAAGTATAAACAAAACCATGCTAATTCTAAATACATACATGAACATCAATAGTAATCTTATATATCAGCCATGATCAGCACAATCTGCAAAAAAGAAACCCTATTCATAAAGCTATGTAGACTATGAAAGATCCAAAAAATGTTAGTTAGAATAATATAGGAAACCAAGAGAATATACTGCAAATTTTTGCCAAGAAAATAACAAAAATAAAGTTCAAGAGACAGAAGACTTTTACTTGTTCTGGATGGACAGGTGCAATACAGATAAGGTGTGTTCTCTTAGGTAAATAGCAACATATTCAAAATATATTTTAGAGCATGCTCTATTTGACTGACAATTGAGTGTTTATTAGATTCTGGTGATGGAGTCAAAGCCCCCAACTAGCTGGAGAATGTACCACACTCAGTGCTTCTGTAGACTGGAAGTGACGTCCTGAGAGGGCTGTGACAGTGTAGCTCATGGGACCCTCAGAGGGGCCCATAGTCTAGTCCAGAGGGATGGGAATCTGGTGTTGATCTAGACAAATGCAGAGAGAAAACAGTCGCCTTGCAGTGAAGAGGATCCTGAGGGATGTGTTCAGCAAACATCCTTAGCTTGGCAGGATCTAGAAACATCCAGAAAGCAAACCTCTGTGCATGGATGAGAGGGAATTTGTACATTGGGTTAACTGAAGTAAAAAGACCCACCCTGAATGTTGGTGGGACCATGCTGTGGTCACAATGCTGGGATAAACAAAAAGGAGAAAGTGTAACAGGCCCCCAGACCTTAGCACAACTGACACCATGATGGAGGCACTATTCTGAGCTTAGAGCCTAGCACGTAGGCCCCAACAGTTGCCAAAATGGGAATAAAGACCTAATCTACCAAAGTCCTGGTCCATAATGCCAGGATCCAAGAAAGTCCCTAAATTACTAACCTTGCTTTTTGGCTTCTGTAGTTCTGCTTCTTGCTAAATGTTCTTGCTAACTAAAATGTGCCAATCAGGATATGGGATTTTGTGTGTAAGAGGAAAAAAAAAAAAAGCCTGTGAGGATTTGGGCTGCATGGTTTGGGCAGTTCCCTTGCTGGCAATATAGACTTTCTATTAGGCTTTAAGAGTCTCAAAGCATTCTCTAGTGGGGTTACCTGGCAACCAAAGCAAGCTGAGCACAGCATTCCCCTCTGCTTCCTGACTGTGGATGCAATGTGACCACACATCTCCAGCTCCTCCCACCATACCTTCCCTACCATGATGGACTGTACCCTCAGACTGTGAGCTCAAATAAATCTTTCCTTCTTTAAGTTGTATTATCAGGCATTTGAGCAAGAGATAGTAGCTAATCGAGCATTCGGACTTAACAACTCCAGGAGAGCCATGTCCTAAAAGCCTGTGGGAAGCCAGCATCTGGAGCAGAAACCTCTCTATGGCGGGCTTGCTTTGATGTGAGAGATGAGACCTGGATGGACATCATGGTTTCCATGCTGGTGACAGGAGGAACCAAAGCAGGATGCTGGCTCAGTGACCTGCCTGCTTGAACTGGATTTGGAACATTCTGTTCCTAACAGGCCAGCCAAGCTATTAAAACATGGACAACCTAAAAGAGACATGACTTAACTCTTTTTACAAGAGCCACGAAAATACTGTGACATGGAGCAGAGATAGGACCATGGGCACAAGTCTGAATGCACTATTCAGAGTTAGCTAAACTTAATTAAGATAACGACTAGCACTTTGAAAGAGCAGAAAAGAACAGAATTATTAGATCTGAGGCCGAAGCAGAAGAACAAAGCGGGAAGGGATGATAAAGGAAGATCTCAAGCAGGATTTAGAAGGAAGAAAGAAAACTTTCAGAAATAAAGACTTAATTGCAGGAAATGTGGGAATGGGTATATCTATAAAAGACTCGGAGAGCGAACAGAGGGGCGAGCAGGGGGAAGAAGAGAAGGAAACCTGATGGAAATCGAAAAAGAAATAAAAAGGAAATGATAAATAAAGGACCTGGACAAAGGAGATCCAAAGTACACTTAACCGGAGCCTTCAAAGACAGAGGCCTGGAGAACAAAACAAAATGTGAATTAAGATTTAATAAAATGTCCTGAGATAAAGGGAGACTTTACACACTGGAAAGGTCACTCTGCAGATGAACAAATTGACCCAGAGTGGAAAACCCCTAGATGCAGCCTATTAAAAGCATTGAACTTCAAAGATAAGGAAAACATCCTTTGAAAGTCTAGGCAAAATGTCCCAGTAACTTATAAAGGAAAGAAAATGAGACTAACACCCCTCTTCTTGGAAAGTATTTTATACAACAAAAAGAAAAAAGAAAAAGAGAAGAAAAGAAAGAAAGAAAAAGAAAAAAAGCACTATTCTCAAGAAATTAGATTCTCAAAAAAAAAAAAAAGCAAAGAAAAGAAAAGAAAAAGAAAAGAAAACTTATCTGAAGGGTTGCTTGAGAAGCCCAGCTTTCCTTGCAGTGTAAAGACTGTATATAAATAATAATAGCACACCAGAACTCCAGGGCAAGGACGCTTGGGAGATTCTCCTGGGGAGCTGTTGGGAAGTTGACCTTAAATCACAAAAGGATCAAGAAAGCAACAACACAAGGTGTTGGAGAAGTCATTGAGCAAAAAATGGCAGAAAAAAAAGAGAAGAGCGAAGGAGAAACGGGTTGTCCCTCAAGAGAAGCTAACCACAGCACATGTGCCACCGAGTAAGCTAGTTAGGAGCACAAAGCCAAAGAGTAATGCTGGTAGCTGACGATTCCGCAGAGGGAAGGGGGAAAGGGGACAGGAAGGGAGTGAGGTTGCAGCCCACGTCCATAAATGTAACACAGAAACATTTTCTAACCCTGAAACAAATTTAGCCACTCAGAAAGCAACTTGATTTTTCTGTGTCCCAAGGATGTACCAGCCAGATGCCTAAGAGACATCATTTTGGTTTCTAATTGGTATCTTAAGTCCTGATACTCTGGCCAAACCTAGGTTTGTGAGGCTGAGTAGTTCCTTGAAAGAGACCTACCATACCATAATATTAAGGAATCATTAGTGTAAATCTCGAAGCTTTCCAAAATAACAGAATTAAAAAAACAAAAAGAACCCAGGAAAATAAAAAAAGAATCCTGTGATGGAAGACTTTGTCTATGTGGATCTGTATCAATTACATACATGTGCAGTCACCTCCATGTATGGAAGGTTATGTGTCTGTCACATTACGTGAATTGGCAGCATTGCACTGGCACTCAGAGCAGTAGGGAGAAGACTTCAACTCAATGACCTAGAGAAAGATGACTGATGTATAGATAAGCCAATCACAGTTCAAGGCTGTAGCCAAGAGGTATGTCTGGTGTAGAGCCAGAGAATAAGGCAGCATGATGCTGGGGAGAGATGCAAATAGACTGAGAAAGAAAGAAGGCCCAGCCAGCCCTCCTTTCCATAGGCAGGGTGGCGGGCACTCAGGCCAGTCAGAAGCAGAATTCATGGTGAGTATATATAAGTTGTTAGCATCCTCACTCTGGATTAACATAAATTAGGCAGACATGCTGAATCAGAAGAAAAGCCCAGGCGTGTAGAGTAGAAAGGGTTTCTTTACCCTCACGGATCTAAAAGACTGAAGAGCAAGCAGTAACAGCTGGAGATACCCTCCCCTACTCATCTCTCAGAAGACCTGACAATGTAGAAAAAAAAATGGTTTTCTAGATGGACCTCAAATTCTGTACTCTGATGCGAAGTACCATCTACCCACATGTGCATTTCCCCAAAGTGTCCATGTATCAGGCCAAGAAACATCACCTCAATAAATTAAAAAGTAGAATGCAAGCTGCCCTTGTTGATGGAAAGCTATAAAACTGGAGAAGGATAAAATTGATACGAACAAAAATAAACAGACTTCTCTACCTGGAACAACAAAACCAGCACTAAACAGCCCCTAATCAGGCGTGGGAGACACAAAATTGCAAGATTTCGAGACTGGGGAAGTGTCTCACACAAGCATGAGGACCTGGGTTTGAAGCACCAGAACCCATGTGTTTCTGTTTTTGTGATTTTTTTTTTTTTTTAAAGAATGGCACTGTGTGCCTGCAGTCCTTGTGCTGGGAATCAGAGATAAGAGAATCCCTGGGGCCACCTGACCAGCCAGAGAATCTGGGTCAAAAAAATGCAGTGGAGAGCAGCTGAGAAAAGCATTGGCAATCACCCCATATTCATTCTCTCTCTCTCTCTCTCTCTCTCTCTCTCTCTCTCTCTCTCTCTCTCTCTCTCGTTCCTCCCCCCTCCTTCCCTTTCCCCATTTCCCCACCTTTCTCACACACCTAAGTGCATCATATGCATCTACCCACATGCAAGCATCCACAAAACAAAATAACAGGATTAAGTATTATGGAAAAGTTAATATGTAAGAATCTATGGGATGGAACTAGTTAATCCAAAGCTGGGGGGGGGGGAACAAACTTCTGTCCTTATATCACCATACATTAAAATGCAGAAATTAAATATGGGATCCCATGAGAATGTCAAGAAGCTTCTGAAGGTGTACGATGCTGTGGAGAGGAGGAGCACTCCTGCATCCTTGATAGAGAGAAGGAGCACTTCTGCATGGTGGATTCAGAAGAGGAGCACTCTTGCATCCTCTATCAAGAGGAGGAGCACTCTCGCATCCTTGATTGAGAGGAAGAGCACTCCCACATCCTTGATTGGAGCAGTTACATAGAAGAGAGATGTCTTAGCTGAGGCTGTAGTGGAAACATTGGCACAGGTGCCATGTAATTTGGCTTTTCCATTTCTTTTCTGGACACTGGTGGTCCAGGTCTCGGCCTTTTCCTCCTCAGCCTGTGGTGGAACATCCAGCATGTTTTAAATCACCAACAAATTACTTCCGAAAAGTTTAAAGCCTTTAAAGAAGTTTAAAATATGAATTCATCAGTCCAAAACTGCCCATTGTTTGTCTCCTAGAATTGGCACCAGGAAGCGCCCATTTCTAAGGCTCTTTGTCTCACTTCTATTCACTGGAAAATACGTAAAACATTCTGGCTATTTTGTTGGTCTTTTCTGCGAATGCTTTTGTTTCTGTTGTTCAGATTCTCTTTGAGTGTTGACATACTTTGAGTGTTGATGTATTTTCTCAATTACATCTTAACTCCCCTCCCTCTCTTTGTACTGTGAACATTCCATACAGCAAAGTGGAGAAAACACGCACATCACTCTTAACCTGTGATGAGTAATCACTTAGAGGCTTCAGGAACCAGCGGTTTCCTAAGCCTTTCTCCTTCCTGAGAAGGAGGCAGCTCCTTCCTGACCTCTGGGATGATCATTCTCTTGGCCTAACTGTATCCTTCAACAAGTCTCTCCATTTCCCTTCCTCCAATTTTACCATTTTAGCTTTGGGGTTAGAGTCTGATGGCACGCTTCATTTTTACCCTTGTTTACTACAGAGGTAGTCATGCGCCATATTGGACATGGCTGTCCTTGATTCATTTCTGAGGCCAAGTAGCCCTTTTCTGTAAACATTTCAAGTTCTTTCTCCTGTTGGAGGGCACATGGACCATGTGACTTTTGTAGCACTGAAAATAAAACGTGCGTGGCACAGATTTCAGCTCCGTTTCCTGGTGTTGTGAGCAAGTTCCTCTAAGAGCAGAATGGTTGGACCACAGACTGTGCTTGTATTTGCATGAATATGACGAGCTCCCAGTGACACCACTGTGTTGATGATAGCATGGGTGGCTCTTGGCCTCTGATTTCTGTTCCTCAACATCTCAGACATTCTCAAACACTCAGACCTCTTGAACTTAGTGCATCAGCACTTTGCCTGCCTTGGAGAAGCGAATCTCTCTGTTGGATTTTGCACTGATTGGTTCTCATCAATTGGACTAACTTTTCCCTACATTGAATGATAAAGTTATCCATTTATTTTAATTGTTTTCAGGAGATGGATTGCTCTAAGGACCCAAGGATGGCATCCTAGACAGGCTAGCCTGTTTTTGACAGCATTACTTCTTCATGTTCACTTGATGGTTTTTTTTTTTAAGTTATCTTTTCTAACTTCTTGAGACTATTCCTCTTTCTTATGTTCTGGAAATACTTTCAAATCTCCCCCTGTCCCTCAGAGATCAGCGTTACCCACACTCATGGGCTTTCACATGCAGTGCTGTTATTATTAAGCATTTTTAATTTCAGTTTTTATTTTCTCTTGCATTCATAACTTATTTAGAGGTTCTGCCCCACATTTTTTGAGTAGGTTGACATTTTGGGGCCAGCCTTTGGTTGTTTGTTGCTAGTTTTCCAGTGTGGGCTCAGATGTGCTGTGCTTTCTATATTTGTGGGAGTGGTCTCTAGAGTTTTCTTTATGCATGGAAACATGGGAATGCTTTGAAATAAATATTTCACAATTGTCTCAAGGAATCATAACATTTCTACTTGTGTAGACAAAGTATTCCATACCTTCTGATTGGGCTCAAATTGACCTCCTCACGTTCTGCTTTGTCATTTGCTCTTCGTGTAGTTTCCAGAGCACCTCTGGATGTCCCCTCACGACTGTGAACAATTTTCTCCTGCATTACTTGTTTTTAAAAAAACATACTCTGCTCTATACTGCAATATATGCTATTGTTTGCTATTTTCCTTTGTTTTATATTATAAATTTATTATTTACCAAGTTATAATATATTTCTCAATATGCAAGACTTGTATTTTTAGCAAAAGTTTTCTTTTTAATAAAATATACTTTCTCATTTTAGATGTCCTTTTTCTCTTGATTTTGGCCTAATATTCAGTTCTGTCTTTCCTGAAAAAGACTTGGTATTCATTCGTAGTTCCTATTCTGCCATCTTTCTTATCTCATTGATATAATACTCAGTTTATTATATAGTAGTATCTGCATATCTGTACCTTTAAAAAATAACTCTATTACTCTGTTATAACAACAACTCCATCTTTTAAAGTCATATCCTGGGGTTATATTCCTCATTATTATTTCTTACACTCATCATCTTTTCCTTTGTCAGCTTCATTTTCAGAGTCACAAAAGCTGGTCTTTCAAAATGTTGGTGTACTTTTAAAGTCCTTGAATGTCTGCAAGGATCTTCATTTTGCTTTTCATGTGTTTCACATCTGAATGAGAGTGAGATCCACTTTTGCTTGGTCCGGAAGTAGGCCGAAGTGTTGCTTGGTTCCCTGGGCCCTGTTCCTGTAGACTAGACTTGCCTGACTTTACATATGGAGGTAACTGGACCTTTCTCCTCAGCACATCAGGGCGATGATGGAGATTTGGTTACCCCCCCCTTTTCACTTATAAAAACTTTAAAATGTATTCTTTGGCAATTCCATACACAAATGCAACATATTCAGATCCTATCCACTCTCACCTTTCCTCACTTTGACACTACTAGACTATCTTCTGTGCTCCTTATTTCAAATTTATGTCCTCCTCCCCCTCTTTTTTCCTCCCCCTCCCACCTCCTTTCTCCTTCTCCCACTCCTCCCCTTCTTATTTTTCCCCTCCAGCTCCTCTTTTTCCTCCTCCTCCTCTTCTTCCTCCTCCTTTATCTATAAGCCTTTGGTTATTGTCTTCTTGCACAGAACATGATAAACTCAATGAGACAAGATGTTCTGAAATGTTCTTTACTAGGTAGGTGATAGAGCCTTGTGTGGTTTCAAAGTTCACTCATGCATTTCACCTTTGACCTTTTAGGGTTTGGGGACACTCCATTTTCCATCATCTTTGCTCAATATTTAGCTTTGTATTTTTACTGCTTAGTTTTATTTTTCATTCTGGGCATTGAGTCAGCTTAAAATTACGATTCAGATGTCTCCTGTCTTATTTCTGAGTTCTATGATTCTGCTTATTTCTAGCATTTTCTCTGTCCAGCCTCACTTTCCCCTCAGAGCTCTCCCTTTCATGCCGTGGGGAATCACAGTCATTCGTTTCAGAGCTGAGTACATGGTCAAAGGAACGGGCTTGCTGTGTGTTGTCTTGGCAGTGGATGGAGATTCTGATTTGAGATAAGCTGCTGGGATGCTCGGCATGGGTGGGATGAGGGGTTCAGCCACAGGAGCCTTTGTGTGAGCAGGAGCGTGGGCAGCATTTGTGGGGCAGTAGTAGTTCCCTGAAGCATCTCCCAGCCTCCTTAGGCTGAGGTCTTGATGTGAGGACCTCCTTTTCAAATATACCACACAGGAAAGCAATACTTTTTATTCTCCCAACTCCGCATTGCAAGCTGTGGCCTGGGTGTGCAGTGGTCAGGGATGTCCAGGGAGCTGAGAGGTCACGGATGGAATACTCACTCACCTAGGAGCATGGCTGATGCTCAGGAAGGCTGGGACTCCCCTTTTCTATGCAGCCCCAGCCCCTACCCCCAGGTGTCTTTTCCACCAGGTCCTGCTAGGTGGTCTGTTCAGGGTGGCTGCTGCCTTTCCTCACACCACTCTTACTTATTGTGAGCCAAGGCCTACCCCCTTGCCTCTCTTCCTTCAACTTACCTACATTTTAGCTTCTTAGAATTTACTGTTAGTCAATTTCCATGTGTTCTGCATTATTCAATATTCTCCTTATGTTTGGATCTATTGACATCACCTCCTTGTTTTTTTTTTTCCCCAAACTGCCAGGATTTAAAAAAAATCTGTCATTTCAACAGGATTTGGAGGGGAATGAGAGACTTGTATTCAGTCAATAGTTTAATCAGCACAGTAATCTGAGCATTATGTCCTCATCTTGAATAAACAACATTTGTTCCTTTAGATAATCAGAAATTCTTGAGTATGCTCGCATGTGTACACACATACACACACACACACACACACACACACACACACACACACACACACAGACTATAAAACACCTTTGCCTCTGTTTTCTATTACATTATACTTTCTTTTAAAGGAAAGTGCTAAGTGCTTTTGCATTCTTATTTATTTACATATTTAAGTTTTCCCTGTAACCTATTTATGCAGTTTCATTTCCCCTCCTTGCACCTGACAGCAAGGGCAAAAATCTATTCAGGAAGGAGTTGTTGGGGGTTTTGAAAAGTTAGGTTGGAGAGAGAAAGGCAGAGAGAGAGGAGAGAGAGAGAGAGAGAGAGAGAGAGAGAGAGAGAGAGAGAGAGAACTATGGAATTTTTAAGAGTTTTCTTGCCACCCTAACCATAAAATTGACTGACTTCATGATCAATGTCAGTGGTAGATCATTAAAAACAAACAAACAAACAAACAAACACCTTCCGGTCATGTTGGTGAGACATTTTCTAGCTGGAGTGAATTAGAGTAGGAAAACCTACCATCTGTGTGGGCAACACCCTTTATGGGCTCAGGTCCCAGAATGAATAAAAAGAAATCAAGCTGAGCCCCTATGTCCATTTCTCTCTGCCTCGTGACGACAGAGCCATGTGACCTGCTGTCTCACTTTCCAGCCACTATGCTTTCCCCACCTCGACAGACTGGACCCTTGAACTATGAGCCAAGATAAACCCATCCTTTCTTGAGTTGCAAGTATCAGCTATTTCCGCTGACGCAGTCAATGGGAGCAGTAGCTAGTTCAGTTGCTTTGGCTCCAGAGAGCCTAGATGACACCAGCTTGCAAGTCTTGTGTATAAAGAAGGTTTTCACCAAGTTCAGCTCTCCAAAGTGCCCGGAAATCTGTCTCCCTCACAGCACTTTGTGCAGTAGATGACAGTGTCTAGTGTGAGTAGCAGGTTAGGTCGATGCCTCTCAGTTCTGAGCTGCTAGCAAAAATACCAGCCCCTGGGAGGGGAGGCTGGGGAGGACCGTGCTCACCTACCACGCAGGCCTGGGACCACAGACAGGGCTGTCCTCACCCATGTCTCTTGTCAGTGCATTCTCAGACTTTCCCCCAACTGCACTGAAATGGTCTCCACTTTCTCTGCTCTTTGCAGATTGTCTTCTTCTTATTGACTCATAAAATCCCTGCGTATTAAGACTATTAATCTTTAACCGTGTTATTCTCTGTCTTCTCCAGATTTATTTGCCTCTCTTATCTGAAGACACAAGTCATCGCGTCCATTCACATCTTCTCAGCAATTTTTCTTCTAGTTTGGCACATTCATGTTTTCATTCATTCATTAATTTTACAAATCTATGGGTATGAAAACGACAGACCTCATTCCCTCCGGTGGAATTTATAGCTTGGAGATGCAAAAACTAAAGTCTGAAGTTTTTTTTTTTTTTTTTAAGCTTCCATATTTATTTAGTATATACTTGCTTGGTTATCTTTATCCATCTGGAATTTATTTGGTTATACCATATGCCAATATCCTGAGCCAGATTTATTTAACGAATGTGCATATTTCCTCATGCTATTTATTAAACGTGGCTGTTTGTATACACATTCCTTTCCTGTGGTCTCCGAAGTCGCCCTTTAAAATGGAAAAGTCATTAGTTAAATGAGAGTCTTTGTGACAGGGAAAGTTTCCCCCCATTGTTCTTTGTCTCCCAATAACTTTGTAGCTGTTCTTAGTTCTTTCTTTGGAACATAAATTTTAGAGTGGCTGTGCCCATGGATGTCACTCATCCTTTCCACTGGTCGGGAAACCGTTCCTTGTCTCTGCACCTAGTCTCTCGTCAGTGACCTTGGCATAAGCCTATAAAATTTTAATTCCACTCGAAAGTATTTGTAGTCTTCTTATTGTGAATTTAATATAATTCTTGTTACTATGTATTTAATATCTTGTTTCTTACAAGGGTTTTTTTCTTCAGTGACATGTATAAGTTCCCAGTTTTCTTCCTATAAATAACTTGATCTGACTGCTAAATATCCATATTAATCCTGGGAGTTTCTGTGCATATGGCCATACTACATTGATGAGGATAGCACCGAGGTTTTATTTTCTATTTATTTATTTTTGAGACAGGCTCTCCATGGAGTTCACGCTGGTCTGGAAATTGGTGTGTGCTATGTTTGAGGCTGGTTTTGAACTTGTGATCCTCTTGATTCCGCCTCCAAGGTGGTGAGATCACAGGATTGGTGTGCCCTTACCATGCCTGCCAATCACTTTGGCTTTGATTCATGGTTGAAAATGGCTATATGTTGCTGTGTCTGGGAAATCAGATTATTATAGCTAGTAAGTGACCATTTCATGACAAAGCAGGGAGGTTAGTCTAATGTGTTTATTCTCTGCTGTCTGAGAGTTTGATCCATAGAAATGAAGGAGAATGGGTGCTAGGGGACAGGTGTGTCTCCCATCCTCAGTGCTGGTTGAAACTATCTGGAAAACCTGTGTCTTCCTTACATTTAGAAAGAGGTGAAAACCTCTTAGCACAGTTCCCACTTTGCAAAGTGAAACAGGGAGACATTATAGACATTGCTTCAGACTATAACTTTAAAGCTATGTGCAATATTGACTCCATTCCTGTTGACATTGGGTGGAGAGCTAGCTACCTATTATTACTATGCCTTTATTCCAGTCTTAACAGGAACAAAGCCATTCTTTTTGTACTAATTCTTACTCCTAAAAGGCAGATTTTCCCTCTGCTAATGATTGGCAAGGCAGGAACAGAAACCCAGTGCAGAGCTCCAAGTGTGTATGACAATATTTTCTGGTCTTAAGGCCCAAATTCAAGCCACATTGATTCCTAGCCTAGCCACCTTTGCAGGTTGTAACAGTAACTGCTCAGGTTTGATTCTTCTGAGAATCAAACTTCTGAGCAGTTTCTGTCT
Source organism: Apodemus agrarius (assembly GCA_964023405.1). Lineage (NCBI taxonomy): Eukaryota > Metazoa > Chordata > Mammalia > Rodentia > Muridae > Apodemus > Apodemus agrarius. Next base: position 130,590,733 of record OZ030005.1, on the reverse strand, counting down.
TTGAATGGGGCTGGACAGATATAAATGGATAGAGCTAAATCTGCTGTCTTCCCTCTAGTAAGTGCCCTGGGGATCTAGGAGGAGCCGCTCTATGCAGTAGCTGGTTGTCCCCAGGTCATTTCATTGGTGGAAGCATCAAGGACAGGTGGGACATCTCTGTGCAGGAGCCATGCTGGTGGGTCAGGTGGAAGCAGCCTGTCCTTGTCCACAGGCCGCTCACCAGACTTTTCCAATGTTGCCTGCAACATCTGCTACACACAACCAGCGTCTCAGGTACTGTCATATGGTTTTGTTCTTCTCAGTGCAACCTTTCAGTAACACCACATATTCGTTCCTCCACCCCTTAGACAGAAGCCCATGGCTGTAAAGAAAATATTTCCAGGCAGTCTCCGGCAAGGAGCTGGCGTGCAACCATTTCATGATAAAAGGGGTTGTGAGCGTCAAGGCCTGATGCACTCACTTCCATGGCGCCCGTGCAATCTTGCTTGATGCCATGTTCCACATTGGGAAGCAGGTCGCTCCTCTGCTTAAAAATGAGGACCAAACACCCCAGATTCTTGCTCAAACCGATAAAGCCAGCCACAATAAAAAGAAACAATACATATCGTTCATTATACTGCTGAGTGGGGACTTTGTTTAAGACTTGGGCCCTAAATGGTCTTTAATCCCAGGATGCAGTGATTGTGGTGATGGGAGAGAGCCAGTCCAGCCGTCCCTTATAAAATCAGTGCAAATACGAACAGAATAAAAATGGTTAAAGGAATCTTGTTACAAATTCTGTTTATTCCATAAGGACTTGGGGACCGCCATTAGGCAATGACTATCTGGGGCTTGTTCTTGGAAAAGGTGCCTTTTATGGGGGGAAGTCAAAAGGTTACAGAAGTAAACAGAATTTAAATATAGTGAGTTTTATTCGGTTTTCTATTGTTTGACTTAACTGCCTTCTAACAGAATAAAAAAAGACAAAAACACACCCTGCTGGATCTAGCCCAGGGTTAGGAGAGACAAGCTTTGGAATCTTGCTGGGGCTTATATATAAAATATTGTTTTGATTTGGGGTCCCGTGAAGTGCTTTGGGTTTCAAATTACTATAAATCTCAAAGACTTCTGGCCACTTGTGCCCCTGATAGGTACCCAGGCTGCAGGTAACAGGGCCATGATTAAGGGAGTGCGGGAGAAGGGGGAAGGGGAGGGGGAGGGGAAGGGGGAGGGGGTGGGGAGGGGACACACCGGGTTTTCTTTGGGCACCTCGAGGAGCTCAGTGTTAGCTCAATTATTGGTTTTCTGAAATATGCCCCCGTGCTTTATTCCGATCAGATTTCCTGCATCGCACAAGCCTCTGGTGGATAACGGGACAATAGCACAGAATAAATCTGTCCTTGAAATTTAATCTCCACGTCTGTATGCGGTTAAGAAGAACACCTCCAGTCCTCTGATAAGAGCTGTAGATCTTCCCTAACTGAAGTGGGTTTTGTTCGTTAATTATCTGTAATAGAAAACTGCAAACAGGCAAATGACTAGGCAGTTGGTATTTATCAGCATGTTAAAGTAGTGCTCTCGCTAGCCCAGTGTGATGAAATGCTAATTTCTTTCTTTTTTTTTTTTTTTAAAAAAATCCTCTACTGTGTGTGTTGTTTTGGGGGCTAGGAGTCCACTATCTTCCTTCTGGTTGTAGAATTTCTAACATCATTCTTTTTAAAATCTCTAATGCTTTGCGGAGGTGTAGTGTGTGGACACATCTCCCCCGCTCCCCGCCCTCAGTAGCTTTCGTCGTTTTTTGTCCCCCTTTCTTCTTCAGCTTCAAGAGGTCCCCATGAAGAGGAGGTTAGCAGATGACACTGGACGCAGAACTTTTCCCCAGTGGTAGGGGCCATGAAAGCAGGAAACAGGGAACACTTCTGCTCTGTATAGAAATGGGAGGGGGCGCCTGCATGATGGGGTGTGTTTGTGCTGACCGAGAGCCATCGGACAGAACTCCTATAAAAATAGGATGGCTCTCTGCACTGTAGCCTTGGTGGGGCAGGATTTCCTAAGTCTTTCTCTGTATAATAGCCAAGGGGGGAAAGCCAGTGGTAATTCACACAAGAGGTGCAGGCAGCCTGCCCCTTGTTTGTGAGGAAACAGACCATCTTGAAGTCACCTTTTTCCTTTCTTTCTAGAAATCGTATTGTCTGACTGAGGCCAACCCTTCTGATCTGGGTGTGTACCTCTTGGAACAGACTCATATCCTGGGGAAGTATCCAGGAAATGTTTATTCTTTATTTCAAAATTAGCTTTTTTTTCTTTTTTCTTTTTTCTTTTTTAAATTAGCCCTTCTCATTACAAAAGAAGCAAAGAACACAGAACACGTTAGATGAAAAGTTACCGCCTCTCTGGAGTCCCCGTCAGTCTGAATACCAGGGGCAAAGCTCTGGTCCCTAGAGGGGCCCAGTACTGGCTGCTACCTCACGGTGCAATCATGCACGGGAGAGGAAACGTCACATACATACCACACTAGCCCCCGCTCTTCCTTTTGGGCTAACATTTCTTCCATTGTTGATTTTATTTATATATTTTTTTCATTTCTCTCTATGAACTCCACCCAGTGGTAAATAACGTTTTCTGTATTTGAGTCTGATAGTCAAGACTTGCTCATCTTGAGGAGATACTGAGGTTATTTCAGTTTCCATATATATATAAAGGCAGGAAAGAAAAAGCAACTCCCGAGCTGGCAAGAGAGCTCAGCAAGTAAAGCCAACCCCGAGGACTCGAGTTAGAGCCCAAGAACCCACATCAAGGTGGAAGAAGAGAATCAACGCCCCGCCAGCTGTCCCGGATCGCGCTCTGGCACAGGTGTATCCCATCCCTACATCATACGCACACCATAATGCACGAAGAGGTTTGAAAGCTAGTACTTAGGAATTTGGGCTTTAGGGGGAAGCAGTGTGTTTGGCTTGCTCAGTTGCCACGGGGCTCTCCTTCCCCCTTGGTTTCTGCATCTGTGACATTGTCACCAAAGAAACATGTCATATGGCTGTTGGCTGTTGAGAGAAAGACACTATGAAGAGGGAGTACTAGAATAAGCTGTGTGTGCGAACAAGAGAGAGACAGGGAGGGAGGGAGAAAGGGAGGGAGGGAGGAAGGGAGGGAGGGAGGAGAAGGGGGAAGAGAGCACGTTTGTACGATAAGGAAGTACTTGTGAAAAATTAAGTCTTGTGGTAGAAAATTTAAAGCAGCATTTCCATCTTACCCTATGCGGTTGCTGGACAGCCCAAGGGCCTCTTTGCAGGACCAGATGTCCCACAGCTTTGGCCAGTGACTGTAGTTACAAGTGGCTGTTTTTGCCCTGTGGTTTGCATTTATTTACTTGCAGTAATTTCGCATCTTTAGTGAATTACTTCTCCTGAGAGCCTGTTCATCTTCTTAGGCATTTTTCTTTTGGGTTGGCCAAACCCATGGACAATTGTGTGTCAGGCATAGGTGCCTTTAGGATCCCTCCAGATCTCTGCGTCTTGACTGATGTCGGGTTTAGAACTTGGCCCTCACAGAGTTTTCCAAATGTCATTTTAGCCGGCATCACCACTTGCTTCCCGTGTTTTATCTGTTTCGCTTTTGGAGGAGAACAGGGGACAATTATAACCACTTTGGGCATTTCCCGTTTAAGAAACTCATGGTTCTTTACACTTCCATTTCAAAAGCCTGAGTGTTTGGTCCAGGTGCAGTTAAATCTGGTGTGAGGCAGAGGCTGTGACTCATGACTCATGGCGCTCTGCCGTGCTCATGGCGCTCCACAGTGCTCATGGTGCTCTGCCATGCTCACGGTGCTCCACCGTGCTCATGGTGCTCCGCCATGCTGGCTGGCTGCCCCGGCAGTCTATGGCCTCCTTCCCCTCCACTGCTTGGGATGGTTCTATGCAACATGCAAATTCCTGTTTTATTATTTCTGGACTCTATTATTTTCTGTATATTTACTTAATTATTCCTATGTCAGAATATTACTGCCTTTTTGTCCCTAAGAAAATGACTTTTTAAGTTAGTATCATGCTACAAAATTTGAATTTTGTATTGTCTCATGAATTTAACCTCATTATGTATAGTAGACCAAACGGCTTAAAAATAGTTTCCACTTGCCATATGTCTTGACTAGAATCCCTGTATATGGCCATTTTAGAATGATGCTTGCCGAAGGAATTACGCTCTTCTAAGGCATTAACTTGGGGAAAGCTTTGGGTGTTCAGTGCTCATGCCACGTTCTGTTTGCTTATTTCCGCTGAGCCATCCTGAGTAAATGCCTCTTCCTGGGTTCCTCCTAGCTAAGCTCACACCTGAGAGTCTTCACCTGGATTCTTGCTGATGTTTGTGGCAGTGATGGTTTTGGTTTCTCTGGTTCCGTGGAAACAGGACTTCTTGAATAGAAATCTCATAGCCAACAAGCCCCTACGACCATGACCGACATATTCCTAGTTGTGGCGCTTTGATGAAATGCACTCATCAGCATGAACCAACTCTGGCCCCTCCCCCTCCCCATCCTTCCCAGCCATTCTTCTTGCAGATAGATTTTATTGTCTGATTTTTTTTCTTCTACGTGCATTCAGGGGTCGATTGTTCCCTTCCAGGGGTGCTTTGAGATGCACACCTTAAGGTATGATTTTTTGTTGTTGTTGTTGCTCACTGTTGAGTATGTTATTCTTCTAATTCATAATAAACTAGTAAGGAAATCTCACTGATTTTCTTTGACCTTTTATTTCTCATTTCCTCTTTCCTCTACTCTGTGGGTTAGCAGACATTCTGTGTCTGTTATTTAAAGATTACTTTCAACTTTTCCTGTCCTACTCTAGGGAAAAAACAAGGAATAAGAATCAGGCCACCAGTTCTTCTTACATGGAATCATCATAGTCTAAGGTTGGCATTCCAAAGCATGTGCGCCGCCTTCCCAGCTTAGTGCCTGCTTCTTTAAGCATCACCACTGTGTGTTTTGGTTTCTCTTCCCCTGAGGAGTACACGCTTGTGTATGCGGGCAAGGCTAAACCTTGGGTTCCATCCCTCCCTTCCTCCTCTTCTCCCCTCCCTTCCATTCTCCCCCTCTTGTTCCTCTTCTCCTCCAACCCCTAATCCTTTCACTGACTTGGAGTGGACTGATTAGACTTTAAGACCCAGGGACCTGCCTGTTTCGGCTTCCCCAGCATCTGGATTGAAAGTGGCTGGTTAGTACAGCTGGCTTCTCACACAGGTTCTGGGGCAAATGGAGCTCCTCATGCTTCTAAGACCAGCCTGTCACCAACGCAGTCATCTCTTCAGTCCCCTTAAATAACTGTTTTACATTTTGAATTCAGTTATCCCCCTGGATATATTTTGATATTGACAGTCTTGTATACCTCTCAGCTAATGTGTTTTTCAGAAATTTGATTTTGTATGTATTGGGAACTCTGAACAGTCAATAGTAGACTTTGGGCCATGCTGGGTTAGATTCAAGGATAGCGCTCTGGGCCATGTCGGGTTAGACTCAAGGATAGCACTCTGCTTGGTTCCTATGTACCTTTATTTAGCTCCACATGGCCCTGAATGCTCCTGAGAAGCATTTCATAACCATAACCATAGGGGGAGAGCTCTTCAGCCACTATGAGCTTGTGTGTGTGTGTGTGTGTGTGTGTGTGTGTGTGTGTGTGTGTGTAGGTATGTGTCCCCACACATGCTGAACTTTCCCCTATTTCAGGATTCTGCCAATAGGTTTAAGGGTGGCAAGAAAATCAGCGAGTCTTTGAGAATGCACAGTGTCCATTCAGGGCCACCCCTGACTGCCATCACTGGCTCAGTAATTCATCCAACCCACAGGTTGGTTCTGCTTGAGACTTGCTTCCAATTGTCCATTGGAGCTATGCGGTGTCTTTGAGTACACAGAGAGGTAATCACTAAAGTGCTTTTACTGGGGAATGGCTTCTTTCCCAGTGAAGGAGGAGGGTCAGTTGCAGTAGGAACTAAGCAGATGGACCTAAGGCCATCACCCAGCGGTTCTTATGGCAGGGACAGTGCCCTGGATCACTCTAATGGCCTGAGCATCATCACAAGGTCTTTAAAGGGCTAAAGGGGAACAAAAGAACAGTCAGAAGAATATGACATGAGAAGACTCTACCTTCCATTGCTGGGTTTGGAAGTGGAGGGTGGGGCCATACACCAAGGAAAGCTGGAGACAGTCAAGGAGATAGCTTCTTTCCTATAGCCTCAAGGAAGTCAACCTTGTGGACATTAAATCATCAGCTCTGAGAGGCTCACATCTAGTTTCTAGCTCACAAGCTTGGAACTAATAAAGATGCTAGTGTAGGCTGTTTTGTTCTTTATGTCAGCTGCAGTAGGGAGACAGTGTTTGAGTGCAGGCACGGAGAAGCTGACTTGTAGCTGCATCTTCATGCTGGCTCTAACACCAGGAAGGCATGTTCACATCCGGACTGGATGCAGTGGCGAGTAAATGTCTGGGTCTTGGATCTGTGTTCAGGAGTGCTTAGTGCTTGGTTTCTCAGCTGTTGTACCTACTGGGAGGAGAAGCTGATGGAAGGAAGTCATCCTCACTCAGCCTAGACAGGACCCTGTATCTTTGCTGAGAGGACGAGGGAGATCCATTCATCCCATCTATGGCTGCTTATTCTTCACTAAAACCACCAAAGACATGGATAAGGGTTCAGAGAAAATCCCTGGAATTCATGTAAATTTCTGCATCCATGTCTGTAGTGGGGAGTGGAATATCCTTGGCACAGCTATGAGTGTTATCACTTCTGTTTTTGGCTTCAAAACAGAAGTGATTAGCTAATGCTAATAGTAGCTCAGCAGAAGAAACATGTGTGAGCCTGTTCACATATGTGCATGTGCATAGGGGCATACATGTGTGCACACGAGTCTGCACACACAAGTACACAAAGGCACAAGAACACATGCAGAATATACACATGTACATACCTGCACACAGGCATAAACACGAACCCACAGACATGCATGCCCTCACTTATACATGAGTGTCCTCAGAGTTCTAGCAGCTTCCAGGGTTTAGATCAGCCACAGCTGGGCTCTTTGGCTGCTTGCACATAGAGCTTTTCTAGTGTGCTGTAATGTAGTAAAGCCAGGGAGGCCTAACAGGAGCATTAGACAAATCAGATATCTTCCAGTTCTTACTATGTCCTGGGTAAAATGCTCACCCAGTTACACATGTCCTCTCCTTTCATCATTGTAGGTTTATTTTATTTACAAGATGTAAGGCTGCTATGCTTATTTTCAGCTAAGAAAATAGGCTAGTTAGTCTCAGTAAGGACTACAGCTTGGACACTGCCTAGAGTCCACTGTAATGCCAATGACTTGAGTACAAACCCTAAGAACATCAAGCACATCATTCCAGAGTAGGCTGGCATCCTGGCTCTGCAAACCACCCATCCATCATCCATCATTCATCTACATCCATCCATCTACCACCAACTGTTTCGGCCACCATCCACCATTCACCCCTACATCCAATATCCATCTGCCCATCTACCCATCCATTTACCATCCAGTCACTAGACACACACCTACCCATCCATCCATTCATCCATCCGTCCATCTAACCATCCACACATCAACCCTCACTCCATCTGTCCACCTAGCCATCATTTATTACTCAGAACATCGAAAAAATTCAAAGATCAAAGAATATTAAAAGAGAGTATGGAAATGGGCACAGTCATGGGATCACAGCTCAGCAAATTCTTCTCTAAAGATCATGGTGATTTGTTGAGGTTTGTTTCTCCTGATACCATCCTTTGATTATCTGTAGCCTTGGTTCATTCTGAGTATTATTCTATGTTTTTTTTTTTTTTTTAATTTGGGGATTGAACCTTACCTTGAAGCTTTTCCTCCAGCATCTACCTCCCATGTCCTGGAATTACAAGCTTGTGTTTAAGATATAATTATGATTGTGTGGAGCTACTGAGGCTTGAAAACCAGGGCCTCCCGAGTGATCGGTCAACTGAACTATGCTCTCAGCCTCCTACTATTGCTCTGGGGTCATTCTGAAAACTCATCTATTCCACTGTGATACCATAGCCCTTACTGCTTACTACTGATGGTGTGAAAATTGATTTTAGTGTGGAAAATATATCTGTTAGTTATATATATTTGTAATGACCATGTCTTACTGATGGTTTCATGGCAATTGGCATTTGAAATGTGGCTACACGGAGTCCACTTTCCACTAGTTGCATGTAGGTTTCAGCTCTGTATTCTGTCCAGGCTCAGAACGGATGCCATAGTTTGTGGGGTATACAGGGAAACCCCATGTCAGCATCAAGGGCTGGAGAGAGGAGCTGTGAGGTGATGATAGCGTGTGTGTGTGTGTGTGTGTGTGTGTGTGTGTGTGTGTACACTAATTGTAAACTGCCTTTTAGCTGAAGCTTCTTGGCAAATTGCTTGAGAAAGCCCCAGTCTGTTTGGGTTTTGAGACCATTTTGGATGAAATCTACAAACCAGGCGATTGTATGCATGCATACAGTGGCTTTGCAAATTAGCATATCTTGCAGACATAGCAGCTCATTAGAACAACCTACATCCGTCTCTAGAAGTGAGCCTAAGCTGGCATCAGTATTCCACTTGTAGAATAGGAGAGGTAGGGACTGAAAGTGAGGCTATTCATGGCCACATTAGCCCAATATGATTCTTTTCTGCTTGGATGACACAACCGTGAACTTATCTGGGGAACTCATTGGAAATATTTTGACCATTACAAAGATAGATTTTTATTTAAAAAAAAACTTGATAAGAGAATTTCTGAGTGTTCTTCATCCCACAGGAATGCTGAGTGTCTAAGAGATCAAGATGTCATCACCTCTTGAATTTGGACACATCCTTCATTCAGGACACACCCATGGAGATGGTTCCTGTCATCCAAATCACTTATGAAATTTTGGTTAAGAGGAGACTAGCAGTTCAAGTGGCACCAAAGTGACTCAATATTTCTATTTTGTGTGAGTGCCTGTTATGCATGTGTGCAGGTATATGTGTGCGTGCAATGCACATTTGTGTGCATGTGCATGGAGGCCAGAGGGCCAGCCTTAGGTTTTTCCAAAGTTCAGTTTTGAGAGAGGGACTTTCACTGAACCTGGAGTTCATTGATTCAGCTAGCCTGGCTGTCCAGTGAGTCCCAGGGAGCCTCCTTCACAACACTGGGATCAGAGGAGTAAGTTGCCACATTTTATGTGGATGTTGAGGATCAAACTCCTTGTGCTTGTATGGTAAGCACTTTCACAGCAGGAGACTGCTCTGAAGAGTGGCTTCTCGGCCCTGGGTTTTAAGCAGGTTCATTAGCTTTTTCATTACTGGCATTGTATCTTTTAAAGTTTTATCTTTTCAAATATAGTTCCACTGTTGATCATCGTCATGTTCATTTTACAGATAGTTTCTATGGTGCCAAGAGGTAGTTAACATTTTATTCATTTTAGGAGAATAACTTCAGCTATTGAGCGAAAGAAGGAATGTTTAAAAATAGGAAATCATTAGAGGATAATATTATGGCTGGTGCTATTTATATTCACCTCTGTTAAACATTTTTCTATAGAGGATATATGCCTTTGTCGTTAGGAAACTATACATTCTCTAAACAGAAGCAAATTGATGGGCTCAGAATGTGCTGGGTAGGTAGGGGACTGAGAAAGAACAGAGGACCGATGGGAAGTGGGTGTTACTAACAACACCTCAGTATAAAATGCAGTGTGTGTCTATGGAGTTCGCCAGTTTTCCGAGCTTGCCCAAACCTTTCTGGACATGAGAAATCTGCAAGCCACTAAAGTAGTGGTCTTTTTAAGATTGTGTTTACTTATTCTCATAGGAACCTACAGGAAAATGCATTCATAGAGTTTTGACAAATGTTTAGAATCAGGTAACCACTAAGAACACCACGGTTGATATAAATACAACCTGCCCTCCTGTGGTAAGTCCTCCCCAACACTCCACTCAAGCCAGCACTGACCTGCTCTGTCCCCACAACTGGGCTTCTTCTAGAATGTCACAGAGATGCAACCCACTGTTGTAGCTGTAGATGGGTGGGGCTACTTGGTCAGATGGTTTGTGCGTTTAGGAATCCCTACCATGTTTTCTGCAGTGACTGTGCTAGTTTGCCTTTCCCCACCACTGTGGGAAAGCCTCCACTGCTTCATTCTCGCTCCACTTCCTATGCCATTATTTCCCGTTCCTTCCTTCCTGGTAGATCCTGGGCAGTTTCAATCTGTGCTCCTTCAGCAGTCAAGGATATGGATGGTCTGAGCACATGTGGATTTACTCTCCATAAACCATCTTTGCTGAAGAGTTAGTTCAGGGTCTTGAGATGTATCTTTGCTTGCCAATGAGTTGCAGAAGTTCCTTACAGATCTGGGGGTATACATTTGCAGACATATCATTTACAGATATTTTCTGGAGTTCATGGTCTGTCCTCCCAGCCTCTCAAGATGAGAATGAGGTGCCCTCAAAATGAGTTATTTGAAGCCCATGTGTGTCCTTTATGGACATGAACAGAGAGCATCCATGTGAGAAGAAGTAGCTAGCTATGGCAAAAGAGGGAGGTCTATGGCCCAACTTTCCCTTAGCAGTGACTCAGACAGAGCAGGAAGTAGGGAGGCTGCTGGGTGCAAGGGCACAGATGTCAAGTGTGACCTCTCTGGAAACAGTCAGATGTGAGAGATGGCTGAACTGTTGCACAGTGCTCCATGTCACTGTCTCCAGAAGCATGTGTGACTTGTGTGTTGGAAGCATCTGTTTCAGAGAAGCCCTCTGACTTAGCAGACAGAGCCCACAGGAAGAGTTTCATTTTCTTCCCGCTGATACAAACTATATGTGGTGGAGGCTACAGTGTCTCTTGGCCGTGTATTTCTTCAACACTCCCTACAGTGAGGGAGGTCCAGCTTGAGAAGCCAGAATGCAGGGACCTGGTGGTCTTAAGGGACCACCAGGGTCAGTGTTGAGCAACATGGCTTTGGTTACCTAGAGCCTCATGTACTTGCTACTGTTCAGGGAGCCTTCCTATCATCACTGTCACTGGACTGTGGCCATTTGTTACTTGACACAGTCTGTGTTTGGTCAGAAAGATTGGATTCTGGCAGTGGACAGTGGATGAGTAAGGACTCATCCTTGTCTGTGTGGATGTGAGCAATGGGGGCTGCCTCCTGCCAGCCAGAAAGTTCATGACAAAAGTGGCTGTATAGGCCCTTAGACACCCCCTGCCCCAGCAAGGACAACCCAATGACTCAAATTTAGCAGAAGACCCTGGACAGTGGCACTTCCTTCTTCTGTCCCCACTGGGGACATTGTATCTATCCTTGTCTTTCTTCTGTCTGGCACTTCCCTAGAAAACATTTGAGCTGAAGTCATCTGTAAGTGAAATGGATTTAAAAAATGTGATTTGGGAGAGCATTTTAGACAAAGACTATGATGGCCTCTCTTTAGAATGTGAGTATATTTGGGATGGTTTCACGAAGTCATACCAGAGGGACAGTGAGCATGGAAGAGCAAGGCTCCACCCAGAAGTGAGTGGTTTTGTTTCAGACACGGGTTCTTTATTGCCAGACTAACCTTGAACTTCCAGGATCTTGTCTTCCTCCTACCTAGGCCTCTCTCCTATATAAATGTTCTGTGGCTCACTGTGGACCCCATGTTTGTGATCTTTTACAGAGCTTACTTGAAGGGAAGGAAAGGAAGGATAAGGCAAGTGGAGACCCCCAACCCTAAGACACAAGCCCCCAAATTAGCTCATGTCCTGCTCCCGTGTCCTCCAAATGGTAACGGGGAGACCTCTGTGACTGCAATATGTGGCAGGCACAACTCAAGGGGGAAGGAATGCATTTTATCTCTTTCCTTTGCTAGCCTAGTTTCTCTTCAATAGATCTGGTGGAACGCCTGTGTGCTTGAGTAGTATTTGAGAATTTCTCCTTCTCACTGCCAGGCTTTCCCACATGCCCACCTTTGTGAGACCAGCCTCACCTCTCCTGGCAGAAAGGTCAAGTGGTTCTAGAGTGTTTTGAAGAGAACTACCAGGTCCCAAGAAGGAAGGTCCCTTAGAAGACGGTCGCACCTGATTCAGGCTCAAGGCACAATCCCAGTTCATTCTAGAAAAGAGTGTTTCCAGGGACAGAGTTCAGGTGTTTCCACATCTGAAACCCTCTCACTTTACAGCTGTCCTTGCCAAGTCATGACTTTGTCATCTGCATGTCCAGGGTGCAAGAGAGAGCCCTAGTGTCGCCTTTACTCACTGCTGCCTTTATGCAGAGACTCGTGGCTTGTTGAAGCTTTTGTTTGTTTAACTTTTCTCACAGGAGTCTTTGGGGCAGCAGCACTAACACAGGCAGCAGACAGCTGGGTTGGCACCCTGGGGCACCGTGATCCTCCGAAGGCTTCATGGCCTGCACATTCTATGGGACTCAGGCAGCGTCAGAGCTCTGGTGTCCGCTAAAGCCAATGATCCCACTGTGCATCTCATACAGATATTAATGGCTTTATTCCGACTTCCTGTGCTTACACGTATGTACCTCTTTTCCCTGCAGATCTTCTGTTTGGCTGGATGGCTACTTTGACTGCCAGATTCAGAGAGGAAAAAGCCCATAAAATTCACAAATGTGCAGTCACATGTGCCATTTCTGCCCAGCCGCATCTAGAGAATGACTTAACTGTGGGCGCTGGGGCCTGTCTGAGCTTTTTTGATTGCTTAAGACTCAGAAACATTCAGCCTTTCAGAGCGTAGAATCCTCCCAATTCAAAGTCTAGTGCGAAGAGCAGAGAAATTTGGCTAATGAAAATGACACATCTCAACTCCATTGTTGAAACTTGGCCCTGCTTTCGAATGGAGCCCTTGCCGCAGATGGACCAGCCGGGAGGGCACCGAAGAGCAAATCTTGCCGACCTCCATGTGGCTTGACAGCAGCTTGAGCTTTACCACGTGTGCCTTCAGACACTTCCTTTTCCCCATTTCTTTAAAACTCTAAATCGGAGAACCCCAGCCTGGGATCACAGGGGGATGGGTCAGGGTTTACGCCTTGTGAACATCGGACTGTGTCAGAGGCTCCAGTAACTGCATGGGCCACCTGCTCACAGGCTTCAGGGAAGATGGATCTTCCAGAATTGTTTCATGCAAGCTTCTTACTTTGCTTCAGTCCTGGTGTGCTAAACCTGTATCACCCACAAGTTCTGAGGGGTCATTGTAGTCTGCCAGGAACAGAGTACAAGAGAATGCTAGCTCTGCTCAAAGATGTCTGCCAGTCACCCATGGAGAGGGGTGGGCATCGCCTATTCCCCAGCCCCAAGAGCAAATGTCCTCTGAGCACTCATGTTTCCTCTTAACATTTGTTTCTCATGACATAGTAATTTCTCCTTGCAGTGTTATTCAAATGCTCTAAATTCTAATGAGTTGACGGGAGAGCATTTATAGCCTGCACAGCATTCTCCAACACCCACCTGCCTCAATACTTCTGGGATGAAGTTGGTCGGCCACCTAAGCCTGGATCTGCCATTCTGGAATCCCGAATCCGGTCTATTGAGGGTCAAAGAAAAATGAATCCAGTGATCTCCTTAAAGCAATGGAAACGCACTGGGTAGGTAGGTGACCATCTTGTCCCTGGTGGTCTAGTACTTCCCCTTTGCGGCATGAAACCCCACTGTTCCACCAAACCCACATGGGACTGTTCACCGAGGGGACAGGGAGCATCTATGATACAGGTGCTGCGGTGGAAGAGCCACTCTGTGCCAGCCGTTGCTGGGGTAGAAGTCTGACCTTCACTGTCACCTATGAAGGGAGGTGATTCTGGAAGGCGCTCATGGAAGCCAGGAATCCCCATCTAGTCATAAATGTGGGCTGAACGCAGTGTCTACGTTGCTCAGCTTTGAGTTGAAAACATATAGTTCGTTCTCTGCAGTGCCTCCTCTGTCACACGTCGGGGCCTATTAAAATTCGGGTCGTCACTTGTCTGTGGCAGCTTTAGCTTCGCCAGGTGCTTCTTTTCGAATATTCTAATGTTTAGCATCCACGAACCCACAGCTTGCTCCCACTCACGGCGGCTCCCGCCGCCTCCTGCTTTCCCCGCCTGCATGCCCTATTTAGATTATTTTAGCATCCCGTCACACTTCCGCCCGCTCTGAGTCCTTGCGTGGCTGAAGGAGAATCTGGGGTGTCAGAAGTCACCAGTTATTGTGCCACCAGCACAGTCGCCCCTCTGGAGAAAAGTGTGGGTTAAAGCAGAGAGATCGGAATGTCCCTACGACGATTTCTTCCCAAAAAGCAAATCCATTTTGTTAATGAATCTGTAAAGGCTTAAATGTGCCCCCCCCCTTCTCACCGAGGCTTCTGTATTTCTTTATTGGATACAAGCACGAAGCCAAGCAGGTGGCCGGCTCAGCTACACCTTCCCTGAGTTGGTTGGGAGAACTTGAAACTGCACAGAGGCGGGGAGCATTCATTCCACCATCTCCTCAGTACATTCGGCCAAGAGGGAGGCAGTGCCTGATGGGTTGAACTCCTGCATGCAAGCAGACAGTTTAGCCCTGGGGTCGGCATTTGTATTTCACTTATTGGACTGTTAATAGATTTTCTTCATTTGTGCCAGACGTGGCCAATGTGCGCAGGCACCGGCCGGCCGGCTCCTCCAGGACGGGGACCTGGGTCCACCTGTAAGGAGATGGTGGCACGAACTGCTGGAGTCGCTGCTTCCTGACAACATCCCAGCTGTAGACCAGCAATCGCAATCCTCGGGTGGCAGTTTTAATTATCGGCACCGCGATACCATCAGCAAGTGTGTAATTACGTGTCAGTTTCCTGGCTGTTGGGTATGAAAAGTGGATCCAGCGGAATGATGATTGTGGAAGCTGTAGACTCATATTTAAACAATTCAAAATGTGTAACTGGCAGTGTCATTAAACAGAGAGAGCCTGACCCCAGCTGTCACTTACTTTTCCTTATGCAGATTTGTTCTTGCTGTCTGTCAAAAGACTCCACAGGCTGAAGTGGGCCGGAAGAGGTGACATAATTCTCAGAGCAAAGAGGGATGCTCTCTTTAACTCCACAGAGGCGGGGTTTTTTTTTTCCCTAAATAAACGCGACCGCTGAAATAGTAAACAAACCCAGACCATTACCGGAAATTATATAGACTTTTGCTGATAGATACACAAAGGACAGAATCAGACTTCTACCATTAAAACATGCGAATAAAACCCGCCCTTTGCCAGGCTCTGAAGGAATAAGTGCCATCATAATTAGAGAGATTTATTTCTGAAGCAGAGAATAAGATGACCTTTTTCTGTTTTAAACTAAACTTTCGGGTCTAAGATGGAAGGAAAGGAGGATTTATTTTGAAAGTGCTTGGAATAAACAGTGGGAAGTGAGGGTGGAAATATTGAAACTTCGGTGCGACTCAAGCTCAAGGGCGGTGGTGTCAACTGCCCTGCCTCGGTTGGGAACGCTAAGCCACACAGGGGAAAGAAAAGGAGGTGAAAGCAGACAAGAGTGGCTGTCTGGGAAGTCTGGAATAAGAGCTGAGGCCTCTCACACTGCTCTGCAGCCAACCTGGGCAAGGTGGTCTCAAAAGCCCCCTTTTACTTAGCAGGCCTTAAAAGGTGCCGGGCAGCTAAGGGTTAAGCCGCCTGCGCGTGTGAGAGACGTGGATGGGAGTTTATAAAGTGAACTGGGGAGGTTAAGTGTGGGGTTAAACTAACACAATGAGCCGTGAGCACAAAGAGCAACGTTTCTTTAATTTTTAAAATGTTTTCATTTCTCATAATAAACTGAATGAACTTGCAGTTGCATGTAAACATTATTCTGTGCCCCGAAGACACTGCAGTTTACAGCTTTTGGAGCTCAAATTGATTCTAGGAGCCAGAATGAGACTAAGTACAGGGGAGTGTGGTCATTGCAGTGCTGCAGAGGGCGTGAAGTCACGCCTCTGCCTTTGGTATCACGTTTGGCAGCGCGCGCGCGCGCACGCACGCACAAACACACACACACACACACACACACACACACACACAGAGGCACGCACACTCAAACACACGAGGAGTCGTTTAATAAAGGGTTAGCTTCGCATTTCTTTCCACTCTTGAAGGTAAAATTACGGACTTCTCACAGGCTAATGGAAGCCATATTAATTGCCACGACACATTCAGATTTGAAGTCATAAATACACACATATTAAGCCCTCTAAGGATTAATTTGTATTTTATCAGCTGTGAAAAGGGTGATTTTTTAAAACATATCTAGACTTAAGAGGTAGCCTTATTAGGCATTCATTGAAAAACAAATTGTGCATATATTTTGTAAGAAGGTTAAAGAAAAAAAAACCCTCTTCCTTCTCAGAAGCTGTGCAGGGCAACTGGGGAAGCAATTAGTGTTTATATACTAGACTGGGCTTTGGAAGTTTCTGACTGTAGTAGAGTTAAATGGGAGAAGAATGATGAGACAGGCCACATAGCTGTATCCATCTTCTCACATTCACATGCAAGGGACTTCCAGGGTTGCGATGAAGTGTTGGGGGGTTCTTTGTCATTTGCTGATGGCGTCCGTCACTGCCTCTCTTGTCTTTGTATTCATGCCCCAGAGTCGATCTCTCCTAAAGGGACTATGGCTCAGGTTCCCCGGGAGGTTGAGCTCAGCCCTCCTGGACACAGCTCCAGGCATGTCTCTGGCTTTGGGAGTCTCAGGGAAAGTGGACAGAGAGGGTTCCACTTTCTGAAACTCAGGTCAAGGAAACCACAGCAAGCTTGGCTCAGGGAAGCCTGCTCCGGTTTGCACTTTTGCTTCCAAAGTGGCTCCGTTCAATGCGGCTGCTCGCTTAGCTCATTTGCAACCAGGAAATGTTAAGTGGCCCAGCTAACTTGGGGAACCAAACCAGGAGGGAAATAAATGTCTCTGTCCTGTGCTTCCTCCAAGGGGCTGTCTTGTTTTATTCGAGAGGTCCCCAGGGGAGAGCACTCTCCCACCTTCTTTTGGAAGTAGCGTCTGCAATCTAATAGATCTTATTGTCAAATGCCTTGTTAAACTTTTACAAGGATGTGTGTATGTATCCCACTCCGCAGCGGTGAAACTTGAAATTCTGTCAGAGAGGCAGGGTCACATTGGTCCCCCATGACTTGTTCTTTGGTTGATGGGGAGCAGCTTCCTCTGATCTTTCCCAGAAAGCAACATGACAAGACTCCCTCCCACCCCCATACCCTTGCATCCCCAGCTGTACCCACCATACCCAGGAGAAGGTGTCTTGGGGAGTCTGGCAGCGGGCTGGCGTTTTATGCCCCATGAATTTTCCCTTTCAGAATACATGTGTCTCATGCTTTGCTATAGAATTGTGTATGGGGGGGGGCGTCATGTCTACTTGCTGCTGCTTAGCTTCTATGTAGCTGTTCAAACCACTGTTTGTTCTGCAGATGGTGTTGTGTGAATGGGGTTAATTTAAATAATTTCCCCTGCATCTCCACTTGCTTCAGAACTACAAAGGTTTTGCTTTGAAAATGAATAGCTACTCCTGGTGGTCCTCCCCAGACATCGACATCCTCCGCCGCTTCCCCAGACTCTTTCTGCTGGTGGCTCAGATGGCCTTTGACTAATGAGGTGACCTTAAAAGAAGCAGTTGCTGAATGTTCCTTGTGACTGGCCCACGGTGGTGACAAGTGTGAACCTGCATACAGAGCAAATGGTCTCAAGCAGTCGCTGCTACCGATGTCACTGGCTTGCCAGTAAGCTGGTTGCTGCCAGACTCAGGACCCAAGTAATTTATATTACCGCGAATTAACGGGATCCAAGCTAGGTGTTAACTGCCCATTATCACTTGCCACCATGGTTAATAGTCACCAAGTACTGATGACTTTAAGCAGAGGTGTTCTATTTTTTTCCTTTGTAAAGAGATTATAGCTTTCGAATTAATGAATTTAAACTCTGGCTCTCTGGAAAAGTCCTCCAATCAATACAAGAAGACCTGTGGAGCATCTGACTTACTGATAAGTTTCCTAGGGGCTTATTTATTAAACAAAAGCTTTAAAGTAAAAACAGGAAGAGGGGAAGGTGTTTTGTTTTTTGTTTTTGTTTTCTTTTTGTTTTGTTTTGTTTTTGTAAGCAGTAGACATTCTCAGAGACTAGTTGCAGAAGCAAAATTTCAGCTTCTCTAAGACCTTAAGGCTGAGTGTCCTCGAGGTGTGGTGCAGGTGATCTTCCACCGCCACCACTGAGGTTGCCCAGGGACATCTGAAGGTCACCCAAGGTCTGGTGAGGAGGAGGCCAAAGTCCCAACAAGAATCTTATGGAACTTACTCTGCTGGCCTTGAATGTCCTTAGATCCTCTTGTCATGCCTTGACAAGTTACCCATGCTGGCTTTTTGGGGGAGGTGGGCGGGGCCTCTGAGAACACTCCTTTCCTCTGCCTCCCAGGAAAACCCCAGGGGTCTGGACAGCAATCTGTCCATTTTATATCTCTTTAGCTCATATAGAATTTTCATGATTTCTTAGCCTCCACCCATGTCTCCAACCCAGCAGGCCCATCTTCCCACACTCCGGGGCTGTGACTTTTCCTACTGAAGTCTGCAGCAGATATCAAGAGTTTAGTAGCAGGTGGCTGATAGGGTCTGGATGGACACTGCCTGAGCCCACTGTCCCCAGAACCTGGGGTCCAAGTATGGGCCACAGGAGAGCACTGTCAGCACAGGAAACAGTTTGTTTTCTTAAACTGAGAAGACACCTCAGCTACATTGCCTATTACCTACGCTAGTGAGGGATTCAACTCACTTCATTGGAGCATGGGATGTCATTGGTGATCTGAGTAGCAGCCATCCATGTAAACCAATCGTGTCCTGAGATCATGTGCGTGAATGCAGGATTGATCTGGCTTCAGGCCTCTAGCACTTAGAAAATCTAGGTGGGCCGATGGGTCCGTAGGTCCTGTATCTGCAAAAATATTTCATGCTGAACATGTGCAAAATGTCTTTTCATGTCACTTCTTCCTAAATAATTCACTATGCAAACTATTTACATAGCATTTACATGTTATTAGGCATTATGTGCAATCTAGAGATAACTGGAAATGTAGGGAGGGAGGTGGTATATGTAAATCTTACGATGTTTTACATAAGCACCCAAGCCCCTGCACTTCTGCATTCATGGGGTATCTTAAAACCAACCCTCATGATACCTAGGGATGATCGTGTATGCTTTGAACTGTTGTGAGGCTTGCTCACCTTTCAGTATAGACCTGACATTGGATGGCGATGCTGTGTCTGAGACAGTGCCTGTTTTGAATTCCATGTCCCTTTTGATTTCTGCATCAAACAAGACATTAAGCAGCCAGTCTATGAGATGCAATGGGATCAAGCCGGATCCATTTGGTACCCATTTGCACACCCCTTTCTTTACTGCCTCTCCTGTTCTGCTCATGTGCCATGCGCTTCTGCAGGTAGGAAGCTTGGGTGGCATGCTCTGTGACTACTGTACTTTATGACCTCGGCTCTTTGCATGGGGCAGTTAGTTACATATCAGCATGGCAGGAGAGACGCTGTATCAAGATGGAGTCACTGACTGACTTTCTTTACCAGCTGCTGTATTTAGAAATCAATGCCCCTTCTTGGAACTCAGAAGCTATTTAGTTTTGTTTTGTTTTTTGTCTGTCTGTTCTTGAGAAAATGAAGTCATTGTCTGGTCACCACAGGCTAGATAAGAATCCAAGCAAATCGACAGAAATCCTCTTCTAAGCATGCTCACTCCACTTTGCTTATATTTTGAGTGTGGCAGATTTGAAATCTGTTTTAGTTTTTATGGTTGCAACGGACAAAGAAAATGGGTGTTTCTTACAGGAAACTTCCCAGGTTGGAATTTCTAACTCTCACTTATTCTTCTGGTTTTCATTCATTCACCCAAAAGACGCATGTAGCTTTATTTTCAAAGCTCGCCATGTGACAGGTGACATGGTTAGGGTTTGCTGGGAACAGGTTTGTTTTTCTAGCTTCCTCATGTGTGGATGTGGCCTATGCTTGAGCTCACTGAGAACTCTGACACAGTTTCTTACTTCGTCATCAGCCTTCTGGGTTCATCTTCAGCATGGGGCTGCTATATCCTCGCCAATCGGAATAGTATAAGAGAGCTTAGACATGCTCCCAGGACCAGGTAGAATATGGATAGCCAAGTTCTAGACTGATAACCCTGAGGTGGAAGAGTGGAGTCTGAAGAAGAAGCTGAGTGTGGACGTCCAGGTCCAGAGAGACTCCATCACCGTCACCACCTGGACACTCGTGGTTGCTGCTGTATGAGCTACCTGGGGAAGTGTTAGAGTTTGCATGCGAGTTTCCATGCAAGTTTAGAGGAAACTGCGGTTAGTCACAGGCACAAATGTGTCTTTCATTCTCCAGGGCACAGGTAGAAGCTACTGGGATGGAGAGGATGGGAAAGAATTATTTTAGCCTTTTAAATAGGCCACCTGGAGTGTTTGGTATTGGTTGTTCGACTATTGTCAAACACCTATCTCTATCTGTATATAAGTGTGTGTGTGTGTGTGTGTGTGTGTGTGTGTGTGTGTGTGTGTGTTGGAAATTGAACTTAGGTCCTTGTGGCCTGGATTTTGCAAAATATAAGAACTCAGACTCAAAGATCCAAGTTTGAGAGAAGTCTGAGTTGAAGTTGGATATATATGAGAAATCACATACTCAGAAGACAAGCCAGGTACCAACAGACTCACCTGTGAGGTTGCTGGGGACTCAATAGGGGAGTAACTGTGGATTCAACGGGGGCTGGGGAATTGTCCCTTCCTTAGCATAAAGGGTGAACTTATGTTAAGCAGCTCCTCAGTTCTCCCTGGCCATCTGAGGTGTGTCCCTCCTCTCAGTGAAGGGCAAGAGGGCCAGCGTTAGCACAGAGCTGGCCTGAGGCAGAAAGCTCAAATCATTTGTGGGCTCAGGCACAGGGTGGGCTGTGCTGGCCTGTCAGCATGCTGTGTAAGGTCAGGGACACTTTCCCTGACCCAGCAAAGCAGAGCAAGTCCTTGTCACTTGAGGGGTTGCCCATGCTTCAGAGAGGCCAGCAGAACTCGAACAGCTGTTCAACAGGAGCAGCAGTCAGGAATGACAAACATCTCTCTGGCTTGCAGAGCGCTGGTCAGTGCTGGCTTAGCATCCTAAATGCCTTAGGGCAGCAGGGTGTGCAGCCAGGACAGACTTGGGAAGCAGGTGTCGTGGGGCAGGGCATGCACTGGAGTCAGGCAGATGCAAATGATACACACACATTACATTACGAAGGTGAAAGGTAGACCTGGCTGACGGTGAACTTAGCAGCGCCTGTTCGCAGGAATGTGTTAAAGGAATATGCTTTGTTACACATAAGAACAACGGGTTAAGAATTAGATGAGGACTGGGGATGGAGCTCTGTTGGTGGAATGATTGCTTAGTGCTCGTGCAGCCCTGGGGTTTGCATAAACTGGTTATGGCGGTGCACACCGCAATTCCAACACTTGGGGAGGCACAGGCAGAAGATCAGAAGTTCAAGGGTTTCTGTAGCTACAGTAGGAGTTTGCGGCTAGCTTTGGCTATAAAAGAATCCATCCAGAGGAGGAGGAGGAGGAGAAGGAGGAGGAGGAGGAGGAGGAGGAGGAGGAGGAGGAGGAGGAGGAATGGGAAGAGGAAGAATAGAAGGAGAAAGAGGAAGAAGTCAAAGAAGAAACAGCAACAGCTAGATGTCCCTACATTTCTTCATATTTGTTAACAAAAATCTTTTTTTTTTAAAGTGTGTCAGTCAAATGCCAACAAAATAATTTTGCTTTTTCCCTTTCAGGGCCTGACACTGTCTCCTTGCCTACTTCTCTGAATTTGGTCCAGGTTTGGTGACTCAGTGACCAGTTCTATCAACAGCACAGGGCCCATACTTAGAAGTGTCTCAAACCTGCCTGCCCGTTCTCTACGGCTTCTTATGAATTCCCTCCAAAGGAACCATAAATTCCAGCAAGTTCAAATGAGCCTCCATGGCCACTCCATCAGCCTCAGAGCATGTTCAGTGAAACTGAGTCTTACAGGAGTCTGCTGGTGAAGAGCTTGCCAGCTCTCCGTCTTTCGCCCAGCGCTGCAATCAATAATGTGTTATTTCCTTCACCACCAGGCCCTGTACTTTCCCATTTTGAATTAGTCGTTGAGTGTAATATTGGGTAGCAGCCATCCATTTCTGCTGGCCTCTGACGTGTGACCACTCAGAGTCTGACAGCTCTGGGGGATTGGATCTCTTTGTGTTTGGCCAGAGAGTTTAGGACAAATCTAACTGATCCATCTTAACCTCACCTCCAATCGCTGATTCAGTCTGCCTTCTCTCCTGCCCTCATCTACCTCTGCGGTGACCCCAGCCCCCAACTGGGGTGATGGACAAACTGTTATCCAATCTTCCTAAGATTTCCCCCGGCAAATCCATCTTTCCCTCACTGTGTAGAGTGGGTCCTTTCTCTGCTATACCATTTACCTCTACTGGTAGCTTTTTCCTCTCTGATATCTCGTGGATTCTGTTTGTCTTCTTCACACTCTTTGCTGTGCTTAAACTATAGTCCTCCAGGACAAGTTTCATAACTTGTTTCCTGTGCATTGGGGACACAGGAGTGAGATTCTCACCCCCTCTGACATCCCTGTCATGTTTGGGCTCCCTATTTGAAGGCAAATACTCTGCTACAGACCCGGCCTCCCAAACCCCAGTTCTACCCAATGTCTCTCCTTTAGGTCACGTGAGTCAGAATGATTGTGCTGTTAAGGTTTTATTTACTTTGAATTTCAGTGTTTTATGAACATACATTTGATACACAGTAATGAAAAGTGACACCTCTTGTTAGTTACGGCTTGCCTCTTGGAGCTCTCCCTCCCTCTGCTTGCCTTTCATGGTGGTTATTGCTGTGAGCGGAGCTGGTGGGCATTTGAGCAGGTGAGATCATTGCTGGCCCATTGAGGAGTGTGGGCTCTGGAGCAAAGAGCAAAAGCCATACTTTCCTAGGATGGAACAGTGCCAGCATCCCTTCAGCTGCAGATGGCTGAGTCCCTTTTAACACTTTATGCCACAGTTGGGGTTCCATCGGATTGCTCCAAGAACTTGGCTGGACCATCTATCATTGAGATCTTGCCTGTCTTCTTCATCTCTGGATTCTGTTTTCTTTCCTTCTTTTGTACTTATGTGGTTTTTAAATTAGATTTCATAGCAACAGGCTTTCTTGTAGCATTTTCTGGCAGAATGTTCCCACCTCACTCCTGCCCTCTATTGCTCTGTAGCTCTCCCTTATTATAGATCCTAACTCCAGTCTCCCCTTTCCACTGCAGAATGCTGTATGTTGTCTTGTCTTCTCTACCCCCTTCCTTCTTCCTTCAATTCCTCTTCATCCTTGTCTCCTGGTCCCTGTCCTAGTTACCTGGCCTTTGCCTACCTTTGTTTCCATCTAGACACATGTAGTTGATAATTAGAGGCTAGGTCTGTGTGTGACAAAACAGATGGCATTTGTCCCCCTGAGCCCAGGTTACCTCACATATTATGTTTGCAAGAATATCCATTAACCTGAAAATCTCCTAATTTCTGCTTTCTATCCCACTGGCTTCCTCTGTAGCTCTCTTCCCCCATTTTCACAGGAAATATGGCTGCTGACACGCAGAATGCTATTCTTGGTGAAAGGAGAGCAGAAGTCTTCCAGTTGGGTCTGGGTTGGGACTACTGTAGGGCTTGTAAGATGGCTGGGAAGCTTGATAGTAATTGTAGCAGGGGTTATGAGAGAAAGGTCAGCCTGGGAATATTCTCGAGAGTGAGTCTCATAGGAGTGAGGGGGTCTTCAGAAGGACCCACAAGAAAATCCTGCTGAGATTCAACTACACTATGGTCCTTGTGGGTAAGAAAGAAACATTTTTTTTTTAAATCATACAAGATAGTGTGTGTGTGTGTGTGTGTGTGTGTGTGTGTGTGTTCGTGGTATGGATGGTGTGTCCTTGACCAGGCTTGCAGACAGACACCTCTAGTAAAGGCTAGAGGTTGGTGTCTGGTCAACATAGGGTGTCTTCCTCAACTTCTCTCTTCTGCTTTACTTACTGACTCTCAGTCTCTAACTGAGCATGGTGCTCTCCATTAGGCTGGTCTGGCTGGTGAGGTAAATCTCCATGATCCCCACTCATGTCTCTGCCTCCCAGTGCAGGGAGCACCAGCTGTGCCCCATCTCTATACCACTGCTGAGGTTCGGGGTCTCAGGGCCTCATGCTTGCTGGACAACAAGCAGAATTTATCCACCGAGACACCTCCCAAATGCCATCTCTTATGCTAAGTGAGTGCACCTAAGGACCTTGTCTTTGAACTGCTTCTGGATCTTGTGACGTGGATTAGCACATCTGTTTACATAGGTTCCGTAAGCCATTGCATAATGCTTTTCATTTCTGCTAATGGCCCCTGCTCATTATCTCCTCATTGGATCTAGTCAATAAACAACAGAATATATTATAGCAACTCTTGAGGAAAAAACATGTTTTCTCTCATAAACTCTTAGAAGAGGAAACTATCACACCTGCCATCATAGATTGGACACAATCCTGTGTTAACCCAATAGGCAACTGTGCCCGACTTCTTGGCTTCATCTGATGTTAGATCAATATCAAGTCAAAGGATTCCTCAGGGATTATCATGAGGGCTACTGGTTCCTGAGTTTTTCCCAACCTGCTCTCTTTTGGGGTTCCCACCTATGCCTGGAATTGTGTGAATGCATGTGGACCTGCACGGGTCTGTGCTTTGTTTCTGAATTCTATGATGCTCCTTTTAGACGGAAGAGACTGGCTTCTGCCCCCTGCCCTGGGCTGGATTAATGCTTAATGATGGCGTGGGAGGAGGAACAAAGTCCGTGGGGTGTGAGCACAGATTAGTCCTTTCAAGCAGAGCTAACCCTTTGTCCTCTGTCTAGCTGTTCACCGGTCTCCTGCAGGGCTTCCTCCGGCGACTACTTGATAAGAGTTCAGATTCTTCTGGCCCTGGGTAGCAGAACAGATTCCTGGTGGCCTGTGGACAAGGGCCAGCTCCAGGGACCATAACCTCCTGGTGCGGGAGCCTCAGGGACCAGGTGGTAGAGACAGTTGGGATTCCAGGGTCTGGGCCTCACTTTCCTTGCAGAGCTGGGGCAGGGAAGGTAACTCTGGGGACTCCTTCCTAGCAGCAAAGACACTGGGGGATCACAAGGAACAGGTGTGTGTAGCTCTTGGCCCCCTGGGAGGAGAAACTTAGGAAGCCTGATATCTTTTAAGAAGGTTTGTTTGTGCTTAGTGATCAACCTCAACAGGGCCAGTACTCTCACCTTCAGGAGGGTCTTGGTGTTCGGATGTGGGGTGGGGCAAGGGAATTGGGAGGCTGGTGTTCCTCCACTGCTGGGCCCTGTGAGGTCCACTGTAGTCATCAGGGGAGTCTAACATCTGTCACTCTCTCAAGTGGCATTTGGACAGAAAGACAACTGACACTGACTGTCTCCTAAGTTTAAGATGTTAGTATGGGCTCCAGGAGGGACTCTACTCTTTGTTGTTGTTGTTGCAAGCAAGAGAGACGATGACTGACCATAAAGCAAAAAGATCACTCCTGAGGGTCTGAAGAGCTCAAAGGTTAGAAGATGGAATTGGCAAGGAAGGCAGCGCCTGCCAACCCGGATTCCAGTGACAGGCCAAGCTGATGCCCAGTCACCAAGGATGGACAAATGAGAGGAGACTCCCTGGCCTTGTTTTTTAGTTCCTGGCAGGTTGGTGGCTGAAATCTCAGTGCAGCATGAGGTGTGAGGATGTAGGATGCGCTCCTCCGACAACGCTCTGTCCTCTTTCCCTGCTTCCATGGGAAGATTACTATGGCACCAGGGACAAACCAGCTTAGGCTGCTGTGGGCTCTTGGAACATAGCTTTGTAAAATAATCCCTGAAGGATGGGACCTCCTTTGTCATTGTTGGATTTAATGTATCCATAACTGACCCCTGCCACTGGTTGCTGTGTGACCTCTTCCTCGAGCCCAGGGTGGGACTGGGGTCCCCTTTTATGTACTCATCTGCTTCTCAGTGTTTCTGGTTGGGCTGTGGACAGATGGATGGATAGAAGGGAATGTAATGTTGGGGGATTATCAAACAATCCGGTCTCAGTGGAGAGGGAGATGGGAGAGTTAGTTTTCAAGCAAGAACAAGTATCATTCAACTCCACCTAGTGATTTGATGATAGAATAATTAAGTGACTTATCTTCATGATATCAGGATACATATTCAAATAAATAGGAGCCATCGGTCATATGTCATCATTTTGTCTAGAACACATATGAAAAGATTTGTGCATACCAGCACATTATGGAGCAGGACAGATCTTGAAACAGTGGCCTCAATTTGAACTTGCAAATGCTTTTAATTTTAAAAATATTCGAGCCAACCCGTTTCATAAATGAAGTTACAAGCATTTTGGCAAAATAGAGGAGTCACCAAGTTGGACAAATATTTTTCCTAATAGTTTGGCTTTTTTCCCCATTCCTTTAAATATCAAGTAATAATGTTTTTTAATGTTTTTGTAAACATGGGATGTTTTAATGCCTGAGAAGCCATATGTCATAAATAAGCTTTATTATCTGCCAAAAAGGATGAAAATATAACTTTACATTTCTGTTTTAAAGTAATTTTAGTGCCTATTAGCTATAAAGTAACAGTTATATATAATTTAGAGTATGTAGTCACTCCAAACAACTTGACATTTTCACACAAACACGGAGGCGTAATAATAGCCCTGGGATTTCATTGGAAGTATGCAGCACTACAGGATATTAAAATAACTTATGGTGCACTGTAATTCTTGTTTTGTATTTGTCCAAGTAGTTGTGAAGCAGGCAATAAAGTAGTAAAATAAAAGGCTGGGCTGTAACTCCAGCGCCCTTGCTTCTTAAAGTTGCAGGCGCCCTTTCCTGTGAAGTGTGACTAAGTTGCCTGGGTTTCTGTGCCGGCCTTCTCCTTTTCTTCCTCCATCATATATGCTGTCATGGCGACAGGTCCTTTGTCTTAGACTATTCCTGAGGACACTCCAATGGCTTCTTGAAGGAAAAGTGCTGCTTGTGTGGGTGGGGGCCCTGGGCTCTTTCTTGGCAGAGGGAGAGTGTGTTACTTGTTGCTTTTAGGAGGCTGTGTGGACTCCTATGAGAGTTTGGCTAAAACAAACAAGCCATCGAGTGAACACAGAATCCCAGCTCGCAGGGGTGGTCTTAAGTCTATAAACAAGACTCACTATCCACTCGGCCAGGGTGAGGCTAAATGTCCAGCAGACTGAACTCGGCCTGTGGAGTGTGCATGTAAATGAGACTTAGTGATACATCTCCTTCGGCTGGCAGAAGGCCGGGGGATTCGCTCTGTCTGTTTGGAAGTGTATCTTTGAGGAAGGGAGTGTTGTGTGAATACTGTAAACCAGATGTAAGGACACTATTTAACCTACTTAAGAGAAAAAAAACATTTACTGCATCACTCACAGGCTGACATATAATTATGCTTGCCTCATTAAAGCATGCCCAACATTATCCTCTCGCTGGCAACCTGTCCCACCACATGTCCTTGAATAGAATACGAAGGCATTTCTTTAAACACTCTTTAATTGTTCCTTTGCATTAATTTTGATTGACTTTTGCCCATTGCAAGGCTCAGAGTATCTTTTGGATCCAGCAACACACACACACACACACACACACACACACACACACTCAAAAATGAAGATTCGTTCATACTCCATCCCTAAATATTATTCCTGAGAGAGAAGCTAAGGAAAAACATAATTTTTGTGTAGTTCAAGGTGGGTACCACTTATAATCTCCATATTGCAATTAAAACCACTCAAGGATTTGACTTCTGTTCATTTTAATTGAAGTGGTATGCGGGTAGGGATTAGGTGAGAACACAGATGTGCAGAAAATTAATATGGACCCGGAGAAATGTCTTTTCTCCATAAAAGGGCCGACCAACTGTTCACAGATGGAATTTGAGAGGACCCTTATTGAGTGATCCGGTAGGACTCACTTGGGTCATTCTGTGGCGGCTGAACACGCTTTTCATTGGAAGAGACACACCCCTTCCTTTTCCTTTCTAAATTATTGCTGTACTTGATTAGCTAATGTCATTAATTTGCATCAGTGCACCTAAATGAAAGTAAAAACAAATTAGTTCAATAAACGTGCTTTATAGATGATGGCTTAAGGAGGTGGGTCATCCTCAGCTAAAGGATATTAATTAGAGATATTAACTGTGGAAGACTCTGGCGTCAGCTGAGATGTCAGGGACAAAAGTAAAACAGGGAACTGAGGGGAGAGACAGTTCAAAGGGATTCCAAGATTCTTTTGCTGTGGTTTGGTTACGGAAGTGTAGACGCCCATGTCCTTGCACACACTGGGCAAGTGTACCACTGAGCCACATTCCTGGTATTTTCCTTTCACTTTTTATATTGAGGCAGGGTCTCACAAAATTGTTCAAGCTGGCCTCAATCTCACCCTACAGCACAGCGAGACCTTGAAATAATCCTACCTCAGTCTCCATTTGTGAGTAGCTACAGCCACAGGCCAGCTGCTGTGGGAGGGAGCTGTGCTTGAGGGAGCTGCTGGATGCGAAGGGTTTTGCAAATGGAAGATATCCCTGTGGTTAGGACAGGAGTGCGCTGGAAAGGCGCTCAGGCAGAGTCTTCTCATGTCTGCATGCTAATTCTGACTGTCACATAACAGGTGTGCAATAAAACATCTTGAATAAACAGAAAGATGAATTTGTATATTACATTTTTAATTTTAACACAGATTTCCCAATATCTTTAAATGAATAATGAATGACAGATAGCACATCACCTAAAACTTGAATCATTTACAACTTCACGGCATGATACCTCAGCCTCTGGAGAATTTCACATGAAAAGAGGAAAAAACTGGAAATTAGTATAAAAATCTCATAGTTTCCAATGCCAGTTAATTTTTAAAGTGAATCTGGTAAAAATTTGAAGGTATGGAAATTTAACATCAAATAGAAAGCTGGTGGGGACCATTGTGAGTGCCTGTCTTAGAGACACCGCCCTTTGCCTGATCTCTAGAATTCAGTCAAGGCACGGGACATGATTGGGTTCCAGGCCAGTACTCTGAAGAGCATCTCTGGATGGAACTTTGAAACCTGCCCTTTCCTCATGATGCACATCCCACCTCCTAACACATTCAGCCAGAAGTAAGCCTCCCTGAAGGAGATCATCTACATGTGACAGAAAGTTTTTAAACCTGTTTTTCTTTGGAGGTCTTTTGAGCATTTTAAACCTGACTCTTTCTCTGTGTGTGTGTGTGTGTGTGTGTGTGTGTGTGTGTGTGCATGTTCTTGTGGTATATGTGCTCATGTGAAAGTGGATATGACTGCCTTCCTTCCTTCTTTCCTTCTTTCCTTCCTTCCTTCCTTCTTCCTTCCTTCCTTCCTTCTTTCTTTCCTTCCCTCCCCATCCTTCCTTTCCTCCCTCCTTCCTCTCTCTCCTTCTTTTTCCTTCCTTCCTTCCTTCCTTCCTTCCTTCCTTCCTTCCTTCCTCCCTTCCTTCCTTCCTTCCTCCCTTCCTTCCTTCCTTCCTTCCTTCCTTCTTTCCTTCCTTCCTTTCTTTTTTTGAGACAAAGTCTCTAACTAGCCTAGAACTTGACAGATTAAGCTAGGCTGACTGACCAGTGAGCAGCAGGGATACTGGTCTGTCTCTGACTCCCCAAGTGCTGGAGTTACAAGGATGTACTACCATGCCCAGGATCCAGCTGGAGGTTTCATGCTTGACTAGCACTTTACCAAGTGAGCTATTTCTCCAGCTCTAAAACCCAACTCTCAGCTGAATTGGAAGGACGTGTTCATATGCAGAGACAATAACCATCTCTAATACCAGAATTCTAGCCATGTGCTTTTCATGGACAAGGTGAGAAGATTGTGTCTGTGTTTTTGTGACTCAAAATTTGGGGGCAACTTCTTGACTAGTGTCTGGGCTACTGGACTAATTAACTTTTCTGTTAACGGTTATCCTTTATCCTTGAAAAATACAAATGGTTCTGATAAATCAAGGTATAACCTAGCATAATTATGAGGTCTCAAATATCTCTTTTATGAATTTCACAGTTCTCCCAAATTCTCAGGTTGAAATATCATTAGCTAAGACACAGGGGTCTGAGTTGATCGACGTGACATTGGCAGAAAGGATGAGTTCAATTCCAAAGGGATCATGGGAGTTAGAAAAATTCAAAAATGATTTATCATCTCTACTGCATATTTTGCTAATTGGATGAATGTTTTAATTTGATTTTTCTCCCCCCTGAAATTCTATCAGATGAGATCTGACAGAGATGCTCCGGCTTGCCCGCTGTCAGGGAGGACCTTAGAGCTCTTCCTTTCATAGCTTTCTCAGGCAAGCCGGCGTTTTTAGATCTGAATCAGGAGATGGGGAATTCAGGGTGGCTCATGTCCCTACAGCCCTAACACTCTTCGCTTTGTTCTTTGTTGTAGTCCTGACTGTCAATGGTCCCTGACACTTTGTGATGTGCTGTAGGACCTGACTGATAATAATTCTGCATGGTGACTTCCTAACTTCCCAGAGTCTACAGCACCCGTTTCTAACAGGACGACATTCAGTAGTGAGGGAGAGTAATTAGAGAAAACTTTACTGTGGTCATGGTCCTTGTAAACATCTGTCTACATAGCTGATAAAATATGCCCAGGACAACAAAACGCTGTGGCCTCAAGAAGACACATCAGCCAGGTATTTGTGTATCAAATACACACATCCGCAGCACTGGAAAATGTAACCATCTCAGTTCTGAACTCAGTTCTGCAGTGGGGGAAATGTGGTCTTTTCTGCTTAACTAAAGAACTGAAGATTTAACCAGGCATTGCTAGTACTTGCCTTTAATCCCAGCATTTGGAATGCAGAGGCCATGTCATTCTGGTCTAGAAAGTGAGTTCCAGGAAAGCTAGGACTAAACAAAGGAAACCAAGGACAACACCAAAACAAACAAACAAACAAACAAAAAAAACAAAACAAAGCAACACAAAAGCCCCAAAGCTGAAGAACTGAACTGAGACTCTTTGTTCTCTTCTTCATTGGCTCCTGTCTAAAACCCCAGACAAAGCAATTACCTGAGGTTTATCCTGATAGACTCAAGTGTTTCTTCAGAGAGAATCACTAAGGACACACCCAATGTGCCCCTCTCTATGACCTTGGCATCTTAGTGATACTTTTTCTCAACCACAGTGTTAATAGTTGGGATAATCGAGGCTGCTCTCCAGCAAAAAAGCAGTGCCCAGATCTCAGTCATAGTGCGGCTAAGATGCCTCTCTCCCTTGTGAAATGTCAAAGGGCAGAAGAAAGCTCAAACATTAAGAAGACTGCTCTTCCAGGGGACAGCGGTTGCATTCCCAGGCCACACATGGTAGCTCACAACTTCCCGTCACTGCAGTTTCAGAGACTCTGGTGTCTTCTTCCAGCCTGCAATGCTCTTACGTGCATGTGATGGACAGAGAGATACTGATGGATAGAACAATAAATGAATCTTAGAAAAAAAAACACGCCCAGGATCTGGCCTGCTATAGCATCTCCTCTCTGGAATCTTGCTAGGTCTTAAGACAGGACACAAGTTCTCACTTGAAGCGTGTGTGTGTGTGTGTGTGTGTGTGTGTGTGTGTGTGTTTGGGGGGGTAGGGATGAACAGCATGCCACTTTTGCAGCAATCTCAATGGGCAGAGAAAGTCATGTGATCAGAACTACCTTAAGGCAGAAAGACAATCCAAGATCCAGTGAGAACCCCTGTGAAGAGAAAGAGACAGGGGAGGGGGAGTTTGGAACAGCCCTAGGCTTCTGAAGTAAAGTTTTCTTTTAATCTCTCAGGTACTGACCTCTTGACATTGTGACGGGACTCTGCCATCCTCAAAAATCCGTGCTTAAGAACTTCCTAGCCCCCCCCCAAAAAAAAAACAAAAAAAA
The DNA here is from genome assembly GCA_964023405.1 of Apodemus agrarius. Lineage (NCBI taxonomy): Eukaryota > Metazoa > Chordata > Mammalia > Rodentia > Muridae > Apodemus > Apodemus agrarius. The sequence goes on along the minus strand of OZ030005.1, from coordinate 130,558,804 downwards.
CAAACAAACAAAAAACAAACAAAAAAAAAACAAAAAAAAACAAAAAAAACCCAAAAAAACCAAAACATCATTGTGGGAGAGTACAAGAACAGTAAGGTGGGAGGGGGTGGATGAGGGAGCAGGGGGAGGGAAAAGGACATGTGGGACCTTTGGGGGTGGGGAACCAGAAAAAGGGAAATGAATTGTAAATATAGAATATATACAATAAAAAAAAAAAAAAAGAACTTCCTAGCTAGGTTTTAAAAGGCGCCAAAACCATCTAAAATGTTCTACGTAAGTTTTGTATTGGGCCCCATTCATGGCTATTTCGAGGGGTATGCTGGTCATGGGTTGGGTATGTATTCTTACTTGTCTGTTTATTTCTAAATGTATTAGTGGTTTTAAACTTTTTATGGATTCTTTGTGAATGTCATGTCACGCACCCCAATCCCACTCCTCTCCTCAGCCCTCCACCTCAGCCCTCTCTGCCCTTGCAGACTCCCTACTCAAAGTAAACCAGAAACAAATCCAAATGGAAGCTGGGGTGTGCCACACAGTAGACCCTTTTGCCTAAACAGTTTTACTTGCAAATATTCATTGAATGAGTCATTTGTCTGACTTGAGGCCTCTGGCTTCTGCTATGCTATCAATACTGGGTCCTCACCAGGACTCCTCTCAGATATCCTGTTTGTGCCCTGTGTCACACAGCTTCGGTTCTGCAGGACCGGCCCCTTCACACACTCCAGCAGTTCACAGATGGGATAGATGTTGTGGTGGGCCAACTCAAAGTCCTGGATCTGGGCGGGGGTGGTAGCTGAGTTGGTCAGCCCTCCAGCTCTCCAGCACCCACACCATTAGGGCCAGCTCTCCGATGCTGTCCGGGCAAGGGAAGGGACCCACTTTGGTTTGACAGCTGTCTACCTGCAGAAAAATGGAGAACTGAATCTGCACAACTGAGGAGCCAAAGTCTGTTTGGTCCTTAGCTCACGAAGGGAGGCCTTATGTCAGGTCCTGAGTTGGCTCATGCTTGCACACTTCCTGAAAGACCTGCTGCCAGCACCAGGTACTGGCACATGCAGGGTTTACAAGCAGAGCCCAGTGGGCAAGCCAGGTTTTCTGGTTTCTTCCAGCCCTGAGACTTTTTCCCCTTCCCCCTGACTCCCAGCCACCAAGACAGTGAAGTGGCACCTATATGGACCTGGCACGAGCCACATGTACCGCAGGATCCTGGGCATGAGGGCCCTTCTGCTGACCCTGTATAGCCTGGGCCCTATCAGAAAAGGCTTCTTGAGGGTGACATCTCATGCTAACTTCACCAGCCTTGAAGTCAGGGAAGATGCTGAACAGCAGACCTAGTTCTCAGGATGCTCTGGCTATGTAGAGGAGTAGGAGTTTTTCTGAGTAGTGTCAGTCTGGAGGAAAGGGCTCAGTCCCACTGAGGAATACAACTCAATCAACTCCAAAAAAGAAAAAGTCCTCAAGGTTGAGGACTGAAATAGGAAGAAATAACTTCTTCAGAGACAAGACACATACATGTATGTATGTTTTGTCTGTCTGTCTGTAGACCATGAGTGTACCCGGTGTCTACAGTTCAGAAGAAGGCATCCCTGGATCCCCTAGAACTGGAGTTAAGGATGATTGTGAGCCACCATGTGGGTGCTGGGAGCTGAAGCCATGTCCTTGGCATGATCAACAAATACTCTAAACCTCTGAACCATCTCTCTAGCCCTGCCCTCCATCCCCATGGAACACACACACACACACACACACACACATCACACACACACACGCACGCACGCACGCACGCACGCACGCACGCACGCGCACACACACACACACACACACACACACACACACACACCACTTCTTAGTCTGAGAAAACCTCCAAGACCTTTCTAGCATAGCCCTGTCTTGAAGAAGGCAGAAGTGGAGCTTGGTTAGAGGGTATCTTCCTAACTCCATCCCACGTGCCCCTGCCGCTTTGGCTAGATTGGTATGAGACTCAGAGAACCTCAAGAATATCCTCTTCTTGTCCCCTTTGGCCTCACTGCCACAGTGCAGACAGGATAATGCTCTTCTGCCTGCCAGACCTGAAGAGTTGAGAATGTCCAGAATGTTGAAGTGAAGTAGCCACACTAGTGGGATAAAGCCCTGTTCTCCAAGTTCCTGCTGGGCAGGCGATTCCTCCCTATCCCTGCTGGCCCAACAGGAAACTGCATTATGCAAACTCCCATATCTTTCCCTCTTGTCCTCCTTCTCCTCACCCTATCTCAGAATGCTGAGGTCAAGACTCCTTGGGAAGAAGAAACAGATTACATAAACGTCCAGAGGCGGAAGGGACCAGCAAGCTCCAGGCATTAAAAGGATGGATACTGTCTGTACAGGTAGCACATGAGCTGAAGGTCACATCAGTACATGGAGTAGAAAAACCACCAGGAAGCCAGCTGGTGGCCTGGGCTCTCAGTTCTTCTGCCTACAAAGCTAGATGGCACAGGGAAGGAGGTGGGATTCCATCCTGCTTCAGCGTTTCATTTCTTCCCCTTTATGTTAATTCCAACATTAGTGTCCAGGCCAGAGTGAGCATGCACCATGATGGCTACTGTGGGGCTGGACAACCCAAGGGTACACTGTGAATCCATCGACAGTGGGATTCAGCAACCATCAGGCTGAGCATGCATGTGTCCAACAGACTCACGTACCACACGTGGTACTCTCCCCTGGAAGTTTCCAGTTTAAGCATAGTTCCCCAAACTCTGTCAGGTAGAAGAAACCTAGAAATTTGGTAACAAAAATAACCATAGATGCAAAGTGTTTTTCTGCACTTAAAAATAAACCTGTAGTCCCTACTACTTAAGAGGTTTGAGGCAGGAAGATTACAAGGTCAAGGCCTGTTTGACTATAGGGTAAGTACAAGGCCGACGAGAAGCTTAAAGAGGCCTTTGTGTCAAAGCAAAAAATAAAAAGAAGACAGGGCGAAGGTAGAGTGGTGTAAGCATGGCTCTGTGGTAGAGTATTTGTCTTACATGTGCAAGATCCTGAGTTCAACACCCAGCACCACCAAATGGAAGTAAATATGTACACTGTAAAACATTTGAAAGCTAAAGAGAAGGCAATAGTCCCACCTGCATCAGCTTCTGACCAGCAAGGCCATCTTCTCCTACTCTCTGAGTGCAGGGACACTGCCATGTTCTTCAACGCTGAGTCATCTCTCCTCGGTGTGTGGGAGTGTGCGTGTGTGCATTGTGCATGTGTGCATTGCGCATGTGTGCATGTGTGCTTTTTTCTCTCCTGGCCGTCACACCTGGCTATGGATTCTGTTTCCCATTCTGAAAACCTCACAAGCAGAATCCTTACCACAAGCCTAAAATTCAGAAACCTTGCCAGAGGAGACCATTTACCAAATTTTGCCATCATAAGTATTGTGTGTGATAAGGGACAAGGCAACAAATTGTTCCCAATTGCTGATGTCTGTTCCTGGGAGAGTCTTGAGAAACAGAGTTCTTTGTTCAAAGGCTGTGACTTGTTTAAAATATGCATGAAAACAGCATTTTACAAAGACCAAGTATAAATTGACCTTCCTGAAGGTACTACCAAAAGGCTAGATCTTTCGTTATAGGGTTCATGCTTTGTGGTTATTTAGATTGGTACTTTTTTGGGGGGGGGGTCGAGACAGGGTTTCTCTGTGTAGCCCTGGCTATCCTGGAACTCTGTAGACCAGACTGGCCTTGAACTCAGAAATCCGCCTGCCTCTGCCTCCCAAGTGCTAGGATTAGAGGCGTGCGCTGCCACCACCGCCCGTAGATTGGTACTTTTCAAAATATTATTATTTTTAAATTTTTTTTGTGTGTGTGTGTGTGTGTGTGTGTGTGTGTGTGTGTGTGTACCTTCATGTGGGTGCCCATGGAAGCCAGAAGGAGTTGTCAGATCCCATGGAGCTGGAGTTTCAGACAGTTGTGAGCTGCCCAGTGTAGTGTTTACCTTTGAGCCATCTCTGCAGCCCTCTAGGTTTGGAAGTTTCGATGGCGGAGAAACAGAGGCTTCATTAGACCACATAACCGTGTGGCTCTCCTCAGGGTGAGTGAGTCTTTTTAATCCTTGGTCTATTCGCTAATCAAGATGGTTTGTTTTCTCATTATTTTTAAGAACAGGTTAATGATACACACTTGTCCACAGCTTGTAGATTTGCCTTCTATCTTTTGCCTCTTGCCTATAAGATTCATATGTGAAAACATTTTATAGAATTCTTTGGACTTCGGATCTTTGTAATAACACACATTTTTGTCCCTCAAGTTCAGACATTTATATTTTCTTCTTCTTTTATAACTTGCATTTTACTTTAAAACATCTGCCAGAAATGTTACTGTCTGCTGAGAAGGAAGATGCTCCATTGTGGATCTGACAGGTCCCCAAAGGCAGCTGTATTTTAAGAGGTGGTCCATAGCTCATGGAGCTGTGGGAGACAGCAGGATGTGCAGGAGGAGGAGTCTGGTGAGAAGTGATGTCACTGCACAGGGAGCCCTCCCCGAGCAGATAATGCTAACCCAGCACTTTCTGTCTTCCACCTACAGTGAGACAGCATGCCCCACCTGGTTGTCTCACTACATTGTCTTGCCCTGCTGAGAATTTATAAACTGGTTTTGGGAAGATTTGATATGTTGTCATAGTTTTGCTACTGAGTTTCTGTAATAATGAATATTGTGATTCTGTTTCTATAAATATTTTTCTTGGGCCCTCAGTAGGTTTTACAGTTGATTATAAATACTTTTGTTAAAATTACTCTTGGGAATCTTTGTGATTTTTGTTACTCTTGCAAATATAGGGGAAAGATACTAATGTCAACATTCATTTCTACCTAGCTATCTCTGACCCGTATTGTTAGCTACAATAATTATGTCTGTTGCCATCTCTCCTGAGGCAGGCAGACCACCATGCAGAATATGCTTTCATTTCGTATTTTCTCATGTAGTTTCTTTCTTGTCTGGAATTGTTGGAGTGGTGATAGAAAGAGACCATTGTTTCTGATTTTGTTAGAAATGGCTTGGGAATTTTCATGATTCATGAATGAGTTCTAGTGTTTATCATACCTAGGAAGTATGGTTTTGTGGCTGCTTTATCTATGGGCCTCTTGAAGCTGTTTTTGAAATAAATATATTTCTTTCCCCCTTTAGATATCTTAACTTGATTGACTATATTACCTTAATTTCTAAGATTGAGCCATCCTTGCTTTCTTGGAATAATCCCTGGTTGGCCATTTCTAAAATGTATCCAGCTTCTGTTCTAATTTAGACTTCCAAACCTGCTATCATAGTTATCATACAAATTAGTATTCCTTAAACATACATATTTTCGGTTTGTTCCCTTTTTCCTTCCAAAAGACATGCATTTGAATTTTCTTTGAGAGATGCTTTTATGTTTTTAATTTTCATTATTAAGTTGATACAAATAAAATAATGAAAATCACCTAAACAAAGGTTAATTTCAATAGGTCTACCTGGCCTTTCCTTCTTCTCTGGAGGAAACCAAATCACTAATGCCATTAAATGGTGTGATTTAAGTCCTTTGCAACCTGTCTGTTTGTCCTTACATCTGTGACAGTTGGAACTTAGAATCATTTTGTCTTATAAAAATAGAATTATATTGCTGTTACCAAGGATGCCGTCGGTATGGCTGTCTACCACGTCCAAATCTCCTGACCAAGCAGGCAAGCAAACATGGTGTTCCAGACGGTTGCTGCCAGCTTGCATGGCGGACAGCCACTTGGACCCCTGGCTCTGCTCTGGGTGGCACAACCCTCACTGCTGTGGATACTGCTGCTCACATCTGTAATTGCCCGAAGTTACATCGAATGGGTTACCTGGAAGGGAAGCTGGGGATGTATGGGAAGGCGGCAAAAAAGAGACGGAGACCAAGATAACACCTGCTCAAAGTTTAATGAAGAACTCCCAATATATATATAGGCAGGAGAAAAGCCTGGAAGCTTCTCAGCAGAATCAGTTCAGTTGCTCCACAGGTGGCTAGTGTTTCTCAGGAGACTGCAGGTCCTTGAAGAACAATAGGCTTCACCTCGGTCTGAGCACTCCACCCTAGGTGGAGGGGATTATGACTAACACAGGAGTCCCCACTCAAAGACTGGATGAGTAACTGCACATTGGTCGATGTCAAGTTCCTGCCAGGTGGCATGGCACCTCAATAAGGCTCTCTACAGGCATCCAGCCCCATCACCGGTGGCGTTTCCCCACAAAGAACAGCTGCCCTACCTTGTCTTCTCATGCTCTGGCTGGTATCTGAGGGGGCTTCCCACTTTGGGCAGATGGACCCCCTCTCATGTATCTGTATGTGAGTATATGTACATGCAGACACATATGTATATAAGCACACATGTATGTGGTATATGAGACAAAGAGCATACTTGTATGCCCTTGCACTTACATGCCTACAGATGCCCAAAGTTGATGTCAGGATCATCAATCTCTTCTATCTTATTTGTTGAGGCAGGGTCTCTCAATCAACCGCAGAGCTTGCTGATATAACTAGTCTTGCTAGCAGCTTGCTCTGGGGGTCCCCTGCCTTTACTTTCTGAGGCTGGAATAACAGATGAGCATTTGCATGGGTACTTGGAATCCACATTTTAGTCCTTCACGCTTCTGTGGCAAGCACTTTATTTGGTGAGCTGCCTACCCCAAGACCCTTCCAGCATTCTCTTAATCCCGTTGAATTTGTAGTCATTTTGTGGTGGTTTTAGTGCTTTCAAAGTCACTTTGTCCATATTTTTTTATGGGCAAAAATCATTAACTTAACAAATATTCTAGAGAGCACTGGTTTGTGGTAATAGAGTATTTTCAAGACAGGAGTGGAGACAGACATACAGATTACAATCCAGACACAGATTTTATTAAGCCGTAAGATTAAAATAGTGGGACACCGGAAGCACCCAGAACATGTTGGACGAATGACAAGCACAAAATGTTTTGTACCTGCTGACCTTTGCCCTTTCCCCTTTGTCCTACTGAGAGGAAGGCAGACTATACATCCATTAACATGGGAAGCAGGATGTCAGCCTGGCAAAAGCATAGGTGTCCAAGGCCCAGAATCCGGTCATCGAACCATCAAATTCTGCTGATGGCAGAAATCTCGAAAATCACCATGCTCAGGGAATCTGTTATGGAACTTGCTTGCAGAATGACAATAACTGCAGGAACCAACATGGAAAACACAAATTAAACCATTCTGGGGTTTACCATCTCAAAGTTTGGAGCCTACAACACTCATTTTTGTCTAAATAAGGGGTAGATATAGCTCACCGTGTGGGTAAGCAATGGGAACAGGGAACTAAGCAGGCTGATGCTCAGCCAGTATCCGATAAGAGAATCCATGTTTTTAAAGATACAGCCTTGTAGCTCTTACCGGCAGCAGTTAGATAAAAGGAAGGATGGGAAACAAGACCTGTTCCCCTGGGATTGCAATGACAAAGTAACAGATGACTCCAGATGACAGCGGGAGAGCAGGGATGGGAAGAAATTATATTAACAAACTGTTGTTGATGCTTATAATGCGATTTAAGCAACCAAATAACCAAGCCTGAAAGACCAAGTGTTTTTCAAGATGATTTAGAAGGACCTTCGCATGGAGGATGTCAAGAGATGATCTTATGTCTCCTTTCATTTCGGGGATGGCTTCTTGGCATCTGCTACAGCAGCATGTCATATGTCATCATGGAAGCACTTTAACATGTGGCCAAAATTGATGTACACATCTCAAAACACGGCACCATCCAGGGACAATTCCTATGTATGACTATCGCCAATTTGGGTTATAGTTGCAATTAAAAAAACAATGTTGTTCTTCCTCCTCTGCAGAATTGGGGCAAAGAGGTTCTCAGGACCTCTGCTTCAGCCAGACATGGCCAAAGTGTTAACAGCTCTTAGAATGGAAGTGGGGAGGTTTGGGCAACCTGTGCAGGGCAGGTAGCCCAGGTCTTGGGTCTCATCCTTAGTGTGGCAGTGCCAATGCCAGTGGGCAGTAGTGGTTGTGGCAAAAGCCTGACTGGCCAGGTGGGTTGGAGTCCATCAGTGAATGCCTAGAGAGAGAAAACCCTTCCCCAAGCATCACAGCCCATAAAACAACCACTCTCAGATGATTCTTGGTGAAATAACTTGCATACTTTATTCCATGTGGACAGAGACTTTATAAACATTGAGGAGGAGGGTAGGATCCAGGGGTAGACGCTTCCCATTGGCTCAGTTTGATGTGATAGTGATGCTATATTTGCATGAGGAAGGACTCCAGGTGTTTTCCCTATGTGACTGACTGCCATGGTCCTCTCAGTAGGGTGTCATGGTTACAGGTTCTGGAGCAGGTAGAGTTGGGCAGGGAGCTGGCCCCACTCTTACCATTCACACTCAGATTCATTGGGTTTGAGCTTATTCGACTTTACCAGTTCTTCTGTCTGGTGACCCAATCTACTTGCCCCCAAAATGCAGTTTAAAACATCTACTATGCAGGGCTGGGGGATAACACGCCCCCACAGGCAGCATGGTTTGGTGAGGTTATGTGACCTTTGGGAGTTGGATGTGGAGGCCATGGGCTTTTGGGAGTGGTGGGCCTTAAAGTTCTCTTCTTGGACATATTGCCAGTCCACTTGCTGTTTCTGGTTTGTTTGTTTGTTTTTGGATAAGGAAGTAATACATCCAGACCAATATTCTTGTCACCATGGAGTAGCTTACAGCCCTGACTTCCCCTCCATGAGGGACTGCATCCCTCTTGCAACTCAAAGAGAGGTAATTGATAAACACCATTAACATAAGTATCAAAACAGGGACTTTCATACCAAAACACAATCCATTCCAGCCTCCCATGGTTTCCCTAATGTCTTAGAGTTCATATATTCTCCAACAGGACCAAGTGGGTCCAACATCCCAGTGATGGACTACCATATTCCTAAGGAGTCCCTGAACCTTCCTTAGTCTTCATGACTTGAATGCTTCTGAAGAGTATATGTGAGCTATTGTGTAAAAACTGGTTTTTCTGTGATACTCTCTGAACATATTGATTCTATCTTTGCATTTTTCACAGGTTCCCTGCAGTCGGGGTGTGCCTTAGTCTGAGCCCATCGCATCAGGGGACACATGAGATCACTTTGTCCCATCACTGGTGATGCTAAACGATTACCCATTGGAGTGGTGCCTTCCAGAGTCTCTATTGCAAATGGAACTTTTCCAACTGTAATAAATACTTGTCAGGGGAAATAGAGTCAATGCCAGCATCTTATTCTTCATTGGAATCTCAGTCCTGTTTTTGTATCTGCTGGAGCCTGAACCAGGGATTAGTGGGATGGTTGTAAATGGCCTGCATTTACTCTCCACAGCATCTGACTATAAGAGAAAGTTTTCCTTTCTCTCTCCATTTACACATTTATTCATTTCTCTGAGTACAGGCTTGTGGACTCTTCTTTTAATCAATGAGTTTTAATTTAACATCATTTATTTTATGGCTCAGATTATCCTCGATTTGCTTAAAAGGAGGCCCTCCAGGCAGCCTCTGGGTTGTGTTTCCACCATTTCCCAAATATTTCTTGATTTTTCTGGCAGGAAAAGCTGTTCCAGGCTCATCTTTCTCTACTTTTTTCCCTGGAAGCAGCCTGTGGCCTAAAGAGCCCTGATTCTTTCTAGTGAGAAAGAACACTTGAAAACCTCCCTCTGTAGGTTGTGTGTGGTTGGTGACAATTTTGAAAGAACGGGAGCAAAAAGTTAGGTAGGCTCCTATTATAAGTCCCCAGAAACATTGACAGCAATCAATGAACAATAGAGGAGTTTAGGAAACTGCTCTCTCTTGAAGTTGCTTGAATTGAATTGATTTCCGTCTGGAGATGACAGGATCAGGCAACTGTGGCTTTGGAGTGATGTGGGAAAAGTCCTCAGCCCAGAGCCAGCGACCTTCAACAGTGCTGGGAGCAGGAGCCCAGTGATGGTCACAGAAGCGACAAAGAGCAAAGCATCCCAAGCCTGCTGCTTGGCTTGGAAGCCCTGGATCTTGGCATAGTACTGACTTCTTAGGCATCTCAGACTGTGAAGGAAGGGTCCCAAAAGAAGCCTGCCCTTACCTAATTGCTTTCGACTGCATGAGATATTGTAGGGTCTGCTCTGAGCTCTTGGCTTCAGAACACAAGCTAGTGAGTTCCAGGATTAGCTGGCAGTTGGAGAAAGAAAGAAAAGAAAGAAAGAGAAAGAAAAAGCACCAACAATCATTTGAAGAGTCAGCACCACGGTGGTTCCTGTGTTCTTGGCCCTGTGTCTAGGCTGAGGCGCACGTGGAGTGGAAGCATCATCTAGTTAAAGTGTTGGCAGGCTTCAGGAGACATCTTCTCCTGTTGTCTGGTTTTGATTGCAGTAGTTTGGGAAGCTGGCAAATAGTTTAGTTTTGTTCTGAATACATTGGCCCAGAGCCTAAGCTATTCTTTCTTTTGAGCCATTAGAACTTGGACCAAGCAGCTAGTTCATTGAGATAATGTATGAACCCCAGAAACTTCAATCAAAAAATATTAAGCATACATCACTGGCATTTGATCTGATTATTAAAGCCACTCTTACAAATGATAGAGCCAGCAGATAAATGTCTATTTTGAAGGCTCCAGTAGCAGCAGCTGCATATACTTTTTAGGTCACACCATGTTGCTACTTCAGGTGGGAAGGCTGGGGTTCATGGGAGTTACCATGGGTCCTTTTTACTAAGCTGGGAGGGATATAATGCTACCCCACTTTATAAACGTGTCCAGAGACACTCTCCTGTAACTCCCTGGAAGAAATGCCTATTTCACCCAGCACCCAGTTGAAACATTGGCTCTCCCTCTGAGGAGTTCCTTGACAATTGCACTCCAATGAAAGATAATAAATTAAGCCCAAAGGAATATCTTTTCTCATGCCTTGGGAATGTTTTAAATGCCAATGAAGGTGTGTAGTGACCAGGATCAATTTGACCACAGACCTGTGTTAGCCTAACAATATAAACATTTGTTGTGAGCAGTGAATGTTGATGTCTTCATGTGCAAAACAAACAAAGAAACAAAAACAAGTTGTATGTAGCTCTATGAATGATGTTCTCATTGTTTGGTTAACAGGAAAACATCTCAAGGTCCTGCCAACAAACCAGATGTACACTTGTTGGGTTATGAACATTTGGAAAAAGAGAATAAAATTCTGAATATTCTGAAACTAAGAAATCATCATTATGTTGATATATTCTCAGGTTGGTATCATTTTTATTGTTAATATTGTCCTTTATTTTAAATACCTAATCAGAAAAAAAAATGATTAACAACTGGCATCTTTCCAAGGATGTCCCAGAGACACAGAAAAAACCATGCTAGAATCCACAATGTCACTACTAACACAATTGCTACATCCATACAAACATTCATTATATGAAGCTGATACCAACTCTCTGGTCACATTACAGCTGACTCTAGTGAATTGCAATATTTTCTTGATGACCAACACAGGATATGCTTGAGCCTTAAAAAGAGACAAAATGGCCGGGCGTGGTGGCACACGCCTGTAATCCCAGCACTTGGGAGGCAGAGGCAGGCGGATTTCTGAGTTCGAGGCCAGCCTGGTCTACAGAGTGAGTTCCAGGACAGCCAGGACTACACAGAGAAACCCTGTCTCGAAAAACCAAAAAAAAAAAAAAAAAAAAAAGAGAGAGAGAGACAAAATGCCAACAAAACAACTGTCTGCTGGTGTTGTAAGTCCATGATTTCATTTGTATTTAATTCAAAGTAACCAGACCATTGGTGAAAGTATGGAAATTCCCTTGGGATTATAGAATTTTTAAGTTGCCTGAAAAGCTTTTTGTTTTTCATGACTATTGGGAGACCTTTGGGGATAACCCAGACTCTGTTTTTCAAGCATACCGTGCGGGTAAACAAAGTTGTGTGGCCATTGACTGTTCACTGATATGCTAAACTGACAAGCATGGATGGCAGACTACTCAAAAGTGGACCCTTCTGAGATGTCAGGTAGTTGACTAGTGGTGGAGCCAGCTTAGTACACTAGCATCTTGGGAAGACAATATGACACAATAGAGCAAGTGGTGTCTAGAATGGAAGGGAGAGTAGTTTATGAGTTATCTACTGACTACGGAAGAGAGAGAGGGCAGTCAGCTACTTCAGTAATTCCTACCCCAGTGGGAAACTAGACAGTCCCTTATCTTATTACAAAATGATACATGATTGTAGTGCCAGGGGCTTGAGATTGTGTCTTCCATGTGTTGTCCCTTTTCTTCATGTGCTCATGTAAAAAGAGAATTGGGTATTCCAGAGAGTCAGAAAGTAATGCTATCCACCTTAACAAACTTCCTTACGCTGTCAATGGTTTGATTCTGTAAGAGGCTCTTTCTCCTTCAGTCTGAGTCTGGCTCAACTGGCTGGCACTTCAAAACGACTCAGCGGTGACTCAGGGACCTGAGCAGCCTTGACCTTGTATGTCCTTCCTACTACAGTTGCACTAGCATCAACCTTTAGTCAATGAGACGACATGGGTGAGAAAGAAATGTGCCTGTAGAGGATATGGAGTAAGAGTGGGAAAGGCATGTGTTCTTGGTTGCTTCAGTGTGCAGGTGACAAACTTCACCTCCACGTACATTCCAGTGGACAGAGTGACCTGGCTCTTTCACCTACAAAGGATGGTGGAGCATACGAGCGTCACATGTGGAGAGGCGATCATGAGCAGACTCTGTCATTGTGGCAACAAGGATTAATTATTAGTCTTTGTTGCTGTTCACGTTGTGGGTCAAGGACTTTGCTGTCCTCAGGAATATGAGGTATTGATGAGCCATTCGTGAAAACTGAGCGCAGTATGAGTGAGTTTCTCTTAATCTGAGTGGCTACGGAAAACATTTTTCTGAAGAATCAGAGTAGACACCTTTCCGTTGTGATTTGGGCTAAGCTGAGCCTTTCTGCTAGTGGCTCTGCTCCATAACACTGGTGGAAATCCTGAGCAGAGCAGAAAGAAGAAATCTTGACAGAAGTGACAGAAAAGGGTTAAGGTTTGCAAAGGAATGTGTCTAGAGTTGACAGCACTGGAAGATGACACCATTGGGTTTGCAGAAAATTCAAAAAAGAGTTTCTTGAGCAGCATACAGCAGTGTTAATCATAAAAGAAAGTGATTGATAAATGGGATTAGTTTAAGTTAAAAATTGTGTTTCTGTGTGTGACAAGAACTCTACATGCAAGGCTCTTAGAGAATTTCTACATGCTAGTAAAACACGACTGTCAAGCAACTTCTCAGAAGTAGACAGAAGATTTGAATAGGTGCCATGCACAAGAGATGATCCAAATGACCATCAGAAGGTGCCATGCAGAAGAGATGATTCAAATGACTCCCCCCACCTGCACTGTCCATCAGGGAGGCAGAAGAAACAGTAATAGTGCAGAGGAAGGTAGGGATAAATGGAAAAGCTGGCAACCAGAGGGCATCGAGGTCCAGCCCTTTGGAAAGCTGTTGGGCAGTGTGTACATAAATCTGAAAATATATGTTGAGATCAAAGTTAAGCTTGTAGGTCTCTGTCCATGTGTGCATAGTAACAGGCACTCATAAACTTCATAGAAGACTTGTACAAAGACTTCAGTGTACTATCTATAATAGAAACAAGAATGGGTAGCAATAGTCAACTGGAGTATGGGACAACCTTCAAAATGAATGGACTAAATGCCCCAGACTACAAAGGCAAGTCACAGAAACTTCATGGTGGGGACCAGGGGGTAAGATAAGCCCCACACCACAGGACAGGCTGAATGATTCTGCTTGTAGAACTTCAGAAATGGCCATTTTCTGTTCCCTGCGCTCGTGGCTGATGAAGGTCGTTTTGTCAGCCAGGTAGAAAGCTGGCTGACATCCCACTGTTTTATGATGCGGAGGCAGACTGCCTGGGAAGATCCACTTTGAAAAAGTCACACCACAGCCTGTGCTTATGATCTGTGTATATTTCGGTATCTAATTACTGTGTTAATGTGAATTCTGAAAACATGTGATCAAGCATGTGAAGCATTTCAGGAGAAGCAAGCTGTGCATGGGAGTTTGTTGTTCATGCTTCTAAAGATGTCAGCACTGGAGACTCTTGGTTTGAGAGCAAGGCATTTCATGTCTTTTCATAAGACTCGCATGTCTGTCACCACAGTGTGACTGAGAGCATGAATCTTGGCAGCTTCTGGATACCTGTGGCTTATGTTGTATGTCATTTTGTTTTATTCACAGTTGGTTGTGTATCCCTCAATATCCTGTGTGTGTGTGTGTGTGTGTTCCTGCATGTGTGTGTTTACATGTGTGTGGGCATGTGTGCGTGTTGTGTGCTCACTTACATTTGTGGAGTGCAGGTGTCCACACTGGATGCCTTCCTCAAGCACTCTAAAATTTATTTTTAATTTTTTTTTATTGTTTGAGAATTTTGAAGCACATATATTTTGATCAAATCCCTCCCCAATCGCTCCCCTCTAATTCTCTGCTGTTGCCTCCCCATCATTTTCCCTCCTGATGTCATGTGATCTTTTTGTGAACCCAGTGGGTCCAGTTCCCGTATTGCCAGCATACGCATGGATTACTTTTAAGACAGCCTTTCACTGGGAGCTCACCAATTCTGCTAGACCAGTTGGCCGGTTAGTTCCAGGATTCTTCTAGGAACTGCAGCTGGGCTGTTCTTGCTATATCAAAACGAAGGCAGCAGGGAATTTTACACATATGTACTAACGAAGGGTCTGAGGTCATGACCTGAGGTCATGATAATATCACTTGCGTTGCAATTTTGATACTATTCTCCATCGGAGCTCTTCTAAAAGATCATAGGAGGAAAAAACCCTAAAAAGGAGATACGAACTACCATAATTTGGGAGCCAAAATGGATCACTTTGATTCATAAATATGCTACCCAGTTCATAAATGTTCATACAAATTCTTTAAAGTCTACACCACAGAACCCAGCGGTCTGCTCTCTCACCTCTGGGCAACCCAGACCAGTCTCTTTTTAGAGTGTTTGCTTTGCTAAGTGAACTTCTACTCAGACTGCCTACTTCTCTACTTTCCTTCAACAAGACAAGATCTAAGACACTTCCACAGCATCTTGAGGAATTTGTTGTCCCTGGGGCTCTGCAGGGCCTCAGCTGCCACAGACTGGCCAAAGTATTGCTGACTCTAGACATTAGTAATTTGAAACCTTATCCCCACCTCTACCAACAAAGAACTAAGAAAACATCACAGACTAGCATATTCTGGGAGGAGGAATTCCTATGTGTTAAAGCTCAGCCAGTGTGTAAGGGCTGGGAGAATAATCCAAGCTCTTAAAGGTGTTTTATGATCCTCAGCCGTTTACCAAAGCTCCCAGTAGAACAGCTAGCCTGTTCTATCATACTCTGAGCATGTAATATGATACCTGCTCTTAGGTACCAGGGAATATCTGGTAATGACCAGATACCTATCTCTTTTCTTATCTTTACATTATCTTTTAAAAGCAGCTGTTTGATATGTCCAAAAAAGCCCCAAACTAAACCAAACCAACCAACCAACCAACCAAACAAACAAGCAAACAAACAAACAAAAACTGCACCTAACACATATACTACCAGTAGTGTTTGGTCATATAAAAACCCTAACCCCTAACATAAGCCCTAGTGCTACCCAAATTTTCCCCTATGTGCACTCCCTGTCCCATGAACCCTCTCCTTGCTACAGAAGATCATCTCTCTAAATGGAAAGAAAATGGAATTGTAAAGTATGGTTTTATTAGAAACGTATGCATGCTTCACAGTATATTATTCAGCTCTGCTTATTCTTAGGGCTGTGAACATGATCTCGCTCTGTGAAGTCTTCTGGGACCAGGGTTTTTGTTTTTTCATTCCCCATTCCATTTCTAGACCGACCTCTGGTATAAGTAGCTGCAGTGTCCAGTCATTTCATTTCTCCAGAATATTCCACAGTGTGAATATGCATCCATTTATGTATTCCATTTCTGGCCATGGACGTCTGAGAGCTTGTTTTCAGATTTCTTGTTATAAGCAGGGCTCTGGTGGACATTTGTTCACAAGTCTCTGGGGTACCCATGTCAAGTCCCATGGTCCTTGTGCAGGGAGGTGATTGCTGTGCTGTGGGACCCTCTGGCTGTTCTTCTCGTCTACTTATCATCCTTCTGGCCTTCCTCCTTTCTTCTTCCTTCCTTTGGTCTCCTGTCACCTGCCCCTCCAGAGGCTACCTGAGTGGCTGCGGACTCTCCTTTATATGCTCTCTGTCCAAGATTGCTCTTCTCTGCAGTTCTGGTCTGGCACCTTGTGAGTGCTCTAGCAGACACACTTTCATCTATTCTGTCTCCAAGTCTTCCCCCACCCCCACTGGATTCCAGGAGGCCATCGATGCTAGCAAAACCTGCAGGGAAAGAGCTAACTATGAATGGTGGTCAGAGAACATGCATGGTGGATAGCCTGGTGACAATTCTGTGGTTGTAAGCATTCTGGATGAGAGTCATTAGAATTACCCTTCTTGAGCAGAGTAGAGAATTTTTGGTTCTGCTGATGACATGAAAAATAGACAGGACAATAAAAAGATGATGGTGATGATGGTGGTGGTGGTAATGATGATGATGAGATAGTAACAGTAAGCTAGGATACACCTTTTGCTAATGGCCATTCTTATTCACATGCCTTTCAGCATATAAACTTTTAACCTAACAGCAGTCCCATGAGGCAGACACTCTCATATTCTCCTTGGCACTGGCCTATTGAGAACATCATAATCTATTCAAGGTGACTCAGATTCTCTTGAAAGAGTGAGGCTTCACAGCTCTTTCTTTATCATCTGTATTTCCTTTTAGGACCTCAGTCTACCTTTTTCATCGCTGACCATTCATATGTGACCATCAAGATTCTCTATATCTGCAAGGATCCAAAGAACCTGAGATACAGGCCCTGCTTACAAAAATCACTAGAGTCTGTGAGCTGGAGTATTTACCATTTAGCTAGAGAAGTTCTGCAGAGCATGGGGTATGTCAGTCAGAGGAGAGGACACAGCTTCATTCAACCCATGAGTCTTGGGATAGTGAGAAGGATAAGAAGTGCTCCATGTAACTCTACTGGTGCTACACTCCCCAGAACCAGGACGTGGGCCCAAGGTCCTCCCTCCTGCTCCAGGACCCTGCTCTGGGGGAAATGTTCAAGACCTCCAGCTTTCCCGCCTTTGAGTTGAGCTCCCATATCCCAAGTACACAAAGATGAAGCTACTTGATGTAATCTGTTCTTCACATACACGAGAGATACAGGTGTTGCGCCTCTACCTTAGATATGTTTGCAGGACTATTTTCTTTCTAAATGACAGTCATGGATGTCAGGAGACCAAAGGAAGAACAAGGCAGGGAAAGGGAAGAAAAGAAAAGAGAAAACAAGAGAAAAGAAGAGAATAAAAAAAGGAGAGAGAACTCCAAGTGGATCAAGGACCTCCACATAAAACCAGACACACTGAAACTATTAGAAAAGAAACTTGGGAAGACCCTGGAGGACATGGGCACAGGGGGAAAGTTCCTGAACAGAACACCAATAGCTTATGCTCTAAGATCAAGAATTGACAAATGGGACCTCATAAAATTACAAAGTTTCTGTAAGGCAAAGGACACCGTCAGAAGGACAAAACGGCAACCAACAAAGTGGGAAATGATCTTCACCAACCCCACATCCGACAGAGGGCTAATATCCAATATATACAAAGAACTCAAGAAGTTAGACCCCAAAGAACCAAATAACCCTATCAAAAAATGGGGTACAGAGCTAAACAAAGAATTTTCACCAGAAGAAATTCGGATGGCCAAGAAACACCTTAAGAGATGTTCGACATCATTAGTCATCAGGGAAATGCAAATCAAACAACCCTGAGATTCCACCTCACTCCAGTCAGAATGGCTAAGATTAAAAACTCAAGAGACAACAAGTACTGGCGAGAATGTGGAGAAAGAGGAACATTCCTCCACTGTTGGTGGGATTGCAAAATGGTAAAACCGCTCTGGAAATCAGTGTGGCGGTTCCTCAGAAAATTGGGCATGTCACTTCCAGAGGACCCTGGCATACCACT
The DNA here is from genome assembly GCA_964023405.1 of Apodemus agrarius. NCBI lineage: Eukaryota > Metazoa > Chordata > Mammalia > Rodentia > Muridae > Apodemus > Apodemus agrarius. The sequence goes on along the minus strand of OZ030005.1, from coordinate 130,540,732 downwards.
CCTGGGCATATACCCAGAGGATTCCCCTGCATACAATAAAGACACATGCTCCACTATGTTTATAGCAGCTTTGTTTATAATAGCCAGAAATTGGAAGGAGGCCAGATATCCCTCAAAAGAGGAATGGATACAGAAAATGTGGTATATTTATACAATGGAGTACTACTCAGCAATTAAAAACAATGAACTCATGCAATTTGTAGGTAAATGGTTAGATCTGGAAAATATCATCCTAAGTGAGCTAACCCAATCACAAAAGAATACACATGAAATGCAATCACTGATAAGTGGATATTAATGAGCCCAGAAGCCCTAAATGCTCAAGGCACAATTAGCAAGTCAAATGACTCCCAAGAAGAAGAAAGGAGAGGACCCTGGGCCTGTAAAGATTGGATCCAGTTTAGTAGACCCAGAACAGAGAAATCGTGGTGGTGGTGGGGGGAATGATTGGGGAATAGCTGGGGGGGAGAGGAATTATGGGACATATGGTGGGGGGGGAACTGGGAAAGGGGAAAGCCTTTGGAATGTAAACATAGAATATAGAAAATAAAAATTAAATAAAAAAAAGAGGAGAGAGGGAGAAGGGAAGAGGAGAGGAGAGGAGAGGAGAGGAGAGGAGAGGAGAGGAGAGGAGAGGAGAGGAGAGGAGAGGAGAGGAGAGGAGAGGAGAGGAGAGGAGAGGAGATTCAGAGTAGCTTGTATTTAGGAACTTCCATTGCTGGCAGAAACAAATTACAGAAGTCAGGATTTGGCTCAGAATTTCAGAGGGCTCAGTCACAGTTGGACGGGTTCTTGGTGAAAGCATGCAGTGAGGCTGGACATAATGTCAGGGAGGGCGTGGCTGAGCCAAGATGCTCACCTCCTGGTGGGCAGGAAGCAGAGAGAAAGAGAGAGAAGAGGTAGGCAAGATGAGCCCAGGATAGAATGAAATCCCTAATAATGTGCCTGTGAAGGTTCCCTTTCCTCCAGCTTCTCCCCAGTTACTGAAATGTCTACCACTTCCTAAATCACTGCCACCCAGTACAATCCCTCAAGAGAGAACTCTTTCAACCATAGCTATTCAAGGACAACTTCAAAATGTTAGCTGCAGTTATGGCTGCAGCTGGCTAAGTTCATGAAGATGCTGCCGCTACTGAGCCTGGACGTGCAGGAAAAGTCCAGCATCTCAGCCCAGATCATCAGTATTTTCTGCTCTGTATATGTGCAACTGTAGTCCTTCGCCGAGGCTCTACTACACTGTCGTGGGAGGCATAGAATTTCTAGACGTTTCCAGCTCCATACCTGAAAAGGTATCCTTAGGCATTGTTCTTGTCATGAGTCCACTGAAGCTGGCGTCCAGTATCTTTATGTTATAGCTCTGATGATTCTTAGATGCTATCACTCCCCATCCCCTAATTTCCACTAGGTTCAGTTTCATGTTAATCTTTTCTAATATTTTGGGCTTATGATTATCTGGCTCTCCATTTCCAATTGCCCATTAGCACAGCAGAGGGGACCCTGTTTTATTAACAGCAGGCCATCGTGGAGATGGGGCCCAGGCTGCCTGTCCAGACTGTGCCCAAATGATCTTCCCATCTCCCGGGGAGTTCACATCACATTACATTTCCCGTGCCCACTAAGCTCTTAGCAACTGGATGTCTCTGGCCTCCTGATTTTTAACGCAGCCAGCTCAAGCCATCATAATCCTTGCGAGTCATCTGTGATGTATTTCTTGGAAGCCATCGCTCCATGGCACTCTGAACTTCCTGCTCAGGACGAGATGGCAAAAGTCATTAAACACTAGCAGTAAGGGTATTTTCACTGTAATAAAGTGTTAATTACTTCCACATGCTAATCGGGTTGGGGGAGGGTGCTTTTGCTATTGTTACTCAGTCTAAAATAATTTCCACGTGGTAATTTTCCAGGATATCAGAAACTGAATAATTATGCACTAATTAAGAAAGTAGGGCCTGCTCTAGGAGTTAAGACTGCATTAATTTTAATGTTTTTACAGTCCTTTAATTGGGAAAAGGGCTGTAAATTGGGAGCCTGTGCTCTGTTCCTTCTTAAGCAGGCCTGCCTCTGCAATCCGCCTCCTATATACAGCAACCCAAGGTCAACGCAAGTAGGCAAAATCCCTCTGCTCTTCATCGGGAATGGATTGGTGGTGAAGCTTGCATCGATCACTCTGACAAGCATTTAACTCTCCAAGAGCGCCTGCTCTCACTTCTTAAATTATTAATTGCATTAAATACATTTTCATATTGGGGATGGATTGTTGCAAACCGTTTCCTGGTAGGGAGGTGCTGCTCCCCCACTTAGGGGCACCTCACCTTCTGCTGCACAGCAGCACCTGGAGGTAGGTTGGCAAAGCTCACCCTGGAGTAGTCTGTCAGCCAGAGTTGGCTGGGGGAAGCCACCGAAGTGGGAGAAGCGGTTTTAACTACCGTTGGGCTGCATGCTCTGCTGTCTTGTGTGTTGTCCCGTTCTTGACTGGCCTTGTGACTTGCAGAGAGATCTTCTGATGAGGAAGAGTACGCTTTTCTCTGTGGACTCTCCCTGGGGATGGACACCCAAAGTCATAGCAGTTGTTAGCATTTGGTTCGCAGGCAGTAGGAACACTTGGAAAGTCCAGGCTGGGGGAGGGGGACTTCATTTGTAAAAAATTGGCAGAATTTAGAACCTTATCCTGACTCTTTTGGGAGCCTTGGAGTCCTGCCTCTTGTGGCCCTTTGTTCTGTGAGAGCCACACTGTGATACACACCGCAGTTAGGAGAAAGCATTTGTCGGGTGGATCAAGTCTGCTGCCATCCTGTCCTGTCACTGTGAAAGTAAGCTGCGAAGATGACGACCACCTGAGGTACATACCCTGGACAGTGAAACCAGCATCACACTGGTGTCAGAGCTGGCCTCAGGGAGGGAGAGGTTAGTGAGAGCTCAGGCCTGGCTTGTAGTCTCAGGAGGCAGCTTGAAGGAGCAGCTGGATTCGCCTTCTTCTGTAGGCAATCAGAGGGCAGCGACAGAGCCCCACCCCTCGCTAAGCCCCACCACCTGATTTTCTGGGCAACGCCTCTCTAAAATCATCTTTGCTTTGGATGCGACCTGGCACTTGCTCTGTGAATGATGAGGGCATTCTCTGCTGAGCACCAGGTCACTCATTTTTATTTTGTCTTTTAGTGCATGTGTGTGTGTGTGTGTGTGTGTGTGTGTGTGTGTGAATTTTTGATGCATATTCTCTTACTGAACCTAGAGTGCACTGATGGGCCAGGCCAGGGCCTCTCATGTCTCTGTCTCCTCAGGCTGGAAGTACGCATGCCCGTCACGGTGGCTGCAATGGGTGGGATAGATTCAATCCTGGATTCTTTTGCTTTTGCTACAACTACTCTACCCCCTGAGTCATCTCCTCGGGCCCCAAAGCACTGACATTGTAAGTGAATGTTCCTTTTTTTTTTCATTAAAAAAAGTTTTAAGATTTAATTTTCTTTTTTAAGTGAGGGCGATGGCCTGAATGTACATGACTACAAACGAAGCATTGGATCGGGTCCTCTGGAGCTGGAGTCACTGTTGATGGTTAGTCAGCCACAGTGGGGGCTGAGAACCAAATTCTGGTTCTCCACCAGGGCAGCCAGTTGTCTTAACTGTTGAGCCTCTCTCCAACACCATGAGCACTCATTTTAGTGTGGAATATTTTGGTTATGGCCATAGGGTTAATTAACCTAAAGAGTCTTAAGTCCTCCTCATCCCCACCCTCCTCCTTTTTCTTCTCTCCCAGTTTCCCCATCTCCACTCTCATTCCTTTACTGAAAACCAGAATGCACTTCTCTCGCATAAGGTTAATTTTATTTTATTTTTAAAACCAATAATAGATTTACCAACTCAGCTGTCGAATGAGGTCCTTCCTGGGAACGGAAACTGGGAGCTCCCCAAGTGCTAATCAGGACTCCACTGTTAAGTTACACATCTAGCCATCTCGCATAAATAACCCCATAATACATTTCTATGGTCTAGACGAACAAGATGAAGACAACCCCAGTTCAGTGGACAGCAAGAAATAATAAAGGCTGAGGCGGAAATCAATGATAGCTGCTAAGACAACACATAGACGCAATTAAAGTCACTTCTTTGCAAAGATCAACAATATTGATGGAGTCTTATTAGCGTTACCAACCAAGGAAACAGGGAGAGGACAGAATGGCACACGGCAAATACCAGAGTTAGCCCAATCCTGTGCACCTGGGGTGCATTTGTAAAATATCACCATATCGTGTGAGACCCACCTGCAGACAGGGCGTGAAACTAAGCTGAAAGGGGGAGTCATTTACTCTGGCTTTGTATGGATCCTGTGAGTGCTGGGAGTCACACCAGCCCCTTTAACTCATGTCCCACTGTCTTAGGGTTTCTATTCCTGCACAAACATCATGACCAAGAAGTAAGTGGGGGAGGAAAGGGTTTATTGAGCTTATACTTCCACACAGCTGTTCATTACCAAAGGAAGTCAGGACTGGAACTCAAGCAGTCCAGGAAGCAGGAGCTGATGCAGAGGCCATGGAGGGATGTTCCTTACTGTCTTGCTTCCTCTGGCTTGCTCAGCATGATCTCTTATAGAACCCAAGAATACCAGCCCAGGGATAGCACCACCCACAAGGGGCCCTCCCCCCTTGATCACTAATTGAGAAAATGCCCCACAGCTGGATCTCATGGAGGCATTTCCCTAAATGAAGCTCCTTTTCCTATGATAACTCCGCCTGTGTCAAGTTGACACACAAAACCAGCCAGTACACCCACAACAGGTGCTACTTGCTCCATGGACACCTTGGCCATGTCGTCCTATCCAGTGTCAGTTCCTGGCCAGCTACCTATGATGCCTGATGTTGGTGTTTATAATCTGCCTTGTAGAGAATCCATTTTTGGAAGACATCAATCATGTGGCATGACTACTCCCGTATTGTTTTAAGTGTCTGGCAGAAAGCCCTATGAAGAGTATGTGATAAATGGTCGGTTAGTTGAGTAGCTGAATGAATAAATGAATATAGTCATAAAAATATAAATGAAGAAAAAGAAAGGTGCACACCTTTTAGTATGCTTAGTCAAGAAATCCATTCATTACCCAGGGCTCTTTTGGTTTTAGGGTCAATGGAAAGAAAATTAAAAGTAAATGTATTAAAGAGGAAATGAGGTTTGGGGTTTGGCAGTCTGTGATCTCATTCGACAGCTGAGTTGATAAATCTATTATTGGTTTAATAGCAGAGAGAGGCCAGAGGAGACAGTTCATAAAGTGATTTCTATGCAAGCATGAGGACCAGAGTTCAGTCCCCAGGAAGAAGCTGCCAGTAATAGAACACACTAAAATCTCCCAGCTGGGGAGGCAGACACAGGGGATCACTGGGCCTCTGTGGCCAGCCATGCTAGTTACTTGGTGATCTTTAGGTGAGAGACTGTGCCTCAACAGAGCAAGGCTGGAGAGATGCCTCAGCAGGTAACAACACTGGCACTCTTGCAGAGGACCCTAGTTTAGTTCCCAGCACCCACAACCTGGTTCACAACCCTTCATAATCCCAGTTCAGTGGGAGCTGCTTCCATCTTCTGGCATCTGTAGACACTATAGGCAGCTAGTGTACAGACAAAATACTCACATATAGAAAATAAAAATAAAGGAAAAAACAAAACCAAGATGGACAGAGCCTGAGAATTGACGATGGGGGTTGACCACTGGCCTCCAGAGAGTCATTAGCATATGTACATACACCATTCCCAATGCACAGGCCTACACGGACACATACATACACATGTAGCCACACATATCCACACAAAGAAGGGTGGGGTGGTAATAAATGAACAATGCAGACTCAGACAGTGAGGTTCCAGGGAATGATTAAGGGGAACTTGCCTCACACCCCATCTCCAGGTGGGTCTCACACGATACGGTAATGTTTTACAAATGCATCTCGGGTGCACAGAATTGGGCTAACTATGGTCCTTAACATGTGCTATTTTGTCATTCTTTGACTACACCCAGTCCTACTGTATGTATGCATGTATGTATGTATGTACATGTACATCTACTTGTATATACACCTTCCTGGCCTTGGGATTATAGATAGGCATGTCGCACCACATCTGGCTCATGGACATAGATGTTAACTTCAGGTATTCAAGCTTGTTGAACTGATACTTTGTACACTGAATCATCTCCCAATCCTGTATTTACAATATTTTCAACACCCACAGACCGACTCAGATTTGAGATGGAAGCCAGAGTAAGAAAACAACATCCCAGAAATGAATGTTGACTAACATCAGTGAGGAGGCAGCCACTTCAGAGGGGGGCAGGAAAGGGGACAGAAGGAGATCACCCAGGGTTCAGGAAGGAGCCTGGCAAACACCAGATGTCATTTGGTTCCTAAGGGAATCCAGAAAGAGAGAGTAGAGCTTGAATGTTTCTGAGGCGGTGGGTTGCCTATGGACTGGACAGCTCTGTGAGCTCCTGGCCAGCTGGGTGCTGCCCGGGGCGTGCTCCATATACCACTAAGGGCAGGGAGGCTGGAAGAGAACCTAAACATCTTGCTCAGACTCCTGCATGGCCCCCACAGCTTTGTGTTTTGCCTGTGTGGCATCATTTCACAGACCAAGGCGCTGATTTCTACCAGGAACAGAGTCCAGTCTGAAAAGGGTGGCATTACATTCTAGTAACAGACTCAGCTGGAATTCACACGTGCTCCTTGGTGAGCATGCTCTGTAGTGCGGCATGTCAGTCTGGAGAGAACTTCTGATGCCAAGATAGTGCCTCAGTGTCTCAGGGTACTGCTGCTGGGTGCTCTTGGAAGCTGGACTGGACAGAAGAGCTCATGACATGATCTTCTACAGAGTACTTTTAGGATGAAGGTACGCAAAGTTACCTGACTAGGAAACAAGGCTGTGGGTGTTTCAGCTGTGATGTCACAAGGTCATGGACAGCTTTCTTCTATCTGGAGAGAGGGGTGGGGATGGAGGGAGGGAGGGAGGAAAGAAGAAAGTCTCAGGCAGAATGAATATGGATTAGAAAGATTGGAGATTGCTGTCTATTTTTCTTTTTTTTTTTTTTTTTTTTTTTTTTTTTTAATTTTATTTTCTATATTCTATGTTTACATTCCAAAGGCTTTCCCCTTTCCCAGTTCCCACCCACCATAGTTCCCATAGTTCCTCTCCCCCCCATCTGTTCCCCAATAATTCCCCCTCCCCCCTCGGTTTCTTTACTAAACTGGAAGCAATCTTTACAGGCCCAGGGTCCTCTCCTTTCTTCTTCTTGGGAATCATTTGACTTGCTATTTGTGTCTTGAGTATTTAGGGCTTCTGGGCTCATTAATATCCACTTATCAGTGATTGCATTTCAGGTGCATTCTTTTGTGATTGGGTTAATTCACTCAGGATGATATTTTCCAGGTCTAACCATTTACCTACAAATTGCATGAATTCATTATTTTTAATTGCTGTGTAGTATTCCATTGTATAAATATACCACATTTTCTGTATCCATTCCTCCTTTGAGGGATATTTGGGCTGCTTCCAATTTCTGGCTATTATAAACAAGGCTGCTATAAACATAGTGGAGCATGTGTCCTTATTGCATGCAGGGGAATCCTCTGGGTATATGCCCAGGAGTGGTATGCCAGGGTCCTCTGGAAGTAACATGCCCAATTTTCTGAGGAACCGCCAAACTGATTTCCAGAGCGGTTTTACCATTTTGCAATCCCACCAACAGTGAAGGAGTGTTCCTCTTTCTCCACATCCTCGCCAGCACTTGTTGTCTCTTGAGTTTTTAATCTTAGCCATTCTGACTGGTGTGAGGTGGAATCTCAGGGTTGTTTTGATTTGCATTTCCCTGATGACTAATGATGTTGAACATCTTTTAAGGTGTTTCTCGGCCATCCGAATTTCTTCTGGTGAGAATTCTTTGTTTAGCTCTGTGCCCCATTTTTTGATAGGGTTATTTGGTTCTTTGCGGTCTAACTTCTTGAGTTCTTTGTATATATTGGATATTAGCCCTCTGTCGGATGTGGGGTTGGTGAAGATCTTTTCCCACTTTGTTGGTTGCCGTTTTGTCCTTCGGACAGTGTCCTTTGCTTTGCAGAAACTTTGTAATTTTATGAGGTCCCATTTGTCGATTCTTGATCTTAGAGCATAAGCTATTGGTGTTCTGTTCAGGAACTTTTCCCCTGTGCCCAAGTCCTCCAGGGTCTTCCCAAGTTTCTTTTCTAATAGTTTCAGTGTGTCTGGTTTTATGTGGAGGTCCTTGATCCACTTGGAGTTGATCTTAGTACAAGGAGATAAGAGTGGGTCAATTCGCATTCTTCTGCATGTTGACCTCCAGTTGAACCAGCACCATTTGTTGAAAAGGCTATCTTTTTTCCACCGGATGGTTGTGGCTCCTTTATCAAAGATCAAGTGACCATAAGTCTGTGGGTTAATTTCTGGGTCTTCAATCCTATTCCATTGATCTACCTGCCTGTTGCTGTACCAATACCATGCAGTTTTTAACACAATTGCTCTGTAGTACTGCTTGAGGTCAGGGATATTGATTCCCCCAGAAGTCCTTTTATTGTTGAGAATAGTTTTAGCTATCCTGGGTTTTTTGTTGCTCCAGATGAATTTGAGAATTGCTCTTTCTAGATCTATGAAGAATTGATTTGGGATTTTGATGGGGATTGCATTGAATCTGTAGATTGCTTTTGGCAAGATGGCCATTTTTACTATATTGATCCTGCCAATCCAGGAGCAAGAAATATTTTTCCATCTCCTGAGGTCTTCTTCGATTTCTTTCTTCAGGGACTTGAAGTTCCTGTCATACAGATCTTTCACTTGTTTGGTTAGAGTTACGCCAAGGTACTTTATGTTGTTTGTGGCTATTGTGAAGGGTGTTATTTCCCTAACTTCTTTCTCAGCCTGCTTGTCCTTTGAGTACAAGAAGGCTACTGATTTGCTTGAGTTAATTTTATAACCAGCCACGTTGCTGAAGTTGTTTATCAGCTGTAGAAGTTCTCTGGTGGAGTTTTTTGGATCGCTTAAGTAGACTATCATATCATCTGCAAATAATGATACTTTGACTTCTTCCTTTCCAATTTGTATCCCTTTGACTTCCTTATGTTGTCTGATTGCTCTCGCTAGAACTTCAAGTACTATATTGAAAAGATATGGAGAGAGAGGACAGCCTTGTCTAGTCCCTGATTTTAGTGGAATTGCTTCAAGTTTCTCTCCATTTATTTTGATGTTGGCTACTGGTTTGCTGTAGATTGCTTTTACTATGTTTAGGTATGGGCCTTGAATTCCTGCTCTTTCCAAGACTTTTAGCATGAAAGGATGCTGAATTTTGTCAAATGCTTTTTCAGCATCTAATGAGATGACCATGTGGTTTTTTTCTTTTAGTTTGTTTATGTAGTGGATTACATTGATGGATTTCCGTATATTGAACCATCCCTGCATTCCTGGAATGAAGCCTACTTGATCATGGTGAATGATCGTTTTGATATGCTCTTGGATTCGGTTGGCAAGGATTTTATTTAGTATTTTTGCATCTATATTCATAAGAGAAATTGGCCTGTAGTTCTCTTTCTTTGTTGGATCTTTTTGTGGTTTAGGTATCAGCGTAATTGTGGTTTCGAAGAATGAGTTGGGCAGTGTCCCTTCTGTCTCTATTTTGTGGAATAGTTTGAAGAGTATTGGTGTTAAGTCTTCTTTGAAGGTCTGGTAGAATTCTGCACTAAAACCATCTGGTCCCGTACTTTTTTTGGTTGGGAGGCTTTCTATAACCCCTTCTATTTCTTTAAGGGTTATGGGACTGTTTAGCTGGTCTACTTGATGCTGATTTAATTTTGGTATTTGGTATCTGTCTAGGAAATTGTCCATTTCCTCCAGATTCTCCAGTTGTTTTGAGTATAGGCCTTTGTAGTAGGATCTGATGATCTTTTGAATTTCCTCTGTTTCTGTTGTTATATCCCCCTTTTCATTTTTAATTTTGTTAATTTGGATACTATCTCTGTGCCCTTTGGTTAGTCTAGCTAAGGGCTTATCTATCTTGTTGATTTTCTCGAAGAACCAGCTCTTGGTTTTGTTGATTCTTTGTATGGTTCTCTTTGTTTCTGCTTGATTGATTTCAGCCCTTAGTTTGATGATTTCCTCTCTTCTACTCCTCCTGGGTGAGTTAGCTTCTTTTTGTTCCAGCGCCTTCAGGTGTGCTGTTAAGTTGCTAGTGTATGCTCTTTCCAGTTTCTTTTTGGAGGCACTCAGGGCTATGAGTTTTCCTCTTAGCACTGCTTTCATTGTATCCCAGAGATTTGGGTAGGTCGTACCTTCATTTTCATTGAAGTCTAAAAAGTCTTTGATTTCTTTCTTTATTTCTTCCTTGACCAGGGTGTCATTGAGTAGAGTATTGTTCAGTTTCCATGTGTATGTGGGCTTTCTGTAGTTCTTCTTGCTATTGAAGACCACTTTTACTCCATAGTGATCCGATAGGAGACATGGGATTAGTTCGGTCTTCTTGTATTTGTTGAGGTCTGTCTTGTGACCAATTATATGATCAATTTTTGAGAAGGTACCGTGCGGTGCTGAGAAAAAGGTATACTCTTTTGTTTTAGGATGGAATGTTCTATATATATCTGTTAAATCCAATTGGTCCAAAGCTTCAATTAGTTTCACTGTGTCCCTGTTTAGTTTCTGCTTTCCTGATCGGTCCATTGAGGAGAGTGGAGTGTTGAAGTCACCTACAATCATTGTGTTAGGTGCGATGTGTGCTTTAAGCTTTAGTAAAGTTTCTTTTACGAATGAGGGTGCCCTTGCATTTGGTGCATAGATGTTCAGTATTGAGAATTCTTCTTGGTGGATTTTCCCTTTGACAAGCAGGAAGTGACCTTCTGTGTCTCTTTTGATGACTTTAGGTTGAAAGTCGATTTTATCTGATATTAGAATGGCTACTCCAGCTTGTTTCCTGGGACCATTTGCTTGTAGAACTGTCTTCCAGCCTTTTACTCTAAGGAGGTGTTTGTCTTTGACACTGAGATGTGTTTCCTGTATGCAGCAAAATGTAGGGTCCTGTTTCCGTATCCAGTCTGTTAGTCTGTGTCTTTTGATTGGGGAATTGAGTCCATTGATATTAAGAGATATTAAGGAATAGTAATTATTACTTCCTGACATTTTGGGAATTGTTATTATTATTTGTATTTGAGTGGTTCTCTTCTTTTGGGTTGGATGAGATGGGGTTTCTATCTTGTTTCTTCTGGGGTGTTGTTTCCCCCCTTGTGTTGGTATTTTTCCCCTATTATCCTTTGTAGGGCTGGGTTTGTAGATAAGTATCTTGCAAATTTGGTTTTGTCGTGGAATATCTTGGTTTCCCCATCTATGGCAATTGAGAGTTTCGCTGGGTATAGTAGTCTTGGCTGAAGTTTGTGTTCTCTTAGGGTCTGCATAAGGTCTGCCCAGGATCTTCTAGCTTTCATGGTCTCAGGTGAGAAGTCTGGTGTAATTCTGATAGGTCTTCCTTTATATGTTACTTGTCCTTTTTCTCTTACTGCCTTTAATATTCTTTCTTTGTTTAGTACATTTGGGGTTTTGACTATTATGTGACGGGAAGTATTTCTGTTCTGGTCCAGTCTATTTGGGGTTCTATAGGCTTCTTGTATATTCATGGGCATCTCTCTCTTTAGGTTGGGGAAATTTTCTTCCATAATTTTGTAGAAGATATTTGCTGGCCCTTTAAGTTGTAGATCTTCATTCTCATCTATCCCTATAATCCTTAGGTTTGGTCTTCTCATTGTGTCCTGGATTTCCTGAATGTTTTGGGTTACCAGCTTTTTGCATTTTGCATTTTCTTTAATTGTTGAATCCATGGTTCCTATGGTATCTTCAGCATCTGAGATTCTGTCTTCTATCTCTTGTATTCTATTGTTGATATTTGCATCTATGACTCCTGATTTCTTCCCAAGGTTTTCTATTTCCAACATTGTCTCCCTTTGCGATTGCTTAGTTGTTTCTACTTCTGTTTTTAGATTTTGTATGGTTTTGCTCAGATCTTTCAGTTGCTTGTTTGTGTTTTCCTGTAATTCTTTAAGGGATTTTTGTGTTTCCTCCTTTATGACTTCTACTCGTTGACCCATGTTCTCTTGTATTTCTTTGGGTGATTTTTGTTTCTCCCCCTTATTGGGATTCACTTTTTGCTCTATATTCTCCTGGATTTCTTTAAGTGATTTTTGTGTCTGCCTTGTATGGGCTTCTAGTTTTTGATCTATTTTCTCCTCTATTACTTTAAGAAATTTATCTAAGTGATCCTCAATCTGCATCTTTACCAGTGATTTTAGATCTGAGTCTTGTTTTTCTGGTGTGTTGAGATATCTGGGATTTAATTGTGTTTGTCTTGCAATGGCTTCTAGCTTTTGATCTATTTTCTCATGTATTACTTTAAGAGATTTATCTAAGTGTTCCTCTATCAGCATCCTGACCAGTGATTTTAGATCTGAGTCTTGTTTTTCTGGTGTTTCGGGGTATCCAATATTTATTGCTGTTGGGGAACTGGGTTCGGATGCCGCCATATTGCCTTGATTTTTGTTAGTAGCGATCTTACGTTTGCCTTTTGCCATCTGGTTAACTCTGGTGTTAGTTGGTCCTGTAGATACTAGCTGGTGCTTGACCCTCCTGTGGGGTTGTAAGGCTATTTCCCAGTGACTGGGATACCTGAATCACTGTCCTGCGGGGCTCTTGCTCACAGATTGCTGACAGGTGGCCTGAGTCCCCCGAGGTCTTAACCTCAGGATATCCCAGGTATTTGGTTCCGCCTGTTGGGCGGCTGCTCTGCACTGCTCCTGCTCAGGGTTCGCTGTCTGATATCCTGTTTCCCCAGGGGTCTTAAAGTTGGGATATCTCAGTTATCTGGTTCCGCCTGCTGGTCCCAAGCTGCTGGGAAGCTGGCTGGGTCCGGTTTCCAGCTTCCCTGCCACTGGCTGGATGGGAGGCTGGTTCGGCCTCCGGCTGGGTCTGGGTACCTGGCACACTGGCTGACTCTGGCTTCCTCACCACCAGCTGGACGGGAAGCTGCAGGCAATATGGCAGCTGCCTGTAGGGAGCTCGGGGTCCGCCCCGCGCGCGAGTGCAGAGTGCACCCGCTATTCTGTGCCCAATTCCCACTCCAGGCCTGAGTCCCCGAAGGTCTTAAGCTCGGGCTGTGTCGGGTACCTGGTTCTGCCGCCGCCGCCGGATGGTTCTGAGCACCTGGGACGCTGGGTGACCCTCCGGCTTCCCCACCGCCAGCTGGGCGGGAAGCTGCAGGCAATATGGCAGCTGCCTGCAGGGAGCTCGGGGTCCGCCCCGCGCGCGAGTGCAGAGTGCACCCGCTATTCTGTGCCCAATTCCCACTCCAGGCCTGAGTCCCCGAAGGTCTTAAGCTCGGGCTGTGTCGGGTACCTGGTTCTGCCGCCGCCGCCGGATGGTTCTGAGCACCTGGCACGCTGGGTGACCCTCCGGCTTCCCCACCACCAGCTGGGCGGGAAGCTGCAGGCAATATGGCAGCTGCCTGCAGGGAGCTCGGGGTCCGCCGCGCGAGTGCAGAGTGCACCCGCTATTCTGTGCCCAACTCCCACTCCAGGCCTGAGTCCCCGAAGGTCTTAAGCTTGGGCTGTGTCGGGTACCTGGTTCTGCCGCCGCCGCCGGATGGTTCTGAGCACCTGGGACGCTGGGTGACCCTCCGGCTTCCCCACCGCCAGCTGGGCGGGAAGCTGCAGGCAATATGGCAGCTGCCTGCCTGCTGTCTATTTTTCTAGTGGGAGGGTTTGTTCCAAGGGACAAGATCTATCACTCTTGCAGTGTTAAAAGTCTAGGTTTCCCTTTAATCTGGCTCTTCCTTCTCTCCTTTCCCCCTTCTCTTCTTTCTGTTCTTCCTTGTATATGTGTGTATGCCATACATTTATGCACACACTAGAGGTCAACCTTGGGTGTTAATCCTCTGGAGTTATCTACCTTGTTTTGGAAACAGGGTCTCTTACAGGAACCTGGGACACACAGATTATATTTGGCTGACTGGCCCTCAAGCCCCAGGGATCATCTTGTCTCTACCTCTCCAGCAGTGGGATTGTAGGCAGGCAGGCGACACCTCTGGCTCATGAGTATGGATGGTAAATTAGGTCCTCGTGCTTGTTCAACGGACACTTTACATGCTGAACCATCTCCCAATCCCTCAAATTCATTCAAACCAGGCATCTGGCCCATGCAAGATCAAGGTCACCCTTAGGCCTAGCCCTTTAAGTGTCTTTATAGTAATAGCTTTCTACCTCCCAATCCCCCATCCTCTAACATCCCTGAGTCATTTCAAGAGTGGATATCCATATAGACGCACAAGGCAGAGTGTGAGCACAGGCTTTGCTTAGGAAACAGATGGGATCTTGGGATCCTTGGAATATATGGGCTGCGCCTTCCTTGCGAGAACATGTTGTCTGCTGTGGATCTGGGGGAGGTTGTAGACACCATCGCTGGTCCAGAAATGGTCAGTGACTTTGATTCACTGAGCAAATCAGTCACCCTGGCCTAGAGCCAGGCCAGGTCCTCAGGCTGCAGTGAACCTGAAGATGGCAGCAGGGCCCGGCACCGAGGCAGCCTTGGACCCGTGCCCACCCTGGTTAGTGAGAACCAGCTGGGAGCACCTGAGGCCCCCTTGGCAGGCTCGTGGATGCCTTTTTAAGAAAAGGCACGCTGCCAAACACAATGAAATATGCAATTGTCCATCTGTTGCTCAAATTAAATTTTTTTTCCTTCCAATGCCAAGAACTTCCCTAACTACTGTCCAGTGGTCTATCCTTACAATTCAGATGGGAGGGGGGATTAAGTAGGTTATTATGTGAGGGAGCAGCAGTATTTGGGGGCAAAAACTTCCCTTGTCATGAAGGAGAAAGAGGTAGGACTCTAGGTGAGTGCCAAGAAAAAAAAATCATCTTTAAACAAACAAACAACAAATTGAACCTAATAATCACTGTGTATTGCTAAAAGTAGATCAGAATCCTACGAGGTCATTTTTCCTGCTTCATCGATGGTGAGTTCACCCTGTCTCTGCAGGCCCTCCCTCCAAGGAATTGACACTAGTCTGGTCTGCGTGATTCCTATTACTAACAAGAGTATACACAGAACATACTCATGCATAACATTTTTGTTTGTATGTAGGGATTTTCTTTTTCTCATTTCTAAGATAAGATTAATTTCTTATGTCATACCTCTTAACACCTTGAGCTCCTAATCTTACTTTTTCTATTTCTATCAACTTTTCTTTAATGGTTCTCCCTCCTTCTCTCCCTCCCTCTGTCCCCCCTCCTCCTCCTCCTCCTCCTCCTCCTCCTCTTCCTTCTTCTCTCTCTCCTGTCTATCTTCTTGTATGTCTTTGTCTCCCTCTCTGTCTCTGTTTCTCTCTCTCCCTCCCTCTGTGTGTATGTGTGTGGGGTGTGTGTGTGTGGGGGGGTATGGGTACACTCTCATGCTGGTCACATATGCATTTGCTTGGGAAAAGCAGAGAACCCATCCACTTTGAGTTTGAGGCAGGGTCCCTCACTGGCCAGCAACCAAACAGAATAAGCTGTCTGGCCACCAAACCCCAGAAATCCATCTTTCTCTGCCACCTCATTACTGGGATTACAAATGCATGCCACAACATTTGGGGATCCAATCCAGGTACTCAGGCTTGCCGGACAAGCATGTAACTGACTGAGCCACCGCCCCGGACCCTTCTTACCTTCATGTCCGCTATTTCCCCCAACTTGCACAAATTGCGTATTCACAAATGGAGAATAATTTTGAACATGACAGATGGAAGTCAGACATGTCAAGCAGAGGGTCAAGTCTCTGATCATTAACCATTTCCCAAAAAGCTCCAGCAAACAAGAATAAAGGGGAGGGTCCTGCTTCATACCAGCAGCCCCTGGTGCTCAGTACAGGCCAGTGTGGCATCCGGAGCTCAGAGAGAGCGCCTACAAAGGGACTTCAAGGATAGATCAAATCAAGCTGAGGCTGTGGTAAGGAATTCATCTCCCACCCCCAACATGGGTCCCCACTGAATCTGGGGCAGGAGGAGCTGGGGTGTGTAAACTAGGCTCTTGGAATAAGCTTGCTTTGGATGAACACCGAGGCAGGGCATTGGACCCTGGAAGAAAGCTTGGGCAACATGAGTTCTGAGGGCACACAGGGAGATGAAATAAACAGCTAACACCAATTATCCTCCTTCTGTTCTGCACCTGAACCAGGAAACCTCAGTTTAGAAAAACCACTATACCTTTCTTCCTAGTGTAACATTGCTATCATCCTCTCCTCTTTGGTACTACTGACAATTTACATCTCCCCCCTACTAAAACATTCCTCCTTATGGGTGGAACTTCTTCAGCAGTGGCTGCTGATTAATGTCACTTATCAAAAAGGCTTTTCTCTCCAGCCTATGCATGCATGGGTCTGGGTGGAGGCTGTCTATTCTGTTTCATTGGTTCAAATAACTGTTTTCAGGTCTATTTTGATTGCTTTGGATTTGCAGTTTATTTTGAAGTCAGGTAGTGTGATGTTATACGGTGCTGGAATTACAAATAATGATCTTGGCTTTTTTTTTTTAAAGCTCATAATATCTGTGTGTATTTGGCTTGATGTAGTGCATGTGAGTGTGTATGTGTTCATCTAAATTTTAGGATTGCTTTTGCTGGTTATGTAAATAATGTTTTTTAGCATTGTGGTGAGGGTTGCCTCAAACCTGTGAAATTTTTTGGGTAGGATGGGCATTTAAACAATATTCTGTTAATCTATGTGCATGGGAAGTCTACATATTTTCACTCTCACTTTCTGTGTCAATATTTTCTGTACTTTTCATTGTACACATCTTTCTACATTTATTTTGAAGTCTTTTACTTTTCTGTAATTATTATAAATAGAATTACTTTCTTAATTTCTAGTAAAGTCATTGGCCTTTGGCCTATAGAAATTCGACTGATTTTTGAATGTTGAGTTTGTATCCTGCCATATTCATTTATCACTTCTAATAGGTATTTGGGGAAATGGCTAGATTTATTTTTGATGTATCAGATCATGTGTAATCTATGACACAGTGATAACCTCACTTCCCAGCTTCTGCTTTAGGTGTACGTTATTTTTTTCTCCCACATGAGGTGGTGGTAGTATGGCTGTCTTTTTTCCCTATAAGTTTAGAGAGAAAACATAAAGCTTTTTCCAATACAAGACAACATTAGCCTTGTTCTATTTTACAGCTATTATTATACTGAGCTATGTTCTTTTGTTGCTTAATTTCTCCAGGATTTTTGTTAGTACACGTGACATAAAATAATGGGCACCATTGTGACATTTCACATCTGCACATAATGTGCGTTGATCCTATTTTCCTCCCATCCCTACACACACACACACACACACACACACACACACCCCACACCCCAGTTATTCTTAAAATGCCTTTGCTAACTCAATGACTGGACATTCCTAAATCATCCCCTGCTACCCCGGGCCCAGTTGGGGAAGTGGTCAATGGCCACTTTCTCAAAATCTCACATGTCTGGTTGCTAATCTCCTCTGCTACTACCCAGGTTCCTGATTCTCTCTCATCCTACCCATGCAACTCTCAGTGTCCCTCCCCGTGTTCAGTCATTGGCTACTGGCAACTTTATTGATAGCTCAAAAACCAACCAAGGGCAAAGACCTTCAGCATCAGTAAGCACAGATTCCCAATTAAATCAAAGCATCAGGACCACCCTTTACATGTTCTTATTGTCTTTATTTATCTTCTAGCTTCCACTCATGAAAGAAAGCAGGCCATAGTTATCTCCCTGAATCTGAATTATTTCACCTAAGGTGAGCATATTCAGGTATCTTCATTTTCTTGGAAATAACATGATTTTACTTTTCTTTGTTAAGTGACAGTCTGCTATGTATATGGGCTTCATCTCCTTCATCCATTCATCCATTGACACGCACCTAGGCTGACTCCATATTTTGTCTTTTGTGAATAGTGCTGATATACACGTGGATATGCAGGCATCTCTAAGATATGCTCGTGTCGAGCCCCTTGTGTACAGTATCAGGAAAAGATGTTGAAACAAGCTTCTTTTCTACGTTTTATGAGATGATCATATAGCTCATCACTTTTGTTATGCTGATGTAATGCACCATGTTTATTGATTGCCATATGTTGAACTGTCCTTGCATTCCTGGGTGACTTCTACTTGATCATGTTGAATAATCTTGTTCACACGCTATTGTGTTTGTTTCCTAGAATTTTATTAAGAATTTTCATCTCCTTCAATTAAGGATATTGGCTTATAGTTCTTTCTCTCTTTTGTTCTCATGTATATATATATATATATATATATATATATATATATATGTATATATACATATATATACATAATGTGTATGCATGATATGTATATATACATGTACTTATATCTGAATACATATATATGAATTATTTAAAAGTTTTATATGTGTATACAATATATTGTAATCATATTTATTCTTATTCTTGACTTCTAAATTATCCTTGTAGATCCCTCAACCCATACCTTCACCCTTTATGCTGTTTAAAAATTACACATACACACTGTCTTGGTTTAGATTTTTGTCCCCCTATGGAAAGACACCATGACCACAGCAATTCATAGAAAGAAAAACATTTAATTGAGAGCAGCTTACAGTTTTAGTGGTTCAATCCATTGTTTTCATGGTGGGAGAGAGGGCGGAGTGCAGGCAGACATGGTGCAGGAGAAGGAGCTGAGAGTTAGTTCTACATCTTGATCCACAGACAGCACTTCTTGGGGAAAGGCTCATGCTGATGTTCCACTTAAAGCCAAGCTCTCAGTCACAGTTCTCAGGACTTTGACTAGTTGGTTATGGCTGCTATTTCTTTGTTGGTCCTTTCTAATTTTGTATTTTTGCACTGACCTCTTAGAATGTTTGAGTGAAGCCCTGTACTGCAGCAGCTCTTGAAATAAGTAAAAAAAGTTCTTAGCATTTCTTAGAGTGCTTGGATTTTTGTTTTTGTTTTTGTTTTTGCTTTTGTTTTTTTGCAGAGCTCTGGAGTGAATCTAGCTGATTCCAAGACATCGGTTGAGGTGATACTTCATTGTTCACTATTGGTCTGTTTAGGTTTTCTGTTTCTTCAAAATTTATTCTTGGTAATATGTGTGCTCAAACTTTGTCCATTTCTTCTGGGCTACAAAGTTTACTAGTGTATAAATGTTCATAAAAATTCCA
Source organism: Apodemus agrarius (assembly GCA_964023405.1). Taxonomy (NCBI): domain Eukaryota; kingdom Metazoa; phylum Chordata; class Mammalia; order Rodentia; family Muridae; genus Apodemus; species Apodemus agrarius. The sequence continues at coordinate 130,521,514 of OZ030005.1, read as the reverse complement.
CACCAATCTTGTTTTTCTGTGGTTTCAGTTGAAATGCCTTCCTTTTTATCTCTGATTTTATGCACTTGACTGTTCTCTTCCATTTTTTCAGTCTAACAGAGGATTTCTCAATTTTGCTGATTGGTTTGAAGGGCAAGCTTTTCATTTTGCTCATCTTTTGCTGATTTGTTTTTTTTTTATCTTTACTTCATTTATTCTGGAGAAAGTTTCAGTTTTCAGTTTTCCCCCTCTTCAGTATAATGGTAGCTTTTTGCCTTATTTTATAGCTTTTATTATATTTATTTGTACTTATTTTCTTCTAATAATTTTCGGCTTGTCCCCACTCCCAACCTTTTCTTGTTTTCCTTGGGATGTAGTAACAGGCTCTCTGACTTTTTGGATACAGGTGTTGATTTGATAAACTTTATCTAATTGTTGATTTTACTCTGTCCCATAGGATTAGGTACTTTATGACTGATTGTACTTGCTCTAGGAAACTGTTAGATTCCACTCATGATCTCTTCCTGATACATGGTTGTTCAAGAGTCACTTGTAAATTTGCCTTGCTTGGCTTTTTGCAGATAGCCAATCTATTTGGTTGTGGTTTAAAAAGATGCTTGGTACCATTTTGAGTTTTCAGAATCCAAGGAGACTCGTTTTAAGGTCTACCCACAATGTACTCTGAAGCATATTCCATGGCTTGATGAGAAGAATGTGTATTCTGCAGTTACTAGGTGGATTGCCCTGAAAGTTTGTTCAGTCTCTGTGGCCAATAGTGCTTCTTAAAACCTTGTCTGCTGGCTGATTTCTGTCTGAATAATCTGTCTACTGCTGAAAGGTGGGTCTCTGGGTCTCTGGTTATTACTGTACTAGATTTTACCTCTTTTTAAAATAAATTTTGTGTGTATGAGAGTTTGGTCTGCATCTATGTATATGTACTGTATACAGACCTGTTACCTGAAGAAGAGAGAAGAGGATATCGGATACTCTGGAACTGGAATTACTATGTAGGTGCTGGGCCTCCACTCAGGTCCTTTGCAAGAGCAGCCAGTGCTCTTAACCACTGAGCAATCTCTCCAGCTCCTGGGATAAAGCTCTTGCTTTAGGTCAGTTGATATTTCCTTTATGTATTTTTATGCTTTAATATTGAGTACATCAATATGTTTAATCATGCTTTCCTTTTGCTTTGTTTATCATTTAGCAATGGCCTTCCTTGTCTCTTCGCACTGCTTTTAATCTGTAGACTTTTTTTTTTTTTATCTGATGTGAATCTGGCTTTTCTTGCTTTCTTATGGATTCCACATGCATGGAATATCTCATTCCATCCTGTCATATTGGGTCTATGCATGACCAAATAAATTATATTTGTTGTATATTTGTTTTATATTTCACTGGTCTCTGCTCTCATTACTATTTTCTTTCTTCCCCTGCCTTGGAATTACTTTGCTGTTTTCCCCCCTTCTTGAGAAGGGTGCTCGGTGCTTAATTTTTAGCCTTTCATCTTTCTTTTGATATGTAAATTTCAGAGGACAACTCGTCCTCTGATTACTGGCCACGTACTTTAGTTTTATCCTCAATTGAAAATAGTATCCAGTCCACAGTTATTTACATGACTCTTTTTCAGAGTATACTTTTATTTCCAAGTGGTCATGTGTTTTCAGCTCCATTTATTATTGTTTTGTAACTTAAGCATCCCACAGCCAGAGAACTTACTTTGGGTGGCTTTAATCCTTGGGCATCTCCTGAGAATTGCTTGATGGCTGGCCATCTGGTCTACTTTAGCAAATGCTCCATGTGCACTTGAAAAGAATGTTTATTCTGACACAATTGAGAACAAATTAGGTCAAGTTCTTTCAGTACTGCTCCACTCTTCTGTCGTTACTGAGCTTTGCTCATTTAGCTCATTATGTAAGAGAAGTGTGATCGTGTGTTTGTCTCTTTCTCTATTTCTGTTGATTTATGTCTTGTTACTTTCAAAACTTTGTTACTGGGTACATATACATTTGTGCTTGCTGTTCTTTTCAGATGAATATTCTTTTAAAAGATGATAAAAACCCTCCTTCACTCTGGTAATTATTTCTGTTTTGAAATCTACATTTTTCTATATTAACATATACATACAAGCTTTCTTTTCATTAGAGTTCATGTAGTATGATTTTCCTACTCCTTTAACCTTATTTTTTGTGTGTTCTAATATCTAGGATATGTTTCTTTTTGTCTTTAAAAATATCTTTTTATTTTGTGTGTTTGAGTGTTTGGTTTGCACGCATGTCTGTACTCCACATACAAGCAGTGCTGACAGAGGCCAAAATAAGACACTGGATCCTGTGGAACTGGAGTTACAGCTGGCGTGTGAGCTGTCAAAGTGCTGGGAATTCCAGGGTCCTCTGGAAGAACGGTCAGTGCTCATCACCACCGAGCCATCTCTCTGGCCCCTAAAATATATTTTTTAGTGTAGTACAAGGTTGATTCTTTTGAGTTTTACTAGGTCTGTTTTCCATTCTTTACTGAGACTTTGTCCATTCATACATTACAGAATGCTTATGTGTTAGGTGCATCCCTCCTTCCTTACAGATGTTCCTTTGTATACTAGAAGAGCTTCTAGCTAAAACTTTTTGATATTTTCTTTGACCAGTTTTTCTAAGTACCCAGGAGCCAGCTTGTGTTATACAGCTTCAAGCCACTATCCTTACATTCTCCTCTGAGCCCTCCTACCCTTAAGCTACCTTATGGAGTTTTCTTCTATAGTTGATTCTAAACATGGATCATTTCCCACATCCTATCTTTGACTCCTCTTTCATTGACTCTCCAAATTAGCTGAATGATTTTCCTATAAACCCTATCCCCCCATCACTGCCCTTTTCAGTGAGGCAAGCTCTAGATAGGCATTTCCCACTGTCTCTGTGGTTAAGGCACGCAGAAGTCTGTATGACACAAGCTTCCCACATATTCTCCTTCCCCCTCATTAAGGCTGACTCTCCTAAGAGGCTCTGGTCACAGTAAAGGACATCACTCTTGGCTGGCTTACCTTAGGGACTCAGAAGTCACGTGGGCCACCCTCTTCCTGGACTGTGCAGTTTCTTGATCAAACTACTAAGCTACCCCCTATTTTCTCCCATTCTCCCCTTATCATCAGGCTTTCTGTTCAGTCACGGTCTCCCTCTCCCCAAAGGTGCCATGGAAACTCTTTGATGTCTCACAACATCTCTCTTGCAGTGGCCTGCCTCTCTTCCCGCTTCCAGCACTAAATTCACTTGACGTGCTTGGTGTGCTGGGCTGCGATTTGCTCTCTCAGCCTGCTCTCCTCCAGGGGAGGCCTCAGTGCTTGGCCTGGAGAGCTCACCTCACCTCTCCATCTCTAAGCTCCTCCCCCTTCTTTCAACTCTCCACTCACTCTTCTCTTCTTCTATGATGTCTCTTTTGTACTGGAAAGACTTTATCTATCTTCCCCCTCCCCTGCATTTCCCAACACAGTATATATTTCTTTGTTATGACACAAAGAAATTGCATTTTAATTTGAAAACATATATAATATACTGTCTTTTTTTTTTTTCACTAGATCCTAAGTCCTGGGTTCTACTTTCTCCGTGTTATGCTCCCAGTATGCAATACTGTTGAATGCTGTTTTCAGATTTTTTATTGCCGAACAGGCTCAGATATATTTTGGGTGACGGAAAGCATCCAATGTGGATGTGATGTTGGATGTCTTGCTCACATTTTTTGAGTTGTTTGCAAATCATCATTTTGAAGAATACTTTATTGTACATGTATGATGAATTTTCTGACTGATTAACAGCATGTCTTGATGGTTGGTATGCATGTGTGTGTGTGTGTGTGTGTGTGTGTGTGTGTATGCCTTTGTATATGTTTATAAACGTATGATCCTTTTGTGTGTGACTGTAGGTATACAATTGCCTTGATGTGTGTGTGAGGGTCAGCAGTTGGTCCTTACCTTGTTGTTTGATAGCATGCCATGCCTCTCTTATGGTTTGCTGCTCCATACACCAGGTTATCTGACCCAGAGATTCACTGGGTTCTTCTCTCGTCACGTCCCATCTTACCATATGAGCAATGGGATTACAGACACTCACTACCATACCGCCTTTCTATTGTGAGTTTTATGTTGCTGTGCGGAACCACCATGACCAATAGAAGCTTATGGAAGAAAGAGTTTATTTTGACTTATAGTTCAAGGGTGATAAGGGTCCTTCCAGGTGGGGAGGCATAAGGGCGAACAGCAGGCGTGGCAGCAGGACAGGAATCTGAGAGAACACATCTTCCAACTCAAGCATGAAGGAGAGCGTAAGCTTGAAGGGGGACAAACCTTTAAAGTCTCAGAGCCTTTCCCCCAGTGATTTTCTTCAGCAAGGCCTGTACTGGCTGGTTTCGTATGTCAACTTGATACAAGCTGGAGAAGGAGAAAGGAGCTTCAGGTAGAAAGTGCCTCCATGAGATCCAGCTGTGGGGCATTTTCTCAATTAGTGATCAAAGAAGGGAGGGCCCCTTGTGGGTAGTACCATCTCTGGGCTGGTATTCTTGGGTTCTATAAGAGAGCAGGCTGGGCTGGAGAGATGGCTCAGCGGACTGCTCTTCCAAAGGTCCTGAGTTCAAATCCCAGCAACCACATGGTGGCTCACAACCATCCATAACAAGATCTGACGCCCTCTTCTGGAGTGTCTGAAAACAGCTACAGTGTATTTACATATAATAATAAATAAGTCTTTGGGCCGGAGTGAGCAGGACCAGGAGCGAGCAGGGCCAAGCGAGCAGGACCAGAGCAAGCAGAGGTCCTGAGCTCAATTCCCAGAAAAACCACAGGCTGGCTCTCAACCATCTGTACAGTTACAGTGTGTACTCATATACATAAATAAATAAATGAGCAGGCTGAGCAATCCAGGGGGAGCAAGTCAGTAAGTAACATCCCTCCATGGCCTCTGCATCAGCTCCTGCTTCCTGATCTGCTTGAGTTCCAGTCCTGACTTCCTTTGGTGATGAACAGCAGCATGGAAGTGTAAGCGAAATAAACCCTTTCCTCCCCAACTTGCTTCTTGGTCATGATGTTTGTGCAGGAATAGAAACCCTGACTAAGACACCTCCTAAACCTCCCCAAGCAGCACCGCCAACTAGAGACCAAGTATTCAAATGTCAGAGCCTATGAGGGACAAAATCATTCAAACCGCCACAGTTGGTTCTGGGGATCTGAACTTGCTATAATAAGTACTTTACCCACTAAACCATTCTCCCCAGTCCCTTGTGGCTTTCTTTTTTTCCTTTCTTTCTTTTCCCTTGGTGGCTTTCAAGTTATGATTTTCACCTGTGTTGTTACTGATAGTCTGAATTATGTAGTCAAAGAATATAAAACAAAGAATCAATGAATTCTTTGACCAAACTCCAGTCAGTAAGGAGCAGATTTTAAACAGCAGAACTCAAATCTGTTCACTTTAGTCTGTGCTTTCCCATTAATAGATTTTATTTTGGAATCACTGTCCTTAAATCTCCTTAAATCTATTAATTGAGATAATAGCGGGTGGCAGTCCAGCAGTTTGTGTATCTTTCAGATTGGCTTATTGTCGATAATGGAGTTTCGCTGAGACAGTAATCATGGTCCCTGTCTAATGAGCATCTGTCACTGGGAGAGACATTGATATCTGTATTTGTTACTTCACTCAAGGCTTCCAGCCTTTCAGGAGTAGTTTTTTTTTCCCTAAGCTGACAATGACAACTGGAGTCTCTCCATGTTCTGTGAATTGCAGGGTGACAGAACCGTTCTAGATGTGCTTTGACCCAAAGCCAAGGGCTTCCCGGAAGAATAGAACTTCCATTCTACTATGCCACCCTTCTTGGGCACATGCTATTCCTGCCCTCCACACAGAACTCTTCCTAGTGTTTAATGGAGGCTCAGACAGGCCTGTCAGCTGTAGAATCAAGGGCAATGCCTCTGTGTTTAGTTTTGATGGTCTTCTAGTGCCATCAAAGACTCAAATGCCAAAGCTTGCTGTGACTGAAAATCTTCCTGTGGCCCTGAGTATCAGTACTTGTTTTTGGGGGGTGGGTGGAGTTGGGGGATTCTCTTCAGTAGGCTCAGAATATGTCATTAATGATGTGACAGGACCCTAAGGTTTATCTGGGTGAGTGGTGGAAGGACGTTATTCTTCAATAATTCAAGTAATTTCTCTCCAGCAGAGAGGACGCTGGAACAAATGGGTGCTGGCTCTTCTCCCTAAAACAGCTTGGCTGTGGATGAATCAGGGACTGTTCTGGCCTCACCTCCTGGGGATGGCTGGAAAACATCCTATAAGTTCCCGTCCCTGCTCACTCCACCAGAGAGCACATCTGTTGTTATTGAGTGGTCAGTAGAGTGGCTGACTATCTTCTTTGTCTCCTCTCTCTTGAGACTTTGGGTTGGCTGAAGCGTGGGAGCCATGTGGTGAGGTGTTTAATTTTTTTTTCTGGTGTATAGAATTGCTCACCTGTGGCGGGAGGAAGTGGATGACGTTTGCTTAAAATATAAAGAGATGCTGACCGCCAGGAGGGGCTACTCACACCTGTCTGCTGGTCTGCTGGGAGGCATCATGATGCAGGTAACATCCTCCCACTTCCAGATGTCCCTAAGGGCCAATGCCCTCTTTGCTAAGCCTGCCTAGGAAGAAAAAGGACCTGTTCCCTTTTTGGAAAAGTATCTTTTCCAGGGTGGATTATTGTTTGTTGGGTCGCACTGAGGGCACTAATCTTTTAATGTAAGGAATGATTAGGGTGAGTGGTGAGGATAAAATGAGATTAAGAAATAAGGCTCCTGACTTAGTTATTAACAGTGAAATTATGAACAGAATCAATAAGACCACACCATACAACAATGAAGCTAAGAATATTGATGACCCTGCTCAGCCTTAGTTTTATACTAATATGAACTGCTACCTGTTTCAGTCAGACAAAGATGTCCTCTTGGCCAAATGTGATAAGGGTAAGCCTGTCATCTCAGCACTTGTGAAGTTAAGCCCCAGGACAAGAAGTTCAAGGCCAGCCTGGGTTGTACTGGGGTCTCTGTCTCAAATAAGCAAACAAGAAGATGATGTACTCATAAAGATCATAGATAGGGTTGGGGTATAGCTCAGGATGGTTCAGCACTTGCCTTACATGCACAAAGCCCTGAGGCCAGTCCTCAATACTATACAAACCAGGTATTGTATGAGGTTGAGGCAGGAAGATCAGGTCATCTTTGACTTTACATAGAGTTAAGGGCTAGCTTGGAACATCCTTCCATAGAAAGCAAGTGACTAGAAAGCTTTAATGGTTTGGAGATGAAAATATAGTATTGAAACCTATACATTTATGTTTCTTAGCATATGGCAGAAAAGAGCGTACCAAGTTTAACTTCAAAGATGTCATTATAGTCTTTGGATTCCAAAACAGTACAAGTTGTCTTTCAACATCTACTCAGGTGGCTGTTGTTTTCTGAGGAACTGTAGATGCTGGGAACGACCGGGTATGACAGAAATGCCTCAAAGGGAGTCAGACCTTTGGTGCTTTAGTGGAGAGAGCACACCTAGAACCAAATGTCCTCTGGCATTGGCAGCAGGGCTGCCAATGTCCTCAATCCCGGGCCTTTATTTATACCCTGAAAAAAAAAAAAACTCCAATAAAGTGTCATTGTGAGCGTCACATAAGCCCTGAGAGTAAGGAATAACACCCAGAGCCTGTTCCCTGGTCAGAGTAAACATGAGCATCATAAGAGAAGAGTACAGTCACTTAAGGTATGCCCTTGCAAAGAGTGACAAAGGCCTAGCTGGGGAAGGCTGAGGTCTGGGCAAGCAGAGCTATAGGCCTGGCCTTTGTCTTCTAATTGTCTGCATGAGTTTGGGCTAAATCTTGTTTTCCTCTTTGGCAAATTGGAGAGGTTTGTCCTGGATAATCACTTTTATTGCTTTAATATAATACAGTTCAATGATCTTAAGAAAATTCACACTTCCATAATAATAGCCACACTTGGCATGTTTAGTGAAAATGAATAAGGAGGCGCTTAAAGGGAGGCGCTGCCAGGCTGGTTTGCAGTAATTGAGGCTATTATAGGTAGCGCTGAGTTGTACAGAGAGGGGGGCTTCTGTTATTTTTCACCTCATAAATGAGACGCACCCTCTTCCAGAATTTTCACCGAATGCCAGCCATCGGATTTTAGCTGTCACCAATGTCTTGTGACAACCGGTCCTGTCTCCCAATCAGCAGGTCCCTCCTTTCTTCCAGGGTTTAGAAGGATGGTCACCACCAGTGAGGTAGTATGCCATAGTCTTTCATAGTTCCTTCCTTTGACTGTTCAAACTACCCATGGTAGGAAAGGCTGCCCTGGGAGGAAAGGCTGAAGAGGCAGGGGAAGTGCTTGCAAGAGTTGATGTCTAGACTCAACGTGACATGGGGATGATGGAAATTTACAGAAGTTCAAGCCATGAAGAACTAGAAGAAGCGCATCTTGTCCCTGGGAGACAGCCATTGCCTAAGATGATTCAGGCAGGGGTCTGGCCAGGGCATTGCAAAAGGAGGCTGTGCCAGAGCCTTGGAAGATAACATTATTTGGTAGAAGGGTGTGTACAAACTTATTTAAATGAGGCCACTCATAAGAGTCTTGTTAGCAGGATGGCATTCCACAGATATTTTTCTCTTCTTCAAGACATAGTTTTTGTGTTTTTTTGTTTTTTTTTTTTTAATCACTTGAAAGTAAGACTGGTTGGTAAGTCCAACTACTTCCAGAAAATGTTCAGTGAAATGGACTGTACTGGCTGGTTTTGTGTGTCAACTTGTCACAGGCTGGAGTTATCATAGGAAAAGGAGCTGCAGTTGGGGAAGTGCCTCCATGAGATCCAGCTGTGGGGCATTTTCTCAATTAATGATCAAGTGGGGGAGGGCCCCTTGTGGGTGGTACCATCTCTGGGCTGGTAGTCTTGGGTTCTATAAGAGAGCAGGCTGAGCAAGCCAGGGGAAGCAAGCCAGTGAGAAACATCCCTCCATGGCCTCTGCATCAGCTCCTGCTTCTTGCCCGGCTTGAGTTCCAGTCCTGACTTCCTTTGGTGATGAACAGCTGTGTGGAAGTGTAAGCTCAATAAACCCTTTGCTCCCCACCTTGCTTCTTGGTCATGATGTTTGTGCAGGAATAGAAACCCTGACTCAGACATGGACCATGGGGTTGTCATTCCTAAAGAACTCTGATGGCTTTCTGTAACATTGTCTCTAAGAGCAAAGGAGCTCATGCTCTGACCAGTTATTCGATCACTAGCCTTTCAAGGCACAGGCTTTCTGTGGTCACGTGATAGGAAATGCTTCCTATCATTTTAGTGTCATCCAGGTCAGCCATAATCATGTCACTGCAGCATGCCCTTGCCTCCTTTCAGAGGAGTTATCCTCAGCTTTCGGAGAATGTAATAGAGATAAGACTTTGATGGTAAGCGTATTGTTCAGAAGACAGACATCATTCTAGAAACTTCAAAATTCAATCTGCTCACCTGTTCACTGGAGGGACACATCACAGATTCATCATTAGAATCCAAGCCAGAATTCCATGTAGACACTGTAGGTATTGAATGTCTCTTATTATTGGTAGCAGGTGGGAGTACAAACCCCCTGGAAATGCCGCTCAGAGCAGCTTCCCCATCCCTGCTGTGGGGATTTGTATGGCTTATTAGGAAAGCAGCTGGGTGTGGTGGCTCATGCTTGCAATAGTAACACTCAGAGGCTGAGGCAGGAGGAGTACTCCTAGCTGGAGGCCATCTTAAGCTACAGAGTGAGACTCTGTTACATAAACCAAAGAATTGAAAAAGAAAAACCAGAGAGCAAGCAAGGGGGGAGGGGGGTGATGGGGGCAGTTCCTGAGCCAAACTTTTTCCATCCTCTTGAAGCAAGCACATAGAATTACCCCAAATACCAGGCGCTGCAGAGAGCAGGCAGGAAGTCAGCAGAGGCAGATGACCTAAGCTGGAGCACAGACATTTTTTCAACTGTTTCCTTTTGCTCCAATTTCTCTTTTGCCGTTGCATTAATAAGAAATTTAGGTAAAGGACGCCAGTGCCCCAATTTTTTATATCTGCCAGGAGAACAATTAGGCATTAGAAGTAACAAATGGTCTAACTCGCGTTGCCTGTTGAAAATTTTCAAGCTACATTATTTCTGACAAGAAAAAAAAAATGACAACACCAAAACAAATAATAGTTGTTCCGGCCAATCTTTAGCATCGGCACCGTCACGCTGGCAGATGCGGCCTGGTCCGGGCTCCTTCCTTTCAGTCATGCTTCGTTAGGGTGTGCTGACTCGGGTGGGTCCCCACTCCTTTAGGTAAACAGTTATTTACATGAGCTGAGGCATTTTTCTTTGGTGACAATTTCTAATTGTTCAGGCAACCGAGGGTGATATATAAAACCTTTCCAAGAAAAAAAAAAGGGGGGGGTTTCACCTGTAAAACAAATTACTTAAAATTAACTATCCTTTCAAAAGAAAGGCAAAAAAAAAAAAAAAAATTCAAGGTGGACAAATGAGACCTTTCTCGTGCACATATGGTAAGTACTTCAAACACATCCCGGCTGGTCCCCACTCCAGAGAACAATTCCTCATGATGGAGTGGGAGAGCTCCTGGCTCATTTGGGGGTCTTTTCCATGCCAGCATTTGCCTGTTCTCGGCTCAGAAGGGATCTTGGAAGGCTGAGCACCATGCCTCCCCCCTCCCCCAGCACTTCCGGCCTCACTAACTCCTCAGCTTTCATTTGGCCAGCTTAACCCTCAGAGGAGGCTCAAGTCCACACAGGGCCCTGCACAGCCTTTGGCCCTTCGCTCCCCAACTTGGCTCACAATTCTCTAGCAACCTAAAAAGTCAGCGAAGGGACAAGAGAGATGGCTCAGCAATTAAGAGCACTGGCTATTCTTCAGAGGACCTGGGTTCAATTCCCAGGACCTACATGGTGCCTCACAACTCTCCAAATCTCCAGTTGCAGGATCGAATGCCCTTTTCAGGCCTCTGCAGACACCATGCATGCAATTGGTCCACAGACATACACACATCCATATATATATACACACATATATATGTATGTATATATATATATATATATATATATATATATATATATATATATTCAATTTAAAACAGAGTGATCAGCCACTAAGCCTTATCAGTGGACTGTGCCAATGCTTCCTGGGTAGACTCAGGTCCCCAACCTTGACCAAACTATAGTAAATTGAAACGAATCACCTGGGACTGGAGAGATGGCTCAGTGGATAAGAGCATTTGAGGCACTGCCTTTGGATGCCAAACATCTACATAAAAATAAGTTTGTCATAATCATAAACATATGTATAACTCCAGCAAGCCCTGTACCGATGGCATGAAGACTGGATGATCCCTGCTTTTGCTGGCTTCTAGCTTAGCTCCAGGATCAGAGAGAGAGACCCTGACTCCAATGACTAGGCAGAGTGGTAGAATAACACACCTTTCCTCCTCTGGCCTCTATGTGCTCACAAACAGCACCTATAGACACACATGCACACACATAACCCCCTCTATAAACACCCATACACACACACACCAGGAATCACCCACACATTATACTATAATAGTGATTTGCTTAGGGTACTGGGACAGAAGCATCTAAAGCTGCACATTTAAAATCAAGGTCAAATCACTACTGTACTGAAGGACTGCACCCCTTCCTCTAACTACTGTGCCTTCTGGAACTTTAGAACATGAACTTGTTTGGAAATCAGGCCTTTGAAGCTGTGATGAATTGAGCTGACACTGTGATAGAGTAGGGTTAGCCTCATCTAGTGAAGCTGGCGGGCCCCCTTAGGAGGTGGGCTGAGGTTCACTCGGCAAGGGGATTCAGTGAGTCTAGACAGTTCATCAGTGTGGCCCTATGAAGAGACACATAAGGAGTGACACACTGTCTACTATTGTTCATAGTTTAAGAATGGACCATTGTGGAGACGTCACTGTACATCTGTGATGGTCAATCTTGGTTGTCAGCTTGACTGGGTTTAAAATTGACCACAAAGCAAACCAATGGGCACCCCTATGAGGGGCTTTTCCTGATCTAATCATTTGAAATGGAAATATGCACTCCAAATGTGAGCTACATCTTTATGTCAGCCTAGATAAAGGACACAGAAGAAAGATTTTTGCCTGCTTGTCTTTAATCTTGTTAGCAAATTCATCTACCCTATTGCTGTCACTGCTGCATTACTTCACTGATATTAGAAACCAGATTCAGGATTCCAACATGGACTGGAGACCAGCAGCTCTGTGAACAGGTCTTTGGGAATCTGTTGAGCCTTTAGCAGCAGACTGAGGCAACTGAGACACACAGCCTTGTAGACCCAGCACCTACTGGGATCTTGGCCTGTCTGGTATATGACCCTTGTTAGACTATCCAGACTGTAGTGTTTAATTCAATTGAATAAATCTCCTTTTAATATATATTCATTCTATAAGTTCTGTTTCTCTTGAGAACACTGGCTAATGTAGTGTCTCATACTGGACATAGGAAACAACACACACAGACATCTCATTATATGCTAAAGGTTTATTTTGTAAAAAATTAATATTTGTTCTTGTTAGCAATAACAAAGTGTTGCTTAGCTATTTCCTTTGAGCTGAAACATTCCTCCTTAAGAGAAAAGTGAGGCTCATAGATTCTGGAAGATGAGGAAACATACAAAGATTAGGAAGCTCATAAAACTTACACACCTCATGGTACCTAGAGAGTTATAAGATTCATGAAGGAGGCTCTTTAGCAGAGCTGTTATACAGGGAGCTACAGGATTCTCTCTGCCTTCACGGTTCTCTACACAAGCTGAGGTGGACTTTTCAGTGGCACGGCTTCCTGTGTCACCCATAAGTATTCCCTTACCCATATTCCTATAGGTAGCTTCTCAGCCATACTTCTGTTAATAACCTCAATGGACCCATAAGTTTTCCACAGTAGACTAAAGTAGAAACATCTCTCTTGGTCTGGGCTGAATAGATGTTTGTAGGCTGTTTCTTTAACACGGGCAGAATATTTATGTAAGGTAGACATCTTTCTACCTCCCTTGCTTGTGACCCGTTCTCTGATAGAATAGATGATAGAAGACAGAAAACCCTGATAACTATTTATCATTCTAAAAGTTTTAGTGACTTTTTTTTAATGTAAGAAAAATGACACAAGAAGAGAGACATGAAGGAGATAGACTCAGTAGTATTTGCAGTTGATTTAACTCCATTTGTGACACTTTGGGGAGCATGTGTCACAATCACTAGATCAATTTCATTTAATTAAAAGAAAAGATTTAAACTAAGATAAGAGAGTTTTAGCTAAAATTAAACCAATGTACATAAAACAGTGGGGCTTTCTGTAAACCAAAATAGCCTGGCAGAAAGAGTTTATTTACAATGATAACAGAAATGATAGTAATTATAAAAATCAGAACAAACTTACAGAATGTCCTGGGGAAGTATTTAAAAATATAAAAATTTGCCAAGGGACAGGAAAAAAAAAGCCTCAAATGGATAAGAAGAATAATGTCCCTGCATGGGATGATTTAGTGGCACAGATGTCAACGTTCGCCTAATTTATCTACAAATTCAATGAATATCCAATTCCAGCTCCCTTGGGAGCGGGGGTGGAACTTAGCAAAGTGTGGCTAAAGTTCATCCAGAGAAATGAATGGCTGAGAAGAGCCAAGGAAATTTTGAGAAACAAGAATAATGATAGAGGACTTGACCCAGCAGATATTAAAATATCAGGGTGATTAAAACAATGTGCTTTGGGTGCAGTGATCAATAGAACAAAGAAGAAATTCCAGAGCATGACACAAGTAATGTAGTACCTAATAAAGATGGCATTTGGGGGTGTAAGATCTATTATTCAGTGGGTGGTTTGGGGCAAAAGTTTGGAACAAGGAAAAGCCCAACTTTATAACTAAGGTTGTAATTAAAGCAGAGCAAAGTGCCTAGAAATGTAATGTTTTTAAGCCGAAAGGTAGATCTCCATCAGTACTTACAAATACCTAGGGAAAAGTTAAATCCTTCTGTGGCAAGAGTATTTTAAAAGTATGTAAAAGTATGGGGTCATGCCCAGTATGACAGCTGTATCTTTAATCTCAGCAGTTGGGAGGCAGAGGCAAGTGGACCTCTGTGAGTTCCAAGCCAGCCAAGGTTACATAGAATGACCCTGTCTCAAACAAAACAAAACAAAACAAAACAAAACAAAACAAAACAAAACAAAACAAAACAAAACACAGTGTAGCATCATCATAAAGGCAGGAAAAGGATTTGAATTTATGAAAAATGCACTTAGATTTTAAGTCATTATTTGAACAGAATATTGTGACACAATGTATAGGCCAAATAGTCATAACTTTATTATATATAAAATTCATATCACTACATAAAATAGGAAGTATAAATTCTCATAGTCAGAAATTTATCCCTGTATTAAATGTCTTTTTTTCTCCCCATCCACGTCCCTTTTCACACACACACACACACACACACACACACACACACAGAATTGGGGGAGATGATTTTCATTCTGAGGTTAAAAAAAAAAAAAAGCAAAAATAAAGGCCATCAGTGTCTACGAGGGGAATGACAGCATAAGGTATGGGAGAGCCCACCTTTTTATCAGTGATATTTGGGAAGAGGGGCTGAGACTTGTTTTTCGATTGACAAGAGAGATGTTCCTTTTGCTGCTCTGTACACAAACTTTAGGAAAGAAATGTCAGTGGAGATTGTGGGGGTGAGATTATGAGCGCGTTTAATTTTTAATTATGCTACTCTGTAGGTATAATGACAAGATAAGAAAATAAAGAGAAGAAATGAAAATGGCTGAGAGGTCAAACTTTAACCTTGACCATTAGGAGAGCACAGACACAAAGTGGTTTGCTGACAAATTTACATATGCAAAATTTTACTCTCGAAAACATTATTGATCTTCTCTGGTCCTGGGGGTGGGTAAGAAAGAGTCACCTCTGAGGTGATATGAAAGGTCATTGCCAGTCTGGTTAGCAACCTCAGTGGTGTTTTAAACTGTACTTTAAGGTCATAGTTCAGGAATAGTTTCAGACAATTCTGAAGACCTCGTGCCCGAGGTTTTTACTGTGGCATCTCTGGTGGCGGCCGCATGGATAAACAGTGGCTGTCTGTGGTTCACAACTACCAGGAACTGTTAGGCAACCGTCCTAAACTGTTGAGGGGGCCAAGTTGGGACAACATTCTGCTATACAATATTTAGTGTAAAATTTAAACAGCCGGGCAGTCTAAATGGCTGGATTCAAAGATTAATTTTAAAAGTCTGGATTCTTATAGAAAAGGACAGGAGCTGCACATAAGTGTTACAATGAATGCTCTAGACACAGAGCCTGGCAGTGGTGGTTTTTGTTTGGTATTTTTTGTTTTTGTTTTTGTTTTTTTTTTTAAGTTCATCTATTTGCTTACTCTTAAATTCCTGCAAACTAGATTCCTGGGAGAATTCTAGGGAATAGGCCATCTCAGCCATTTTCAGTTTTATATAAAAACTTCACAAAGCACCTTTTCTGTTCTGTGTATAACATTGCTCCTTCAGTTGAAAGGTCACGCATGATCTTGTTGAAGGAACCAAGGACCAAATGGCAGTCTTAACCCAGTGGAAGAAACTGGGTAGCTCCAGCTGGGATAGATGAGAGAACCAGATACAATCAAATTTGAGCTCAGTTTCCCTTGGACAACCTCAGAAACAATGTTCCCAGCATCAATGGACTGGCTGTCTAAATGTCTCAAATATTCTATAATTCTTAAGTTTGCAAAGCCCAGAGGGCCAGACGGGGGGGGGGGATAGCGAGAGGTGGGGTGGGCATTGATCTTTCCTGAAGTTTCTCTTCCTCCACGGGCATGATCCTCCTTAGAAAGGTCCACCAAACCCTGTCTTCAGATTCACCGCAACTAACCAATCACAAGCTGCCAACCCTGACACCCCATGAGTCTCTTATCTCCTTTCCTGGGGTCTGCTGCTGTAAGACTCAGGAGAAGATCAGAGAGAAGCCCATGCGATGATCCTGATGAAAGGCGATCTTTCTCCAGGCCACTGGTGATAATTTCATTATCTCCAGATTTCTTTGAAAGGTGGCTGATGTCTGGCTGGATGTGCTACAGAAAACACTTAAGAAAACAGGAATGGGCTCACACCCCGTCTCCTCCTGATGCCTGACCCGTGGCAAAATCTCAGGCAACACCTTGACCTTGCCAGCACCTGGGAAGAGGCTGCATCTCAGCCATGGTGTATATACCATGTCCTTTGTGTTTTCCTGGGACCTTATGGCTCCAATCTTCTGCCTCTAAGAATTTCCCTAACCCCCTTGGTCAACTCTCCTGAAGACTCACCTTGAGTAGTTGCTTGTCTTCTGTGTAGATTGTTTTTTATATAATGCACCTCTAGCAACATCACCCTATGTCAAACTCATCCTCTGCGTTACCTTCATTAATAATAAGCCTTTCCCAACATGCACACATACAAACATGTGCACACATACACACCGAAATATACACATGGGTGTATTTATTGTTTCATTCATGTGTCTAACACCCTTAAAACAATATTCCAGGAAAAGGAAGATCATTGTGAGTCCCAGGGGAGGATCTGTATGGCAAAAGCTCAGCATATTTCCTCACCAGCTTCACCCCACAAAAGGTCCTTTGGGGCTAAGCTGAAGGGAGGGAGGACTCCAGGCTTCAGGAAAGCAGGTTCATGGGGCTTCTTTTGTCCCAGGAACCTGGGGCCATAATGGGTCTCTAATCATGGTAAACTGCCCTTGCAAGGTGTTTGGAGAATGTGCTTCTTGGCCTTGCATCTGGTCAGCTTGCTCCTCCAGCCTGCCTTCTGCTGAATAATTGAAGCCCGTTTTAGCTTTCATTTTGTTGTTAATTTCATGCCTTATGCTAAGTCTGTATGGCATGCTTAATCTTGACAAGAAATCTCCACAAGGTATTTATTACTGGCAAACTTATTTCATAGGTAATTGCATCATACTTTAAAAAAAAACTTGTATTTTATGCCTTTTTGTAAAATAATTAAAAACATCATTTTAGTTTTGATCTTTTGGGGATTGGAACTATATTTAATCATGCAATGTTTTTTTTATTATTATTATTTTTGTTCTTGTGTTGGAGTGAACGGGCAGGGTTTTTATCTCCCCTGTACTTGCAATAACATATTATTTGACCATGAATCACTTTAACGGATTGAAACATAAGCATGTGAATTGAAAAATAGATACATTAGTCAAATCAATAAATAAATATGAAAATATATTTCTACGATGAAAAACCATCTTGGCTACTGTGTCCTCCAACTTGGACAGAGAGAGCTGAAATATGTGGCCGTAAAATATAGCTTGCCATGTCAACTAGCCAGTGCCTGCAGCCTAAAAGGAATTTTGAGCACTGGGTAAGTAGTATTTCATCAACAAAATCATAAAATAAAGACATTAAAATGAAGGGATGATGGAGTGCTGGAGGACGTTTGTAAAATCACCCTTCAGTCTGAGGCTGGAGTATTTTAGTATTAGATACCACAGACTTTTCATATAAATTTGCTTACAAATAGCATGCCCTAACAAGCCACATTACCAGGCTGCCCCCGTAGCAAATATATTTCTACCATTGCTGCTAAACAAACTCTACTTGCACTCGACGGTACAGCAAGGGTCCAAATAAATAATTCATCTCTTGGTCTAAAACACATGAGTCCTACAGTCTTCACGGGGAGTGTTTGTCTTTGTTAATTAATGACTTTGAAGTCCTTTTAGGTATTCAGTGGCCGGCTCGTCTGTGTTTATGAACTTCCCCTCACATTCTGTCTTTCCTGCCTGGACTCCCCTACTAGCCATAATCAATGTTCAATCTCTAATTTCATAAGATAATAAAGTGGGTTGCATGTGCTATTACTAGCTCCATTGTGCACCTTATCAGTTATCTGTCAGATGACTGTAGGAATATAATTAGCATGCATGATTTTTAACGAAGACAACTGAGAAATAAGGATTTTAAGTGACTTGCTTTTCTCTGAAAGTAGGTACAAAACACACTATGGAAATCTGAATTTGCATTTATTTACATATAAGCTTGGGTTTTTTGTTCCCTGTACCACATAGCATTCGTTAATATATTGCAATTGCAAATTGCTATAATTTGTTGTTTGATTATATTTTTATACACGTTAATAAGATTAAGTGGTACTAATTAAAATTTGTAGATTGTGTTGGATGGGGAAACTTTCATAGAACAGATGTCAAAGGGGGAAGGAGAATTCTGCATGGGAGAGCATATGAATATTTGAGAGATCTTGTGACCCATGTGCCCCCTTAGCCATTCCTCCATGAAACAACATGGGGTGTTCAGAAAGGGCCTCAGAGGAAGGAGGGGATGCGTTGGTTCATCTTCCCAAGAAGCCCCTCAGGCCTCAGCTCCTTGGCCAGGGGACAGTTGTAGTGGTTCCATCCCACAGGATCAGAACAGTGGGGGGAGCTGGCACCTCCCTCCAGCTCAAAGCAGAGGCACCCTCTTGTTCTTGGCTCATTCAAAAAGGGAATCAGGGAACAACTCCAATTGAGATTTTAAAGTTCTAAGGTTTTCTGAGGTCACCTCCATGTTCTCCGGAGGTCCAGCACACATCAACATGGGACTGAACCTCTGCCTCACTGTGGGCTGTTTGAGGCCAGAGGAAGTAGGATGCACTCCACAGAGAAGGTGAGGCTCGGGGCTCTGAGACACAATCCAAGTAAGAGACCCTTGGACACCAGCCCCACCCTTTACCTACCCACAGTATCACCATTCAGCAGCTGACTTCAGACCATAACCTTAACTATTACAGCTTGCTTCCCCTTCCTGTGCCCTAGAGCCATCCCGCCCAGCAGGGGCGGAGACCCATTCATAGCACAGCTGGCCCACCATCCAGCCACCAATCAGGAAAGATGCAGTCGGGGGGGGGGGGCGTTTCTCTCAGCATCCCAGGTTCCTTTGTGCCAGTTTCGATGATGAACGCATTTTATGAAGCGCTTTATCTTGGGCAACTGATGAGGGAGCCTTGGATTCTTTCTCCTGTGCTTTCCTCCACGCCCCGGCCTACCCACAGTTGTTTCTTGTTATAGTGAAGCCCACCCACATGCAGGTTGCGGAGATGGGTGAATAAAAGTCAGAAACAATTCGAGGTAATTGCGGTGAAGGCTTTGTGGAACATCTGCAGATGGGCTGTGTTTGTGGAATGGACCAGAATATGATTTTGGAATCAATAGCTCAAACTTTCTGCTCAATTGATTTTTTTTTAAAAGTGGCGATGGTGGGGGTGGGCGGCAGTGATCTACAGAAACCCTTTTGAGTAAAAATTATTTTTAATCACAGATATGTCAGCCCCATTTAAATGCCAAATGGGGAATACCGTACGCACATAAACATTTAAAATAATGCCAGTAAAAATTATAGCAACTCATTGTACAGACCACCCGGTCCCAGCAACTGCTGACTGCTGATGTTGGGCTCCGAGCTATTTCTGGGTTAGCACGAGGCTTTATTTAATATAGTGACCTCCACATACTGTTGTCATTAAAGTTACTAATAAATGTGATTTAATTTTTAAGTGCAGTAAATTGTTTATGGTACAGATGCGTGTCCCTCTTTAGAGGAGATCTTAGGGTCATTTCTTATACAAGGCATCTTGTACTCGGGGAGAGTCAGACGTCCAGCTTAAGTTGTATTTCTTGTGTCTCTGTCCTCATTCCCCAAGTGTGAAAACTTTATTGCTCATTATCTACTGAGCTGTGATGAAGTGACGGATGATTTATTGGGAGCCAAAAACTGTGTTTCAATGCTGAACATTTTTATCCTTTTGTACTGTGGTCTCGCCGGCCTGGCTCCCCTAACTGCCCAGGCAGGCAACAAATAAAAGAAACTCCACTCTGGAGGGGCCAGGCCCCCCTCATAAAGGTCTGTATTGCCGATCCACTCTGTTCCTAATTCTATTCAATTCCCTTTTGTTGCTTAAAATTTCAATTTGTTTAATTGAGCTGTTTGACAGTAAAGTTCTGAATTCCATGCATTTTAGCCATTCATATTAAATTTCCCCACCTTACAGTATTTTTATTAATGTACTTTATAGGCCAGAGCCTTAATTTAAATTTGGTGACCTCACAAGCATGCAAAAAGACCTGAATTATTATTTCCTTCCCCCCCCCCGCCCCTTCTTCCTCAAACCTAAATTAAAACAAATCATTGTAAACCAACGGAATGGTGTGTTTTCTTCCCTGGATTTAATGAGTTCATGGAAGGAACTGGGGATGGGAGGGTAAACTGTGCAGGGCTGGTGCGGGCATGTGGGTTTCTCCGTGTATTTTCATATTTTAATAGATAACATAGGATTGAGTCGAAGGGAGAGTCGGACAGTTCAGAAGGCAAGTCTCTGTTTCCATCAAAGCGGCAGGTGAAGTGCCCCGCGATGAGAACACAGCATCCTCCTTTTACAGGGTTCCATGTTTATTGACATTTAAATAGCCTAGCACCTCGTCCTAGGCTATTAATAAGACACCCAGAAACCCATGCAAAAGATCTGAGGTTTACTAAACTTTAATCCATACAACTTAATAGCAAGATCTGAGTCATTATGCGTATGCAGAATGCCATCCGACTTTACAAACACTTTTAAACGATGAGTTATGTGGCAAGAGTGGTTTGGCTGTGTATCATTATGTCCAGGTAAATGCCAGAATGATGACATAATTGGTAGTTGGGAGTAAAATACAACCCCTGTAAAATGTTACTAAGGTGAATGCGGAGGGGTTGTAATTCATTACACACAGACATGGTTCCCAGGCATTTATCATTTTATGAAGTACGGGCTCACTTGATCTCGCCAGGCGTTGTTTTCCTTTTTCCCCCTTTGTTACTTCCTTTGGCAGCGTAACACGTCCTGGTTTCAAAACTGCTAATTCCTTTCTCTTTAACCATTTTCCAGGGTACCCCAGTGGATTTCAGCCTCTTGTCATGCACTAGAGACCAAGAATTCTGTAAATGCTAAATCCCGAGGACTGGCCCTAATAAGAATGATAATCCACCAATTTCAGACAATGATAAATTTATGACTTTGGATTAAAGGTCAGATGGCTATTGGAGACATTAAAACAGCCCAATTTCATAATGCCCCAGCATCTTAAGGACCTTACACACCGACATTGGTGCGCCGTGCTGCCTGTTAGCTCCTGCTAAAGACATGCAGTAATAGTTTGGGAGTGGAAAAGCCTATTTGCTACCTGTGCAAGGTGCTTTCCCGTAGCCCTAGGCGACTGTTTAACTTCTAACCCTCTTGTTCACACAGTGAACATGCATAAAAGTACAATCTAGCACATGAGGATGTGGGTTTTGCAACATTTGTTTTATGCTGCTTGCTACAGAACCCATTACTCACGTTTGCAGACATTTTCTGCTGTCCTAAAATAAGGAGCCATTTTCTCTAAATGGCTACTTTGCTTTAAATTCATTCAATTTCAGGGTGCCTTGTCCCCACCTCCAACATCAATAGAGCACCTAAGTAAAACAGAGTCTGGCACAAAATACCTTTGAATAGGACTTTGGTTTGATCACTTTTTAAGGGGGATAGTGAGCTACCCAAATCATGTCACCTCCCAGCTGTGCTGCCTTCTCTCTAGAATATGCATTCTCCCCTTCCAAACACCCCGAGCCATCCCCTATGATACACTATCCGTGCTTGGGGCTCCCTGTACAGTCCCAGTTCTATTCCACAGCAGTTGTGCCAAGCAGACATCCTACATAACATTTAATGAATGGTCTCAGAGAGAGCACATGATGAAATGGTTGGGAATTAGACCTCTTCCACTCCTGAGGTCTATTGCTGTGAGTTTGAGATGACCACTCCATGGAGACTAGAGTGTGGAAGGGATGACAGGTGTGTGGTCTCAGGCATTTAAAAAAGAAAAAGAAAGGATGAACCTTTCTTCACGTGAAAGGGTGGAATGTTCAAGGAAGCCTTCAGTGATCCTTTAAAGCCAGGGAAGGTCTGGTCTGCTTAATCGACCCCTATGGCCCTGTAAAGTATTCTGTAAGTATTCGGTGTATTTATTTCCTTTTTTGGATTCTTCCCCTCCAAATGCTGTCCTCTCAGTTCTCATGATAACAGGACAAACTTGATGGGTGATATGGTCTGTGCAAAGATCATAACAATATAGGTCTCTTTTCCATTCTATCTAGAGTCTATCCAGGGTCTAGGTGGTTGGAAACCTAGAGATCCTTAAAGAAAGACAGTGAATTTTCCAGGGTAGGCGTTTACTCTTGAGTTGTAAGAAAAATAGCAACCAATCTTTCAAGTTACATATGAAGCTTGTTCTTTAAAAGGAAAGAAAAAAGACCTTTATCTAGTAATCTCACTGGATGAAATCCAAAGTGAGGAGGCTCTCTCCTAAGTCTGCATCCATTCATTCACTCATTGGCTTTTAAGGTTCGACTGAAGAAGCGTGGGGGAATAGAGAAAGGCAGACACGACGGGGTAGACTATAGGTGCTTTTAAGAGATTTAGAAGATGCTGTAAATCTCCTTGAATCTCCTAGAACCTTCAAAACCCAAACCAGGGGCTGGGGTTGTAGCTTGGATACTAGAGAGATGGCCTAACATCTGTGAGGCACTGAGTCCTCTCCACAGCACTTCGTGAATTAGCTGTAGTGCAGGCTTGGCCACAGAGTGAGCTCAGATGCAGAACCGTCTACAACCTGGATGACTGAACAGGACTCTAGATGTCTGACACCTTTATGCAGATTGTGATGCTAGGGAGACTGCACAGAAAGTATGATGTTTCTATCAAACATTGTTTTCACTCGCTTCCTTTTTATTTCTCTCCTATTCCAGAAATAGTTATTTAGTTTGGTCAGTGCCTATAATATTGGCTATGGTCTTATCATAGTGTCTGTCTTAGGGTTTCTATTCCTGCACAAACATCATGACCAAGAAGAAAGTTGGGGGAGGAAAGGGTTTACTCAACTTATAATTCCAAATTGCTGTTTATCACCAAAGGAAGTCAGGACTGGGACTCAAGCGGATCAGGAAGCAGGGGCTGATGCAGAGGCCATGGAGGGATGTTTCTTACTGGCTTGCTTCCCCTGGCTTGCTCAGCTTGCTTTCTTATAGAACTCAAGACCACCATCCCAGGGATGGCACCACCCACAAGGGGCTAAGCCCTCTCCCCCTTGATCACTAATTGAGAAAATGCTCCACAGCTGGATCTCATGGAGGCACTTCTCCAATTGAAGCTCCTTTCTCTGTGATAAACTCTAGCCTGTGTCAAGTTGACACACAAAACCAACCAGTACAGTGGCAGAGGATGAAATGTTTGACTTCATTTGTTCTAGGTAACCCAAAATGTACATGATGAGAAGGAAGTAACTATATAAACCAGTCAACTGGTAAACCTCATGTCAAAATATAATGTGACTTCTACATTCTACATTGCTTGTTACTATTTGGAAAATTGTAGGAATTAAATGCTGTCTTTGATAACTGATGTGTAGTGTATGTGGTTCTAAGCTGTGGGAGGTTCAAAGGAAGCTATGGTTGGTGATTCCTTGCTGGGAAATGGAAGTGAGGAACATTCAAATGGACACAGGTCAGATGTCAGATGCCTTTTTTTAAAGTCTGAGAAGTCTACAAGGTTAAGAATTACCTTCTATAATCCAGATGCAGTGGCTCATGGCTGCTATCCCACACCCTGAATTCTGAGACAGGAGGATTACCATGGGTTTCTGGCAGGCCTGGGCTATAGAGAGTAAGGAGATACTGTTTAAAAACAGGGGAGCAAAGCAATCTCCCTGCAAAAGAGCTTCTTTCTCTCACTGTAGTTATAGCCCCATCCTCTGTATAGACAGGCTCACCTCTCTTGCCTGTCTTTTGCTGTCTTTCTTTGCTTACCTTCAGGGCAGCTGAGGGGCCACCTCCAGGTGTGTCTGTAAGAAGGGCTTACAGCACTGTATTTGGTAATACTTTAGTGTTTGCTTTCTTTCCTACTTGAACCATTGCAGGGGCAGATGTGAAACTCTGGGGTCCATGCTTCCTCCACCAGGGGACTTGGGGAGGTTGTCTACGCCGCCCAGCCTGAACATGACACGGTTCTTTTCCACTGAGTGGTTCTTAGAGAGAACAGATCTCCTTTTCCATCCCCCAAGGATTTTTTCTCCTTTTGGAGAATCGATGACTTACTTGCCTGTGTCTCGGTATTGATCACTCAATATCATTTTTCTTGGTCCACAGTGTACTCTTCCCGTTGTACATTCAACTTGCCTTATATTTCTGGAAAGTCTTCTTAAGTTATATCTCAAAGTTTTGCTTCTTTTCTTTTTCTAAGGCTCAGCTTTCTGCTCTGGGAAGTCATTTTTGCGCTCGCTGGGGATGGGTCTCGACAGATCCTGTAAAAGGCTTGTTTCTCCTATGGTCTTGCTTTCCCACATTATGTTTCTCATTTGTACTGTTACAGCTATGCTGTGCGCTTTCTGGGACTGTATCTCTGAGATGTAATTATTCCGATAAGTTTTTGAAGGTGTGCGCAGTGTGTTTGGTAGTATTCACCTGCTCTGCGGGAGCCTCTGTCTCAGGGAACACCCTTCTCACAGGCTTCCCTGCTCATCCTTTACATTTTAAAGACAAGATTTAACTATGTTCTGTGCTTATCTGCTTGGTTTGTTTGTTTTTTATTGTTTATCATGGGGGCTGGAAAGAAAGCCCAGTGAGTAAAGGCACTTGCCCATTGAGTTCTATCTCTGTAATCTACATGGTGAAAGGAGAAAACTGAATGTAACCAGTTGTCCTCTGACCTCCATATGTGCTCCGTGGTTTGTATGTGTATGTGTGTGTGTGTATATATATATACACATACACAAATACAATATATATCTTTAAATTGAGTATCTTGAAATGAATACATTTAATGCTAGTAGAGATGGGGCCAGGGTGGCATTCTGGCAAAGAATACCCCTCCTTGGTCATTGGAGGCCATTTTGACACCGGCTTAAGCTCCCTGCAAGCAAAGAGAACAACCCCATCAGTTTCTTTATCCTTCCTCCCCAACTAATGGCTGCCTACAAATCTAGCTACTAGATGCCCTCCTCATCTGCCCACCATCTTGATTTCTCTTGATGCCAAACAGAAACCAGGGAGAGCTCTCTAGAAGCCGGCACAGTTGATGGTTTTGCTTCTAGAGAAGGGATCACAGAATTTGCCTCCTGTTGAGTATTGCTAGTGGCCTGCAGCCCTGGCCAATAGTCCATCCCCACTTTCTTCTTTCCACTGGCCCTTCCAGTGTGGTGGTGTAGGTTTATATGAACGTTACAGTAGATGATAACCCTAGTGAGTAAGGAAACATTTTTATCTTAATGGAAACATTTTTAACCTGGATATAAATAGTGGCAGGTAATTGGGAATTAGAACTCTGGGCTAAGGAATTGGAATAGTGCAGTGCTTTGGGTTTGTTTGTTTGTTTGCTGTAGTTCTTTTTGTTTTGTTTTGTTTTGTTTTGTTTTGTTTTGTTTTTTGGTAAGTGCTTGAACACCTTATAAACTCCCGACATGTGGATCATTATTAGTTTAATTTAGTGTCTGTGCTGCATGGCAACCGTTGCCGTGGATGTACGCCATCTCATCAAACGAATGGCTCCATAATTCAGCTGCTCATTGGACAAACATGAGGGTGCATATCCTACCAGGCTCTGGTTTCAGAACTGTTAAAATCCAGTGTATGAAAAACCAGTGGTACATCTCTACAATGAAGAGACATATAATCAGTGAGTATGTTAGTCAGAGTTTAGAGAAACAGACTCAGTAAGGGCACACGTGTGCATGCATGCTGAGAGAGAGACAGAGACAGAGACAGAGACAGAGATCCCAACCTATCTGTGACCTACATGGTGGTCTCCAGAACCTTGGAAAGCTGCCCAAGATCGGATTTCCAGTTTTGGTGCAGCTTCTTACCTCGTCTTTCCTTCCTGCTGAGATAGTCTGCCCCATGATCCTCCTGCTGCCAATCCTCACTTCTGACCTCGGCCTCTATTATGTTGCATATCTTAGTCTTCCCTCTGAGGAGTGCTTCTTTATTTTCCTGGGTAAATGTAAGTCCAGAGTAATGCTCTGGAGTCCTTTAAGGGGACTGAAACAAACGTCGGTTTAAACTGGGTTCTTCTATTTTCCTACAGACCCTTTCCTCTTATCTGAAATTTCCTCTACTCAGTCTGGTAAGCTATGAGCGCTATGCTATACAGGAGGGTAACTAGGTTTGAGAACTGGGCTGGCTAGAATTCAGATATCCTCCTATGCTAGCTATGTCGTTTAAGTGTTATTAAATATCTTTGAGCCCATTTTTTTTTTTTTTATTGATCAGAGTGGCTTTATGCTAATATCAACAGAATAGCACCGCATCAGCCTCCCCTGTAGACTGCAGGCTGGGTGAAGGCTGGCCGCAGGGTTTTCTTCGCTGTGCTTACATCCGCAGCATTGAGTGTTGTACTTGACATATGGTAACTAGTGTGTAAATATTTGACGGAAGGCTTAATTAATTCGTGAGTTTGTTGTAAGCAGTGAAATCGATAATTAACACGAGGGGCTTGGCACAAGGAAGCTCTTACTATGCGCTTGCTGGATGCATACGGCTCCAACTCATGAAGGCTTTTGGAGGCCGGTGACTAAGTTTGCTTCACTTTGTTCTCAGCTCTTTCCACACATAAGTGCCTTAAGCCACTGAATCTTGTGATCATTGCAGCTGAGAACAAAGCTCCAGCAAAAAAGCAAAACAAATGAGGTTTCTTCCTTCTTGGAGCTTATGGCTATCCGTGTCTAAATTAGAGTACCGGCTAACCCCACAGCCATTTAACATCCATATTTAATAGTAAAACAGACTAAAAGTTTCTGTTTATTGATCATTTGTTATGTGATAGCCTTGGGTATTTTGTTTAAAATTATTGTATCATAACAGTGATGCTATGATGAAGTCGCTGCCTCTATTCCCTATAAAGAGACTGTAAAGTGGGGCTCAGAGAGGTCTCAGAGTTCTCTCAAGGGCACACAGCTTCCAGGAGTGAAGCAGCGATGAAAGCAAGGGTTAATAATAAGCTGGAGGGATATTCCACCTATACAGAAAGTTGAATGACACAAAGATAAGTCTTGAGGTACAGTCTGTCCCGGGATCCTAAGAGCCAAACCCCAGGTTTTGGTATGAGCCTGTTTGAGGGGCAGGTGGCTGTCATACAAAACCTTGGGCTTTGGAATCTGATAGCCTTGACTCTTTTTCTTACTCGCTATGAAACCTTGGCACACCACTTAGCTTCCGCCATCTTATTTCAGCAACGTCCCTGCTTATGAGTTGTCTCATTGGCTGGTGAATGTACTGAGCGCAGTTCCTGAAACAGAAACATTGTCTCCTTTGATTCCCATGGGAGCCACTCATCGCTGGGAGCAGCTCTGGCCAGCGGCACCTGCAGGTGTCCTGCTCCACCGGACCACCATGCCTCATTCTTTCAAACTTGCTTCTGGGAGTTTTGGAAGATTGTAGACATCGAAATGGGGGAGAACAGAAACCAAACCTGTGTCTGAGAGTAACTGTCTACTCTTGTGAACATCTCATGGCATTTACCCAAGTTGCCATTGTGGGTGATCTGGTCAGAACCCGTTTCTTTAACACTCCCGCTCCATTCTCTCCATCATTTGGGAGATAATCTATCTCAACTCATGGGCCTGGTTTGGTCTGGCCTGGAGGATCCATCCTTAATTCCCTGCTTACAACATTCTTGCTTCCCCTTCCTTTGGGGTAAAAGTTTGCAAAGTTATTTGTAGATACAAATGGACCATCAGCCAAATCATTTGCTAAGCAGAGGGTATTGCATCCCTGGCTTCTCTGCATCCTCATCCAGTAGATTTGTAGGGGGGAGGGAGGAATCCGGGAACATGTTGGATGGGCCTGGGTGACCACAGGAAAACACTGTTCTGTTAGTAGATAATGGTAGTCTGGCAAGCAGATCCAGTTTGCACAACATATTTTAGTGTTAAAAAAAACCCTATACTTTAGGAGAGCCCTATTCCTAGCAAATTGTGGCAAGTGATAACACAGATTCTCAGGAGGTGTTTGGGTGGATACCTAGTACCTATTTACCTGAATTTTCTGGTGTCACTTGTTATCAGGTCCCCAAATGCCTCCCTCAACTCATGGTTGGTGACACACAATGGCAGGGGATCATCTCCAGCTGCTAATTGTTTATTATGCTACTCCTATGGCTTTCTCTAGTTTCTCCCTCCTCCTGCCAAGTTGCACAGAATCCTGTGGCCAGTAGTGAGTTCAACTCCTCTTGCACTAGCCCATCTCTTGTAGACATATTGATGCCATCGGTATATTCCTCTAGCATCCCTGCCTTTGGCCACTAAGTCTGCACTGAGTGGACATGGGCAAGGAATAAAGAGACCTGGATAAAATTGTTCGATGAACTCTGGCTTTTCTATTTGAGCTATTTGGGAGCCTCATTAACCTGAACTTCCTCCGTTCATCCAAGGAGTCAATGCTTTGCTAGGATCTCATTCATTACTCAGTGGGCAGTTGGAAACAAGACGTGGAATGTGCTAAAGGTGCTATATAAAGCCAACTTAAAAATATCTTTAGTACAGGTGCACTCTAAGTACAAGTTACTTCCAAGAAAACATGATAATTAGAACTCTAACTTGTTCTGACAAAACAGCCCAGCCCAGGAAAGATGTTTGTTATAACCACGCTAATCACTCAGGCATCTATGAATGTGTTTCCACCACACAGAAATACTTCAGAACATAGGCTGCTTCTGGGAAGCAGCCGGGGAACTGAAGCAGTGGTCAGTCTCCTCATTCTGCCCCAGCTCTCTGTTTCCTCACCCTCAAGCACACATAAACACACACACACACACACACACACACACACACACACACACACACACACACAGGGATGCTTCTGCTTTGGGACCTTCCTGCAAATAGCATGTATATGGTTTACTTTTTTAGAGTCTTTGTATCTGCTAGTGTGGGCTATAGATAACTAGAAGACTGGGCTGGGACCAGGGCATTTATTCTTTTGTGGTTCTGAAGGCTAGAGGTCTAAGAGCAAGGTAACAGCAGGTTTGGGAGAATGAGTATGGCTGCCTTCTGGGAGGAGGTATATCTTTATATGATATGGCAGACGGGAGAGGAAGAGGGACAGGGAGAAGGGGAGGGGGATGGAAAGGGAGAGGGAGAGGGAGAGGGAGAGGGAGAAGGAGAGGGAGAGGGAGAGGGAGAGGGAGAGGGAGAGGGAGACTTTTCCTATGTATCATTTAAAAGGACCCAGGACATGTGTATTATCAAGAAAGTTCAACCTCATGATTTATCTAACCTTAGCCACTTTCCAAAAGTCCCTAATGTATGATATTAAGGGTTAAGGTTTTAATGTAGATATTTGGAAACAATACAATGCCCAGTCTATAACTAGTATATCTTGAAAAGTATTTTTACGTCAACATGGGGTAGTATCATAACCAAACAAAACTGTCAGAAAAATCAAGGGCAAAAAATGTTTATGAAAACATCAAAAGCTTTTTTGTTTTACGTGTGCTGGGACCTGAACTAGACACTGCCTATGTGAGCATAGTTGTCCCCGTGTGAGCACTGTCATCCCTCATGAGCACTGTAGTCATCCGGTGTCATCTAGTGTATATGCCATCATCATCCCCATGTGAGCACCCTTCATCCCAAGCCCCTGAGTCCCATAAGCAGGAAGGGAAGGAGCTCAAGTTGCATGGAGTGTGGCCTCAAGGGCTTGCTTTACCAAAGGTAGAGTTGGCCATGGAGTAGTAGGAACAAGCTAATTGGACACATTTCTTCTGCCCCTAGTCTTTCTCTTTAGCATGCAGTTCCCTGGATGGTGAGCAATAGCAGCGAAACCCATTACAACATCTGGCTTTACTTAGGAATTTTCTGAAAATCCACACCAAAGATGCCACAAATTTTACTCTAGGAGGCTATTGAAGATTTAAGGGATTTCCATATGTTCTGATTAGTTAGGACACTAGGCAATGCACAGGAGTGCCTTGGCATGGATGGATCTGAAAGTATAGCGAAGACCCTGCATCCCACAATCTTTCCATGGTATGCCCCAGAAGTCAGAGGGAATTCTTCCAAGTTAGCTCCTTGGTAGGCCGGCCTCAGTTTCCCCCAGGTACTTTTTCCTGACAGTCCTAGCTCTGACCAGGTCGATTCAGTCATTGCCACAGCATGGTTGGTGGAGCCATGCCAGGGTGTGTACTGTCCAGACCAATGAGCAAGCTCCATATGACCATTCACTGACCATATGACCAGATCTGGGCTGGCTCTAAGGTTGCAGCATCCAAGTGGTGGCCCATTTAGCAAGAGAGAAAATCTCTTAAAAGACAGCCCAGAAGAGGATGGGTGGCAGTAGAACACGGATGCACAGGTGTGTTAGCAACACTGGGGACAAGGGACCATCTCTTCCTTTGTTTGGAAACAGGCTAGATACTTTGGATTTGACCATGACCTGTGGATACCTCCAGAGAGTGGCTGGTGCCTCTGGGGCAGTTACATTAAGTATAAATGGTGCTCTGGCCTCAAGTCATTTTGAGGATGAAAAGGGCAACTTGCACTGGTGCTTGAAGAGCTTAAGGCTACAACCAGTATTTCTTGATCCTCTGTTCTAGGCTGATCCATCTGTCTGTTACTCATGGAGAAGTGTATGAAAACCATTTGGACTCAGCTGTGAACTTAGTCTTAAACAGTAGACAAATAGCACAAGAAACACACAAGATTTTTGAAGTAAATGGTATTCAGAAGCCCAAGACTTTGGTTAGAATTTTGTTTCTTTGGGGACTATTGATCTGGTTGGGGACTTAATGTATGCTGGTTTATTTACCAGGAAACTTATTCATCCAGGAAAAATCCCAAGTGCAGCGATACTCTCCCCCGTATGGAGGCTCACCCAAGGTTTCCCCACTACATGAGTTTTTAAGAGGCATTTGAAGTGGAAGTTTCTGGTTGTGTCATGTGATGCAGATTCACATGACATTTTGCTGAGGGAAGACCCATGGGAGATGTTGGGGGAGAATATAAGTGGGACTCCAGGGACAGTGACAAGGGGCTTGCATATCCTGATGTGTAGCTCTTCGTTGGTCTTGAGTCATCAATGATCTTCACTTTGTTGAGAGAGGTACAACAGAGAACTCCTGGCTTTCTGGCTGGTTCTAATCACGTTGGTTGACTTGTGCTGATTCAGTGGAGGCCTGGTAGTTTCTGCTGGATTGTGCCATCATTGCTGATTCATATTTGGTGACACTTTTAAATTGGACTGTTGGCATTTGATACTACTGAATTGGACTGCTGGTATCCTGACAAATGGAGATTGGAATCACTCCAATGAACTACTTCTAAACAGGCCCACAAACCCTTGTCCGATTTACCATCTTCCCCCGCCCCTACTTTTGCATGGTGGTCTAGAGAGGGGTTGAAACATTTGAGAATTTTTATTAAAGTGGGTTTTGGAAAAAAAAATGTCTATAGACATTTGTATACATGGTAAAAACCCTAGGCTGAGGGCTCAGGTGCTCCTTGTAACAGAAGAACACCAGTGTGGAAAAAGCATGAAAAAATACAGAGCTGTGTTTCTCTCAGTCTGTGAGTACCCTTTAAAGGGAAATGCTTTGTTTTGAGCACCAGTGCTTTGTTAAGTCTTTATCTGTCACTTATGGGACTTCCTATACTACCTCCCAATAGCCATTGAAGCATGAATATAAAATGTACTGATAATAAAAATTCCAAACTCCCACACCCACCCCAGAATCTGTCTGTGCCCTGGTTCAGACATGGATTGGGTCTGGATTGAAATGCATAGGTGAAATGTGTTCTCAAGGTTGCTGTGAGTTATCTTAACTCAAAAGTGCCCCGGATTACTGATTTTCAATCAGACAGGCCAACAGCTCTCCTGTAATATGGTTTTCCATTTTTTTCTTCTTTTGTGTGTTTAGTAACAACAGTTTCCTTAAGCCAGAGTGGCATATAGCCAGAGGAAAGAGGTGTTAATGAGAGTCGGAGTAAATGGAAGGGGCACAGGACTGACAGTTTCCTGTAATACAATTGGCACTGGATAGAAAAGACAGGTGGTAGCATGGAGCTGACCAGTCACCTTAGATAATGGTAGAAGACTGGTGACAGAGGAAGAGTCACAGTGGATAGAAGCATGGGGAGGCCTGGGAGGAGACAGGCACATCACCTTCATCATGCCAGGACCGCTGATGGGATATGAGCTAAAGTTAGTGCCAATGTTTGTGTGCTGAGGACCTCAAAGGTGGCATTGTATTTAGGCAGTTCATGTACCTGAGAGTGACCAGGGCTTTAAGAAGGATATCCCTTCTAGGCACTGATGGCCCCTGCTGCTGTTATTATGGCTGCTTCATTTTAGATATGCCCACTCTCCTCTTGCCTGTGTGAAGGCTCAGCCAGGGTTAGCCCATTACATATGTTTCTAAGAGGTAGTTAGGCACATAACTAATGTCTTAGGGTAGCAATTCTCAACCTGTGAGTTTTGACACCTTTGTGTGTGTGTGGTACATGTCAGATACTTACATTACAATTCGTAATGGTAGCAAAATTACAGTTATGAAATAGTAATGAAAGAATTTTGGGGTGGGGGTCACCACAATATGAGGCACTATATTAGAGGGTGGTGGCATTATGAAGGTTGAGAACCACCGTCCTAACGAGTCCCAGTCCCCTTCTTGCAGCAGGATGCCAGGGTGAGTCTGGATTTGCTCAGGATTTCTTTTTACTGGTGCTCTTCTTAGTTCTGCCCATTTCTCTGTTCAGAGACATACTTTGTCTTTCAGAAATTAGATAAACATTCAATGATTTTTTTTTTTCATCTTGTAGCTTTGAGGGTGAGGGCCATGGAGGCGAGGTGTAGAGGACACAGAGACATCAGGCTGATAGAACTCTGGGGATAATCCTCTGTTTTGAATTTTCTTTTTTCTTGTAGCTTTAGAGTCAAGTTTACATTCCCATAATGCACGCAGAGCCAAGGAGAGAGGCAGATGGTAGAGTAGAATAGGATTTCTCACTGTAGCTACATAACTAAAATGTAACTTAGTAATATTTTGGCCACCAGAGCCCAAAGTCACCCGCAGTGTGTAGCCTCAGTAGCTCTGAGGGTGACATGACCTCTTTAGCCCAGACAACTGCAAAAGAGACATTTCTGTATTACCCATAGGTTTTTAATATCTAGGGAGACAGTGGAGGGAACCACACTGCCTCTGCAGCTAGGTGACAGGAAGTCACTTTTCAGGTCTCTCTGGAGCACAAATAAGACAAAAGTAGCATCATGCCAACATGTAGCAGAAATGTCCACCTGCATTCCTCTCTCCATCTGGGTGTGAGGTCTGTGCAATTTGACTCATTTTTTTCTTAGATCATATAGCCATTTGAGCGTATGGAAGATTGATCAGTTTTAGTTAATGTTCAAAATTAGTTCAAGACCATTCTGGAGAAAAATACGCTCACCCTACCTTGCCCCCTGTTACTTCCAAGTAATGGCCTGAAATATGAGCAGCAATTTTTCTCTCCCGCATGAGACCCTTGGCTTTGTGATACTTTCCCCTGATGGGTTAGACTTAGCGTTGTCTCCCTTGGACTTAAAAGCTAGTCTTTAAAACTTCATTTTTTTAATAGGACGAACTTGACATTGGTAATTTTTATACCTTTGATTAAATAACTAAAAATACATTATTATTGGGTTCATAATTATTCCAGGAATGGGCTGATTTTTGACCACCTCATTGCATTATGACAGTGCAGAAGCAAAATTTAACTCATATATTTGACTTAAATGGCAGTCTGTAGGGATTCAGAGTAGAAATTATAAATTCAACTGCAATTTACATGTTAAGTTCTGTAACCCCATGGTGGTTCAACCATTTGCAAAAAGAAAAAGAGAAAGAGAAGGAAGGAAGGGAGGAAGAAAGAAAGAAAGAAAGAAAGAAAGAAAGAAAGAAAGAGAGAATAAAATTGAAAGGAAAAAAGGACAAAAAGAAGCAGTACATGATGTATGGTTTGACTTCAATAAATTATTTTATTTTACATCCATTAGAAGGTCTGGCCAACTGCTTTATTACATTAAAGTTTCACCAGGTGACACTAACTTGGTAATTAAAAAGTGTTAACTTTTTACAGAGCTCCTTGGTAATTTTCAAAAACCGTCTCCCCAAAAATGTGACTGAGAAAGCACCACAACATTTTGTCACATGATATTGTCAGATCTGGTTTTATTTAAATTATTTAAGTCAGGAGTCCCTCCTGTCCCTCCCTCCCCCTGCTCCTTCCTCATCATTCCCAATCAGAGACCTTAAAGAATTCAATGGGTAGAAGGAATTAAAACCTCCTGGATCATCTTCCCAAATCATTCTATCACTGTTTGCATGGCTGTGCTGAGTCTGTCTATTGGATGTCTTTTGTTATTTTAAGTTCCTCACAGTTCATTATGGTCGCCCTGTTCATCTCACGGCTGTGTAATTAGTGGTAGTTCTCTGGCATGTCTTCGTAAAGGAGGAGCAATCAATAGTACCACGGCAGTTTCCTGTCTCCTGTGAGGAGCACTCCCAGAATTACCCATGCCATCCACAATCCCAAAATACTCATGTTGCCCACAGGCACCTGTAGGGCCTGTGGTGCGCTGACATTATTCTTAGACACACCGCCTGGGACTTCTAGGAATGGTGTCCCAGCAACGGCCAATCGGGATGCGCTGTGATCCAACGTTCCTGCTTACATTAGGGTAGAGACAACTACTTCTGGGAAACATTGAGAAAGCTTGTGTGGGGTTTCGGGAGGGTGGGGGAAGGGGAAGTCACTACCTTCTGTGTTCAAAGTCCAGAGGTGACAGAGAGTTCCTGGCAGCACAGATTAGTCTAGTGCAGGCCTGGGTGGGGTTGGGGCAGCCCTTCTTTGTGGGTCTGAGTGACACAACAGGAGAGCATTTCTCAGTGAGTAGACACATAGACATTTGATGTTCAGTGGTATCCTTGAGCCATTGCTTCTTTGACTCTGTGTTGTGTGTGCATTCTCTTAAAGTGAGATTTTAAAAAAATCCTTAACACGATATGGATTGTTAGTATTTATGGCCTGGGGCTTTTAAAACAGAAAAGAAAATAGATAAGATACGTGCATTGAAATTCATAGACACAAGCTCAGAGATGACTGCTTCGCTTGCTCTCCACGATTATGTCACCAGGCGCAGCCTATAAAGTGTAGACAACTGGAGTGTAAGCTGATCCTCTTCTACCCGTGTCCATGTATCTCTGTTCTTGTATGTGGTGTCCCGTTGCTGGTGCCAGGGTACAAGTGATCAGGATGTAAGCTGCAGGGGAGATGAATGAGTTAGAAAATCGTGCCTTCCCTCTCAGCCTAAATAGAATGAAAAACGCTGCTTAGTCCCTAGTGGAGGAAAACCAAGAGAAACTAGATGACCATCTACTCAGCGAGGCCCGAGACTCTTGGCATTGCCCAAAGATTAAAAACAAGGTGATATTTATGCAATAGCTGCAGGAAAGGAGGGACAGAAGAGGGGGTGGGTGCAGCAAATCCTCCAGGGCGGTAGGGACATTCTTTTAAATGGCCCTTCCATCTCTCAGAGACACAGTGAATCCAAGAGTTCTTTCTACCGAAATTACGCTCACTGGGCTCTGCCACTAAGATAGGAGACACAGGATGGATGATGCAGCAGCCCCTCTTCCCCAAGAAGACTCCCTCAAAATGCCAATCAAAAGACCGGAATTTGTGGGAGTAGCTCAACTGTAAAAAGTTGAGGATTTTGTCTTCAGTGTGAGAGAGAATAAAGAGAAACCTGCTTGTGGAATTTGAATCTGAACCATCAGGGCCAAGTGCCAGTGCTCACTGGAGTAGAGCTGACTTACCTCAAACATGGACTGAAGAGTGCCCAGAGCCACCCGCAAGAATGGCTGCTGCTAAGGTGGTGGGGAGATGTCGGGGAAGCTCCTCCCTGTACACTGAAAGGCTAGCATCAAGGGAGACATGCTGTGTAGGGAGGGCTGTGCTGTGTTGACTCTGTGCCACTGCATTCAAGAGATTTCACATCTGAGGTGGGCACACCCTCTGAAGAACTTCACACAATTGCCCTTTTCATTTCTGATCAGTTTCTAGATTTGCTCTTTATTGTTCTTCGCAACGAAAGGCCCTCTCTCCATTTGGAAGCCATCTTCCTGTCTTTTATTTTCTTCATTATTGGAGTGGATTCAACTTCTAGAGTCAGTCTGGTGTTAAGGCCATTAAGAGCAGTGGGGGACTTGTGTGTTGTTAGTAGCAAACACCCAGTGTGGGAAGAAGACCAGAAGGTACTGCTTGTGCTCTGGTTGTATTCAATTTTACAGCCATGATTGGTTTTGTTTCAGATTGGCTCAACAAAAAAGAAGTGTTTAAGATTTTTAACAAAATGCAAACTTAGGAGCTAGAGATGGGCTCAATGGTTAAGAGCACTTGCTTCTCTTGCAGAAGAGTGGAGTCCAAGTTTCAGCACCCACACCAGGGGGATCATTGCTGCCTGTAAATCTCGTTCCCAAGGATCTGATGCCCTCTTCTGGCCTCTGTAGGCATCCACACCCACTTGTACACACACTCCCATGTATGTGTGCACAAACGCTCAAAGATGAAGTAAATCTATCAAAACAAACAAACAAACAAACAAAACCGGCAACAAACCACAAATCTAGTGAAAGTTGACTGAGAATTATCCAAATCCCTCAAGCAAGGCTTTTATCAGTGCAGATGGCACCAGTGAAAGGCCACTTCATTCTTCCAAGATGGGGGCTTATCTTTCCTGGAGCTGGTGTACATGCATAGAGTACCTGCTAGGTCCCAGAAAGAGACATATCTGTAGATGATATTTAGCACCTAAGTGTTATCTCACTAGGAATATTTTGTGAAATTGTTTTATACCAATCACTGGGATTTATTTTATTTAATGAGCCCAAAAGCTCTGAATACTCAAGGCACAATTAGCAAATCAAAAGATTTCCAAGAAGAAGGAAGTATAACCTCTATAGCCAGGGTCACTATGGAGGACTCTGAATAGCAGGTCTGCCTTCCTTGCTTCCTATTTTCCATCCCTCTGACACTTTTCCCTTCATGTAAAAGTAAACATATCTAGGAACCAACAGCACGAGAACAGCCTCCACAAAGCCATTTCAGTAGTCTGCTAAATTTGTGAAAAAACAAAACAAAACAAACAAACACTTTTTAATGTTTATGTTTTGTCTGCTTTATTTTTCTCATCTGGGACATTTCTATTTACAATAATTGAGAACCCTAAACTAACTAACTAACTAACTAACTAACTAAATAACTAAATAACTAAATAACTAACTAAATAAATAAATCCATCCTTGGCCACGATACACAGCCAAGAGACTTTAAATGTTTTTTATTTATTTGTTGTGCTTTCTTTCTTTTTGATACTATAATATGGTTACATTTCTCTCTTCCCTTTTCTCCCTATAGGCTCTTCCAGACTATCCTTCTCACTCTTCATTAAACTCTTTTTTTTTCTTTAACAAATTGTTATTGCACACACATATGTGTATGTTCATACATATATATTCCTAAGTATACCTTGTTCCATCTGTAGGATGCTATCTGTGTGTATGTTTCAGGGCTGACCCTTTGGCACTGGACAACCAGCTGGTGTGCTGTGCTCTTCCCCGGGGAACACTGCCTCTCTGCTCCCAGCTTTCCTCAGTTGCCTATAGTTCTTTGTACAGGATTGAGACCTTGTGGACCCTTCTCTGTCCCGTTTGGCATAAAACCAAACAACATCTTAAGATGGATCACCGTGTTAAATATCCGGTGCTTGAGTGGCATCTACAAACAGAACAAAGAGAAAAAAATCAAGGTTTGAAAAAAAAAATCTGTCTCTAACTGCGCTGGGCTGTGCATTCATCTGCCTCCTTGTATTCCCCTACCCTGAGTCCAGGAGGTTCACTGCAGCTATGTCAGGGGTGGGAGTCAGGAGCAAAAACAAAAATCCCCTTAAAAACAGTGAGCACATTGAGTAAGAATGCTCACAAGTCCCTGTGCAGAATTAATGTTCTGTTCTGTGTGTCTCTGTCACTTCTTTAAATGCTTCTTTAAAGGTTATGGAGCGGGGATGAGAAAGGACGACAGGAGCGAAAACTCATTACTTACATGCATAGACCCATCAAAGAACAAAAAGGAATTAAAACGGAGACTTTTTCTAAGTGTTAAAGCTATAATAAAAGTAATGTCAGACCATATAAGCAGACCACGTGAGAACACATTGAACAGTTCAAGAATATTCTCATGACTTTTTTGTTGTTGTTGTAGTATGGCACAGATGAGGACATCTATACAGACACGTTGAGATCATGATTAAAGTATCATCTGAGTGATTTAATTATATTAAAGAGTCCTTTAAGCTAAAATACCTAAATGCTTGAAATAAAGAGGCCTTTAGGTTAAAGCACCTACACAGAGATAAAAGCCACTCTGACGTGAGAGAGAAATGTGCCTTGATTTCATCGGCTATTTCCATCCAAGGAAGGGTGTGGGGGAGCACCCTGCAGGGGAAGAGAGGCCGATTTCACTGTGTTCTGAGCCATGTGGGTCGTGCTGGACCCTGTAAGGGCATTCCCCCTATGCAGCCCCCATCAGTTCCCCCAGGCTAACAATTTTCCATCCAAAGTAAATCTAGCTAAAATTAAGAAAGAGAGCATACAGCTGCCCTTACTCTTGGCCCACAGATGTTACCAAAATCTGATTAAAAAGCCCTTAATGTCCTGCCGCACCTTTTCATTACTGTAATAATCATTTTTTTCCTTTTTTTTTTTTTGCCACATATCTAGCAGAGAGGGGGAGGGGGAGAGGGATTAGAAAAGGTTGGATCTTCAGGATGCCGGCAAATGTGTGTGGAGCCGAGGGTGGAAGATGAGGGGTGGGAGCAATCCATGTGCTGAAATATTTTTGCTTCTTTTTCTAGAAAATGTGCAATTTGGTCAGGCAGAAAAAATTGAACAGAGCCTTCCAAGCAATAAATCACTGGATTGCCGGTGACATTCATACAATGCGGATATAGTGTTAACTGTAGGAGTCAGACAGCCCCCCCTGCACCCAGCCTGTCCCTAGGAGGTGACCTTGTGCCGGTGCGGTAATCAATCATCCTGGCATAGGACACACTGTTTTTGTTTAATATTACACTATTGGAATATATAGTAAACAAAGTGTAGAGGAAATTTGGAGAGAGAGCTATAGAAGGAGTGCTGTACAGCGCTTGCTGCCCACGGAGAATCACCCTCTCTAGGCAACCCCAGAAAGTCCCCTTCTCCAACTTCAAGGCATCAAGGATGGAGCACATTTGCATTTCCAGGGAAGAGCCTCTGGTGTCAGGCTCAGAGTGTACAGTCACTAGTTAAAATTTTAAGGGAAATAAAAGTTTGCTGAGACGGTGGGCCTACAGTTTACAGCTACTGACTGGAACCAGTGTTTGAAACTTCATCTTGCAGTCCAGTCCACCTCCCCCCCCCCCCCCCGCCAACCCCCGTTCCCCCCTTATGTTTCTCCTTTGGTGTTTTCCTGAGACAAATCCTTGGAAAGAATGGAATTTGATTTCAGAAACACAAATCCAGGCATCCATCTTGTCAAGTCCACAGCCACAGAATATTCTGGAAGGGAACTGAAGCAGGAAATGTGTTTAGCGTCGTGGGTTATTGTGGACACCCCACCACGCCAGGCCCTGTGGGTTTAGTGTGGAGAGACTAGTGTCCTCAAAGTGAGTTTCACACAATGAAGCATGCATCCTCATTAATGGCCAGGGTATTATTTTCAGAGTAAGCCGTTCTCAGTGCAGGCTGATCCACAGGCTCAGGCTACTGAGGAGGCCTCATCTCATCAAGGAGATTTTTTTTTTTTTTCAAGGAGAAAGAGTCATGGAATCATGGAAAATGCAAGGACCTATTCTTCCTTATTCTTCCTCATCCGTTAGCATCTCCTGCAGGGGGTGGGGTGCAGATTATTTTGATTCTGCATTTTAAGGACACACCCTCATACAACAATAAAAACAGCCTTGGGATTGCTTTGTTTGTGGCATGGCATCATGGCAGAGATTGTAACCCTACGTTAAAGGGACGATTCGGCTTTACACATTCATCCAGGGAGAACTTTCCATGGCCATTAGAGTGGTGCACGTCATAACCCACCCAAATGTTCTCCCTACGACATACCTGAATCCTCTCTGCTTTTTGTAGGAAATCTCAGAGATGGCCAGTTGATTCTGAGCCGGTGAGTTGAGGGACATCTAACTGAGGAGGGTAGTCACACCAGGCAGAAAAGGACAGTGGCAGAGAGAGAGACCTTGGAACCAGTATGGCTGTGTGTAACCAGGGAGCCCCAGCCTCCTGCGCCTCAGGTGGAGTACATTTCAACAGTGCAGATGGAGTTCTGAGATTACATGTCCACCTCTTGCTGGAGCCCACGGGAGCAGCATTGTTCTAGGGTAGGATGTCAGTAAAACTCACACTGGAGAGCGCGCAGGATGGCAGGAGAGCTGACTAGAGAGGAAGGCCAGGGCTGCTGAAACCCCAGAGTATTGGAGAAGATCAAAGGCAGAGGGGACATGAGAGACACAGAGGGTCTATCTTTGAGCAAGACTGCTTGATTCAGTCAACTGCATATCTGACATGTACTTAAGCAGGGGGAAGCTTGTCCATGCGATGTAAGTTGTGTGTGTGTGTGTGTGTGTGTGTGTGTGTGTGTGCGTGTGTGTGCATATTTTTATCAAGCAAGATGGAAACCACCTCATTTTTATGTCAGGCATCTTCAAAGGAGACAAGGCATATTCTGGAGTGAGAGAAGAGGGAGAGATGGAGGAACATGGAAACAGATGAATAACACCTTGTCAGGGACCAAGATTGCCTCAGGGAAAAAGGACAAAGGCTAGGGGGCAGGAGAAAACATCCAACACAGGAACACACCACACACAGACACACACACACACACACACACACACACACACCACATACACACACACCACACACAGACACACACACAGACACACACACACACCACATACATACACACACCACATACACACCACACACACACACACACATACACACACACATACACACACCACATACATACACACACACACCACATACACACACCACACACACATACACACACACACACACACACACTCTCTCTCTCTCTCTCTCTCTCTCTCTCTCTCTCTCTCTCTCTCTCTCTCTCTCTTTTCTCCTGAACTAAGCAAGCCCCCATCGTTCCTAGAATAAGTTGTCCCACTGGAGAGAGCTGCCCCTGCCTCCCAGTGGCCAGGAGAAGGCACCCAGAGCAGAAGTTATTCTAGGCATCAAACCTTCGCAAGAAGTATCACCTGAAGACACGATAAGTTCTCTCTTGCAGAGGTGACCTAAGAGCCCATGGTCTTAATATGCAGCAAATTTACAGACAACTGAATCCAATTTGCATGGCTTTAGCTATGCTAAAATTTTAATCTCCAAAGAATAAATGCAAAAAAAAAAAAAAAAAAGAGGAAGAAGCTTCAATCTGTTTAATTATCTGACTTCGAACTAGATGAGTTATAGTTGCTACAATAAGCATTAAAAATTGGCGGGGGCGAGGTGGGGGGGCAAGGCAGTGGCAGGTTGTCACACTATTGGCTTAAAAAACTGAGTGGATTTTTGTAAAAAGCAGGAAAAATAAGGCCACAGAAATTCATATGCTGGGGCTCTTAAAATGAGATAAAACATAAATTATTAGCACACTGTAATTTCCTCAATCCACCAACATTCCCAGAAGCCCCACACTTAATGTAAATATGTTTATGCAGTATTTGGAAACAGAGAATTGAAACCTGACGGAGTAGCATGCCCTTTCGTTGAAGATCATATGCACTTATTTTAGTTAAAACTGTGTAATGTTTGTTTAAAGGGCTAAAGTGTGTGTTTAAAAAAGGAAAATCAAAGGGAAGGATTCATCCTTGAGCCTGGAAATTCTTCACAAACAATAAAAAAGGAGTGTCTATAAAAACATATTACTTTTAACTTTGGGGAGAGACATGGGATTCTTCAAATTTGCCTTTCCTTTCTAAGTGTGGAGGGTCTGGGCTTGTGTGCTGTATGACTCCAGAAGCAAATGGTTGGTTTCAACAGACAGGGATGGGCACTTTAGGGGGTCTCATCTCCAAAGCCTCTGAAAATGAAATATTCTGACCGAAACTGTCGAGAAGAGAGGCTTTACTCAGAGACATTCAACTCGGAGACATTCAAATGTGAGCATGTGTCTAGATCATTTGGGGGAGGTATGAATTCTAAAAATCTCCCACAGGTGCTATCCTAAGGACAGTAATTCAGGCTTCTGCCAGTTATGTTTGAAATAATGAAGGCAAATCAGAACTTCCCAGAATGAGGAAACATTTGTTAGTCTCAGGTACCTGGTAGAAAAAAAAAATTCTGAACAGAATGTTCGTTGGATTTTATCTTTTGTTTCAGTCCTTGCTAATGTCAAGCCCACACTATCCACTTTCAGAGAGGAAAGGCGACATCCTTGGAATTATTTGTTTTATATTACAAAACACACTGATCAGCTCCATCAGGCACCCGAATTTTCATTTTCCCCCTCTAAATGTCAAAGGCATTCCTTTTGCATTAAATAAAGGCGAGAAGAGAAAGGAGTCCCTGACAGGTTACCGGGAATTCAACACACAAATACCATCAAAGCTGTATGGGGTCCTTCTCAGAATCACATTACATACCTATCGCAGAGCTGGGAATCTTTGGGGAACGTTCATTTTCGCTCCAGTACTGTTCCCGAGTCCCACCTCCTGTAACAATCATGGGTGTCAGGTAGAGTTGGACTAGACAGGATTAAGCTATCACCCCCCCTGCTGTGCGTTAATTTATTGCTTCAGATATTTTCATATCTGATTCATTTTCACCCACCCTGCCACCATTGCACAAAGCTCTCAGTCTCTGCCAGTCCAAGTGGCCCTGGCGTGTGAATCGCTGGCACCGTGAAATGGCTTTCTTCACAGCGCACGCCCAGGTACGTCCTCAGAGAGCACAGCTGTGCTCGCCCTGCAGTAGCGGGAATAGGACGCAGCTCGCCGGCGGGCCAGCCAATATGCTTAGGTGTGACACAGAAGCCAAAATCTTGGCTTTTTAGTAAACAAGAAAGAAAACTGCGATGCTGCTGAGGTCCCAGTGCGAGGCGTCTTTAGGAAATGGTGTTATTTCCTCGTGATGAGACAGGGGTCACAGCTGCTAAGGCATTTACATCAAAAATACCTTCTTTCTCAGTTCGCTTGGTGGTTATGGAGAACCTGCTGGAAAGGTGTTTGTTTCTGAGAATCAATTGAACGTATTCTATTTCCTTGCGGCTCAGTTTTCCCCTAGTTCAGAAGCTGCGTGCATTGCTGATGTCCAGCAGATCAGAAAAGGGAACAGGGAAGGAGCTTAGCTTTCATGCATCTTCCTCCTCCAAATTCTCAGCGCTGATTAAAACAGCAGCGACAACAGAAAAGACAACGCAGACAGTTAAATGGGGCAAGGAAGGAAAGCCCGTTTGCTAAATCCACAAGCATTAGAAACTAAGGGTTGAGCAGAGATGTAGGGAAGCAGACAGACGGTGCCCCTGTGTCCTGAGGATGCTGAGGGGCAAAGGGGTCTGCTAGATCGTGTTTGCACACACCTTCCCAAGGAGCAGGGTCAGTTTTTAACAGCACCCGATGAAGCCTGGAAGTGGTTGGTAGAGGCTGTGGGTGTACAGGGAGGGACTGGGCCTCCCCTGAAGAGGGCAAACCAAGGGTCTGTAAGAATAATCCCAGCCTGCCGTCTCCTCTGCCCGCACACCTCTGCTTCATGCTGCTCTAATGGCTTGCCTGGGAGAGCACGGCCGGGAATCCAGCTTTGCTTTCTGTCCCAGGCTCCCACTGAATTGAATATGCTAGCAGGTAAAGCGGAGAAGATTCTCCCTCTCTTCCTTTAGTGAACAAACACAACCTCTCAGCATCTCAGGCACCTCGATGCACAGCCAGGACATGATTTCCTGGCTTCCTCTTTGACCACCAGTTTGAGAAACCAGATCATGACGTTTATTAGCATGACGTGTGCCCCTGCCTGTCGTTAGGAAATCATTGTTGAGTCGCATTCGGCCAGAGACACTGTGTGACGTGTGCAGGAGGGAGAACGGGACCTCGGAGCCCCATTTTTTTGTTTTCATTAAAATTAAAATGCTCCTGTGACTCCATCCGAGCCGCACGGCACAGATGCTGACTGAGAAAGGCAGACGCATGGGTGTGTGGCAGGGTTGATATATGTACAGTGTTCCTAGAGCTGGTCCCCGCGATACGGGA
This sequence comes from Apodemus agrarius, assembly GCA_964023405.1. Taxonomy (NCBI): domain Eukaryota; kingdom Metazoa; phylum Chordata; class Mammalia; order Rodentia; family Muridae; genus Apodemus; species Apodemus agrarius. Next base: position 130,477,071 of record OZ030005.1, on the reverse strand, counting down.
GAGATGACCTAAAGCAAGCTTTTAGAAGCAACCAATTACTTAAGAATCAGAGGTAGTTGCAGAGGGACAGACAACTGGAATACCTGTAGGCTGTGGGCCTGGGTCCTAGTACACACAAGTCTTCCATCCAACTTTATTGAATCCTGCCGGGGCGGCAGACTAAAGTGATTTTAACACTCTGCAACTGGATTTATGACGTCTGTGTCATCCACCCTGCTTCTGACATCAGGAAATTTTCAACACGGGGGACTCATTCGGTGGATTTTTTTTTTTTTTTAACTCCACTATAAAACATCCGAGTCTCTTCTCTTTCTGAAATCTATACACGGCTAATTTGGCCTCGTTGTTGGACTGCTGGAATCAGGGCTTCAGCTGCTCATTATTTAGTACTGTATCTGCTGTTTTAAATCATCATGATCTAGTGTGCGGCAAAGCTTCATCTTGGAGTTCAACTGGGCCGAGGCCCAGGGCTTGTTCTTGTTCTAAAGGAGAAAATAGAAAATCTTGGACTGTGGCAGCGGCAGTGTAGAAGCACCGTGTCTAGTGCATGCCGAGGGTCTGAAGACAGTGCTTAGTGCGTGTACCGAGGACAAGGGCAGAGGGCACAGAGACCAAGAGTGTTCAGCAGCCCTTGAGTGTCTAGGGTCAGACTGCAAGGGGTCTCTGAAAACAAGGAGACAAAAGAAAACGACAACAACCTAAAATCTCAACAATTCATACGTAATATGTGGGGTTTTTTTTTAATCTTTAAAAGCAATTTTTCTGCTGCTGAAGATATCTTTCTCAACCACCACCCCCCCCCCCGCTTTGAATCTGTAGAAAAAGAAGATAAAATAGCTAAGCCCTTTTAAGCTTGAGAGCCTTCTCCTTTCAAAACGCGATAACACACTAAACTTGTCGTTCATGGAGATGATGGCCGGGCTTCCTTCGATGGAAGGACTTGGGAGTGGAGGACACAGAGGATGCCAGTGCGCGTGCAGACTCAACCCCCATCACACTCTCTGCTAATTAACAGCACGCCCGCTAGCCGGTTATATTTTATCTGCCACTGCGGTGCTCGCTGTGGTTCGGGGCGGCGGGGGTGGTGCTGCTGCTGCTGCTGGAGCCTGTGTCTGTGTTTCTGGTTGGAGGGAGGCTGCTCAGCACAGCAGGGCCAGCCTGTTGTACCTCTTATATCGACTCTGCCTTGGCCGCTGTGTCTCATGTCATACATCACCGCCAACCCGCGGCACTGTTTCCTGAAGTCAGAATAGCCTTCTCCTTCCCTCCCATTACCACAAATCATTTCGTAATCCAACTCTCAGAGTTACGTTAGGATATGAGCAGGGCCCTAGAAGTCACAGTGGGGCTGGAGTTATAGGGATGGCCCCAATCTGAATTCAAAGACACATTTCAGCTCCCTACCTGCCTGAGCCATCTACGCCACAGGCCACCTAGCCTGGGATGTCTTTTTAATTTTTCATTTTGAAACAATCAGGGAGGGAGAAAGAGAAAGAGAGAGAGAGAGAGAGACTTGGGGAGCTCAGTAGGCCTCCTTTGCCTCACACACTCCAGGCTTCTGTCGGGAAAGCTGAACACAGAGTGTAGAACTTCAAAGCCAGAGCTAAGATCAAACCATATGAAGGAGAATTGGGTATCCATGACCTCTCTATAGACTCTCCCATAATATCTGCTGGTATCTGATTCTTCCTCTGTCATTAGTAAATTGATAAGTGAGCCCTGCTCTGCTTGTGGGGCTGTGAGTAAGGTCCATGAATCCCAGACGAGGGCTGGCCCTGAGACTCATAGAGAGCTGACAAAGTCCTCCATTTTGGATGTCGTTTTAAGGACATATGAGAAGGAAGGTGTAGCAGAGTAGAAAGTGAATCTTTCTTTCCGATCACAATAATCGCTCTCTCTCTTTTTCTGCCTTTCATACATGCAGGCACAGACAACACATGTGCACATAGAAGACTTCCTGGGTACCTTATTGGAGATGAGGCTGGAGGGATCATAACTGTTCCAATCCCAGCATCCTCTGCTCACAGAGTCCCTCTTCTGCTCTCTTTCTCTCCCACTGTAGAATTAGTACACCAGGTAGCAGAACCATTTCTAGAACCTTCGGTTCATTGTTCAGAACACGGAAGCCACTTTCATTTGATGTGGTGACAAATAAGGTAAGTGACCATCTCCACGATCTGTCACTGCAAGAGCCTTTCAGAGCCATTCTTTACCTGTAATGGGTGCTTCCTGGGAGCAGGGCAGAAAGGGCTCCTGGAATGGGAGGAGAGGAAGACAAAAGTGAGGGGAGTGGGCAGGGCAAGCCATCCAGTCCCACCCTCTGTGCTTCTAACCCATGGAAGCTGTCGCCATGTTGTTTTTCATGGAGTCAAGGACTTTGCTTCTGGGACCGAGGTAGACATTTGGAAGTGCTTGGGTACACCTAGAAGGCTCACTGGGGAAGAAGGTTGTGGTAGATATCGGAGAGGATACAAGGGAAAAAGATTTCTCTGAGCCCTGGAAAAGTTGCTTTGTCAACAAATGCCAGGAGCTTTTAGAAGCTAGAAAAAGCAAAGAAGTTAAGTCTGCCTGGGTTTATGAGGGAAACACAACCCTGCAGACGCCTTGTCTAAAGAGCTCTCATCTCAGGGCTGAGAACAATTTTGTGTAGGCAAGCATGGCTAGCCTTTTGTTCTGTTCAAAGGTAATGGCTACTACTGCCTAGGACAAGGACACCTTGGGTTGTGAATCTCCAGCTCTCTGGACACCTGCTTACCCCACGCCCTCCCCATATCTAAATTTCTAGATCCTTTTCTCACTCTTACTAGAGCCACATGGTATGCAGGGACTGAGGAAAGCTAAATCTGAGCTCTGGAAAACAGGAAACCTTCCAAGCCACTTCTAAGCCTCTAAAGAATAGGTGCTTACATTTAGATGTTCCAAAGGTGAGTACACTAATGGTAGCCTGTGTAGGGCTTCTGTTTGACCTGGAATCCAGCAAGGACTCATGGGAAATGCCAGCCATACGAGAATGGTAGCCGGACAAATTCCAGGCAAGCAGCTGAGACTGAGATGTTCTTCCAATCCAAACTTAGGGTCATGTGAAATTTACACAGAGATCCTCAGTGGTCTGTGGGTGCAGGGGAGAGTCTTGTGAAATGGAAGGCAAGTGCTCTCTGAGGGCATCTACAGTCATGACCCCGAGGGCTGGGGAAATGTCTTAACACCCCGTTGACATCTGAGCAATGCAGAGATCAGCGTCTGGAGCCCACACCACATTGCGTGGTTTGTGGCCAAGTGCTGCCCTCCTCCAAGGCCTGAGTCAACAAGGTAGCTACCTTGCAGCTTCAGCATCCCTGACTAAACACAGAGTGCTGCTAAAACTTGTACTGCACTCCAAGCCCTTCCCTTAACTATCCAGGTCCTGATTTCTACATTTATTTTATAGCTTTGAAGGTACAATGTCCCTGGAAGTTCATGCGTTTGAGTGTTCGGTCCCCAGCTGGGGGAGCTGTTTAGGACATTGTAGAACCTTTAGGAAGGAGAGGGAGTTTCTGGAAGGAGTAGGAGTCAAGTGGCTGAGATTTACAGCCCTACACCACTTCCTAACCCCTCTCCACTTCCTGGTCACCTGAGGCATGAACAGGTGGCTGCTGCCACACACTTCGGCTGTCAGAGGATCACCATGTCAGAACCCAGCACATGCCTTCCTAGCCGTGGTGAGGTGTACCCTCTCTGTGAGCCCAAATAAACCTCATTTCCATTAAACTGCTTCTTTGGAGTTGATGATGCAGATAAGAAAACAATGAATGCATCCACCATTTGCTAAGTATATCTTATGAGATCTTTTCCACCAGAAATCTGTGAAAGCAACATGAGCTGAATCCCAAGCATGTCTGGGGGAGGATCATCCTTTCACTGTACCTAGCCGGGGTGGGGGTGGGGTGGGGGGCGTTCTCCTCTCAACCAAATCGCACTGTATTGTGTCCTTACATTTTGGTCTTTCTACTATAGCTTGTACATCTATAGTTTTGTTTTGTTTTCTAATACTTCAAAGACAGGATATAATTAAGGGTAAATGAACATTAGACTGTGATTATCACAGCCACAAAATCCAACACATGACATCCGCACACCCTCCTAGGCAATCCGTAACAAAGCAGATGGCATAACTTTGAAACTGAATGAAACAGAAGCTGCATGAAAAACTGTAGAAAAAGAAGTGATGAAAGTGAAAACTCAGTTCTACAACTGTTGCCAGTGTGAATGGCTCCTGTGTGGTCATCTGTGGGCTGTGGAGATCTGGAGCTGGAAGAGTTGGGAGGGGGGTGGGGCGGCGAGGATCAAACCCAGCCTTATTTCTGATCATCCATGGAACACAGCCACTAACGTGATATGATGCAAAATGTTTTCTTCTGTGATCATAGTGGTGGCAACTATATTGGCACTGCTGCTGCTGCTGCTGCTGCTGGTGATGGTAAACCAACTGGCACTAAGTCATTGATGTGAAATGTTTAAGGTTTCAACATGCCTTCAGCAGATGCAAGCATAAAGAGCTGATCCGACTGTCACTTACCAAGTACTGTTTCTTCATTCCAAGCTACAATGAAAGTAAAAGCACAGACAAAATCCAGGATCACTTGATGGATTTCTGAGGCCACACGATTAATTGAGCAGCTACTTTCTACTATTCATGGATAGCCCTGAAGGTCATGGAATGACTTGACATACCGTTAATCCATATCCCCTTGTTTATTGGGAAAACAAGGCTAGTGAACCAGAAATACAGAGGAATATCAGAAACAGAAAAAGGAAAATTAAAATGAGGGTACCCTTAGCACAAAGCATTTGGAGAAGACTTTGGGAAGGAGTAAGGGAAACACAATGATTAAAGGTCCAGCCTAAAGGTTAACAATGAGAACCGAGTTCTTTATACTAGCCAGGCTGAGCTCTGTCAATATGGGAACAGACAGGTAAAATCAGTGGGCAGGGTCGTTGTCTGGAGACAGCTGCCTATATTAGTTAAGGTCACTATTGCAGAGATGTGACACCATGACCAAAAGCAACTGGGGGTGGGGGAAGGAAGGGTTTACTTGCCTTACACTCACGCATTATAGTTCACCACTGAAGGAAGCTGAGGCTGGGAGACTGGAGCTCAAAGAGCAGGATCCTGGAAGCAGGAACTGACGCAGAGGGCATGGAGGTGTGCTGTTTACTGGCTTGCTCATTATGGCTTGCTCAGCCCTGCTTTCTTATAGAACCAGCCCACAGATGGCGCCACCCAAAATGGGCAGGGCTTCCCTCATCAATCACTAATGAAGAAAATTCCCTCCAAGCTTGTGCACAACATGCTCTTTGCGAAGCTGTTTTCTCAGTTGAGGTTCCCTCCTTTAGCTTATGTCAAGTTGTCATAACACACTAGCCAAACCTCCAAAACGGAAGTGAAGGAAGGGAAGAGACAGACAGAGAGAGAGAGAGAGAGAGAGAGAGAGAGAGAGAGAGAGAGATTAACAAAGAATGATGAGAGGGTATGTATCTGCATTTTCCAGATAAAAAGACATGAGCAAGATGCAGGTAAGTGCAAAGACAGATATCTTGTCACATTACTCTTTGACTTCTGAGCTCAAAAGCTAAAGAGAATTATAAGATGTATGAGAAATTAAAGTAAGATGCCCTATCAACTAGAATCTGCTCAATAGCAATGCTGAGAAGGAGGAAACATGGGAAAAACACCCCCAAAGTTCTGAGAAAGAACTTTGATCTTAGACTTTTGTACCCAGCGAAACTGGTATCTCAAAGCAAAATAAGGGCAGTTCCACTTTATAGGGACCTAGAAAGTTTCTTTCTCTAGACTTCCCCCCCCCCCAGCTATAACTGGAGGAGTTCTAGAAAGAAGCCAGAATAAATACAACAAGATTTCCATCCACTTTGCTCCTTAAGCCGGCCCCTTTGTGCAGGCTAAGGAAGCCTCTGGGGCCTGCAGTTTTATCACCTTTAAGCTCCTTTGTGAGGCTGCCTAAAGGGTTACTGAGGATGACTGGGAGCCTGCTGTGGAGCCTGCCGGGCAGGCCCGCCCTGTGAGGGAGTGTGTACAGAAGGGTTTTTATAGCTGCTGCCCCCTCCCACAAAGGCTGAGGCTGAGGCTCTGGCCTTGCTTGGGATCCAGTTTAAACACCACGTTCTCTGAAGTTGTTCTTTACAAGCAGATGAGAGTCTGAATGGAATTAAAAGAAGGTTTTAATTTCTAATCCTCAGTTCTTCTGTAAATGTAAGTTTTAGTTGAACTTCTGTTCTGTTGCTGTAACTCTATGTTTTGTGGATATTTGTCTGAACTTTTGTGAATAGCAATGATACATCGAGGGTTAACCGGAGCTGGCTAACTCATTCTCCTTTTTACCTGATGATCCTTGATTCTTCACAAATATTCTCATGTCTGACCCTTAGCTAGGGTGGACAAGCAGCGGGGGAGTGCTGTTGGACTGTACTAGACTTTCATTATAGTAAATACTCCGTTTCTTTTCTGTACAGCTTGTTTGTAGATGATTAGTCATAGATATATCCAAAGGAATCAACCTTTTAATAAACCCTTCTATTCTAAAAAATGATGGAGTTTACATCTGCCTTAGTAAAGTAGGTAAGGCTGAAGTCAAGAAAATAGTAGCTTGTAATTATGTCAACTGTTTTCTTCTGTGATAGTAATGGTCCTGACGGGGAGGTCATGGTGGTGATCAGGATGAGGGAGTGGTGATTGTAGTGTTGGTGGAGAAGGTGCTCACAGAAATTTGGAGGGAAGTTTCAATTCTGCATTAAAGAAAAAAGTTATTCATCCTTTATGCAGAATAATACGGTGATTTTTTTTCAAAACCTTAAACAAAGAATTGTTCCTTGAGTCAGCAACTCTACTCCTGCTTTTATACATAGAATAATTGGAAACAGGGCCTCAAATAAATATCTGAACACCCATACACACTACCCACAACAGACGGAAGACTGATGCAAGCCAAGTGTCCTTTGCAGATGCTTCAATAAACAAGTGCGGTGGATACAGACAATGAAATGTTACTTAGCCTAAAACACAGGGGGGTAAATCCATATCCATTCTGTAGTGAAATCAGCCAATCACCAAAGCACATACACTAATGCTGCCACCTCCATGAAGTCCTTCAGGTAGTCAGATGCATAAAGACAGAAAGTCAAGTGCTGGTTGCCAGGGCCAAGGGGAGGAGGGAAGGGAAGCTGATGTCGTAGGAACAGTCTGTCCTTCAAGATATAAAAAAGGAGGAAGGTGGTAGAAGTTGTGAAATGGCATTGGTGTATTTAACACCACTAACGTACACACTTACGAACAATTGAAACAGGAAGTAAACTATATTATGTGAATTTTACTGCAGTTAAAAACCCATTGAGAAAGTTACTTAAGGGATGAGTCTAGAACAGACTCATTGCTTAACATGTTTTCTTAAAGATTACATAAAAGCGGCAATCGGAAAGACGAGGCATAGGAAACACCTCTGTGTCCTGTCATGTGCCTCTTTCCAGGGGTCATGTGAGCCCATGTCACAGTTGCCATGATCTTAGCAGCTACAAATCCACACCTGCTGCCTCTGTAGGACCTTGGCTCATGTGTTTTCACATAGCACTGTAACTGTTATCCACGATGCTCAAGTCACACAAAACATTCCTTTATAAGACTACACCCAGTCATTTACTCCTGGTCTGTCAAAGGTAGTTGAAAAGCCTCTGTGAGCATTTCTGGGGAAATGTGCAGGAAGATTAAGTTGTATCCTGAGACCAAACCTGATTGACCTTTGGGAAGCACACAGCCCCAACTTGCCAATTTTCCCCCATGGATTATACTGTGTGCAACACAGAACATCTTCCATTGACCCACACCCTCCCTCTGGCTTCCTGTCATCAGATTCTGATTGCTTACCAATTTGCCACTAGAACCTATCTCACTGTTAACTTCTTTGACTGCTAATGAGCCCGGGTCACTTTCTATATGTCTGTTACTTATGTGTCCACATCTCTCACCAATCTATAAAAGGGTCAATTTTAAAAGCTATGTTACTCCTACGGTGATGCTTGAAATTTTCCTGCAGAGCTGTAGGGCCCATGATATGGAGATGTAGAGCTGTTTTTATGCATACTCCCTTGGTAGGTTCTGGGTTTCACAAACATTACCATGAATAATTGCATATGGACCTCTTTGTGGCTATGTGCAAGACATAGTTGGAAACATACTAGGATAAAGTCTTTGTTGGTCATGAAGCATATATTTAATTAGTAGATAACGCCAAATACCTTTCCTGAGTGATGAATTGATTTCTTCTTCCTTTTTTTCTTTTTTATTGGATAAATTCTCTATTTGCATTTCATTTCCCTTTTTCTGGATCTCTGCCCCCCAAAGGTCCCCCATGCCCCTTTCCCTCCCCCGTGTTCCCCCATCCACCCTTTCCTACTTCCCTGTTCTGGTATTCCCTTACACTGATGCTTTGAGCCTTTCCAGAACCAGAGTCCACTCCTTCCTTCTTGTTGGACATCATTTGGTATGTGGATTGTGTCTTTGGTGTCCCAGGATTCTAGGCTAATATCCGCTTATCAGTGAGTGCATACCATGGGTATTCTTTTGAGACTGGGTTACTTCACTTAGTATGATGTTCTCCAGCTCCATCCATTTCTGTAAGAATTTCATGAATTCATTGTTTCTAATGGCTGAGTATATATACCATTGTGTATATATACCACATTTTTTATTTATTCTTCTAACAGAAACCTGTGCACCAGTGGCTGAGCATGCTCCAATCAAGGCTGTGGTCTCCTTAATTTCAGCCATTGTGGTAGGCATACAGTTTATCAATTCAGCTTGAATTCGAACTTCTGGGCTGAGAATCTTTTCTATGTTTATTGGTGACATATGCTTCTGTAAAAGGTCCACTCATGGGTCTTGCTCATTTTCACTTTGATTCAGAGAACTTCATGGACCCCAGATATTCAGTTTGTCAATTTTCAGGACTTTATCAGCTGCCAGTGACTTGCATATAGCTTTGATTATACACACACACACACACACACACACACACACGTATATACATTAAACATATATACATGCATATACAAGTAAATGTACATGTACATGTACATATACACATACATATACATATATTCTAATAGTGATGAGTCCTGGTTTACCAATCCCCTTAATTTAGGTGGATTGCTTTCTTCCTATCCTGTTTCAAAATTATTTTTTTCCTAAGCCAGATGTATTGAGATCTGTGTTTGCCATTCTAGAAGCTACATTGTTTTTCCCTTTGTATTTATGTCTACAATTTACATAGTAGTTGGAGGTAATGACAGAGATCTCTCTGGTTGTACATAAAAACAACCATGATAAAATATATGTGCTTTGACTTTGCATAATTTTCAGCCATCTATTTGTAATAGACAATCTGTTGAATATTTGACAAATCATTATGCATTGATTGGCACAGTCAGGTGAGTACAATGTTTAATATAATAATGGTACAAACAACATTAATAGATTTTTACAATTTTATTATCTTTTCCATTGCGAGCCCATCTGACAAATCTAAGAAGATATTCTTTGAATGACTTTGTGCCCTGTAGACTCCATTTTTCTCACAGCGCTGGTCTAGATACCTTTTATGAACAAGATTCTCTGGTCTGGTGGAATACATTGACTAATTTTTATCTTGAAAATTGGGTGAAATTTTATCAAAAATCACCAGGGATCATTTATTTTTAAAAGTATTTTAAAACATCAATTTGATCTTCACAAGTCAAAGTGATTTGAATCTCTACTTATGGGCACTTGGTGCCCATAAGATGCCTCCATGGGAAATTGGTGATGTCTCAACAGGCAAAGGCATTTGTCTCCAAGCCTGATGACCTGAGTTCAATATCTAGGACTCAGGTGGAAAGAATCAATTCCTGATAGTTGTTCTCACACACATACACACACAATTAATGAATTAATGATAAAATATATTCACTTTGACTTTGCATAATTTTCAGCCATCTATTTGTAATAGACAATCTGTTGAGTATTTGACAAATCATTATGCATTGATTGGTACAGTCAGGTGAGTACAATGTTTAATATAATAATGGTACAAACAACATTAATAGATTTTTACAATTTTATTATCTTTTCCATTATGAGCCCATCTGACAAATCTAAGAAGATATTCTTTGAATGACTTTGTGCCCTGTGGGCTCCATACACATATACATACATTCACACGAAATTAAGCCATGAGAATTTTCAATGAAAAATATCTATTAAATATGAGTTCTAGTATGTTGTCAACATCTGTAAAATTCATGTCCTCAGTTGTACTATGCTCATTGGTAAGATATGCTAAGTCCCTCTCAGTCCCATATAATGACTTGTTTCCTTGCATGTATGGAAAAACCTCTGACATCACCAATTTCCCATGGAGGCATCTTATGGGCACCAAGTGAGTGGTTTTGCCTCTGCAGAAGGTCTTCACTTGATTGTCTTGAGTTGAGACTCAGGAGTCCTCACCTCCATGGGCCCATTTGACTCAGGTTCGGGCATCTCAGCCAGGATGTGCACGTGCCCGCTTCAGCTCCCCTCTGTCTTACTGGCAGTTTAACCATAGGATCCTGGCCATGCCTTGTCCCCTATGTTTCTCTTTCCCACCTGCCTATGTCTCCAAAGAACAGCTTAAACATTCAGGATATTGTTTTTCTTTGCCGTGGCCTGACAATGCATTTGCAGTTAGCTTTGGTGTGGGGCCTGGCTGGCTTTTTGTGGGTGGCCAAGTGTTTTTTGGGGTTTCCGATCCACCTTCTCACATTCTGTCTGTTCTCTCTCACACATGGTTTCTGGATCAAGTGATGAACATGGCCCTTTACGTAGCCAGAGATGTTATTCTCAGTTGCTCACTTACAAATGAAGAACAGCAGGGAGGTCTTTCCCCCTGGTAGACCATCTCTGCTCTGGTGAGCTTCCCCACCACTCCAGTCAGAGCCCTCCCCTCTGTCTCAGGGTGCTTTGTGAGGTTTTTGGCAAGCACTCAATAAATATTTGCTGTTTGGCTGAGTCTAAACACTCCACTGTCTCCTAATCAGAATCTCTGATATATTCACTTTTGTTTGCTGAAGAAAAGCAGAAATTAAAAATTTGTAAATTATTCAGAGTGGGGAATTTTAATACACACAGGAATTATGCTAAAGTAAGAATCTGAATATATAGGCTAAAGGATAAATGGTTTATTAAGTGGCATGGGCCTTACTTATTCCAGTTTGTAGACTTTGGAAGGGATTCAATTCTGTGATAAGGCATCGTAGGCACCATTGACTCTAGCTGCTCGGGGTGGGCGTGGCAGAGAGACTTGAAGTCATCCTTACTATGTCATCTTGGGTTGATCTGCCTGTTTAGTATGGAGAAGGGAGGCCAAGTCTGTAATGTATTCCACCCAACAGAGTGTTGAAAGGAGATTGCACAAATATATGTTCCAAGACTGTGGACAGGCCCTTCCCTTGCACACTCTAAGGTAAGTTGCCCTGTTGTGAGAGCCCTCCAGAGAAGCAAGTGTGGGTAGGAGCTCACAGCACCCTCTGACCAGTGCCTAACAAGGGACTGAGCTCCAGTCTTCTTGTCACAAGGAAATGAATACTCACCTCTATCCCTAGCCACCCATCCCCAACACACACACACACACACACACACACACACACACACACACACACTGAGAACCCTTTCCTACTCATACTTCAATTGCACAACTGCAGGGGATCCAGCTGAGGCACCATAGAAACTGTGGGATGAGAAGTGTTAAACGTGCCAGGTCACTAAGTTTATGGTGATGCCGTTAAGGAGCAAGAGATAACTCCCAGCAGACGGGAGAAAGACTGGACATCTTCAGATAGCATGCCAGCGGGTTTCTGCATTGTTGCAGGGAGTCGAGGAAAAACTCCCGCCTACTGTTTGTATTTTGCCTGTGGACTCCTGATCAAAATCATTTGACTATCAAATTATAGGGCAAGGAAAATGAAGCTGCAGCCGTGCATTGTGGAAGCAGGGTGACCGGTGCACAGCTGCTCCTAGTGCACCTCATGCTGTATGAAACAGGAAACCATGGCGCTGAACGGACTCCCACTGCTGGGGAAGCACAGCACGAGGCTGTGATCCCCATAGGCTTCCCTGAGAGCTCCAGTCAGTCATCTCATGCCCTCACTCTACCAGAGGGAGTAAAACATCTGTCTAAACACTCGGGAGATAAGATCTTCAAAATAAAGATATTTGAAGATAGCGTGCCCGGCACACCTTTCCACCTGCTGGCTTAATGTAATGTAGTCATTACAGTCGTAAGTGTTTCTAATAAAGTATGAAATGGGTTGTTTGCTTTGCTGCTTGTATGAACTCTCGTTTCTCTTTTTATGATATTGAAGCTGACATTTGCTCACCCTTTATCAGTGGGATATTTAATCAAGTCCAATCTGCAAGCAGCAAGGGGAATTTGTATTTTATTTAAAACAGAGGCCCCACACAAAAGGCCTGGGAAGCAGGACAAAACCCAGAGAACTCCCAGAGTTAGAGCCCGCGAAACAGGGGTAAACTGCCAAGGAAAGGGTACCTTGGTCATGTGACCTACCGACGACTGGGCAGGGTGGCTCAGTAAAGCTGTGACTTGTCAAACAGTGTTTCAACATGTGGTTGGAGAATTCGCCAGGATTTCCCCTGAGCAGAGCTGCCTTCAGTTTTGTGGGCTGAATCTTCTTCGAGGTTTGCTAGTGCCTTTGGTAGGTGAGTGAAGTTGGTTTGTACTGGTCTCCTGCTGTGAAAGCTGCAGTGATTCCCCAAGGGAGGATGGGATTAAATCCAATCTCCTGAATAGGGGCAGGGGAGGACAGCCTTAATCCCCATGTAATCTCCTACCTTCAGCACCCCTGTGGTGTTGGCAGGTTTAGCCGCCCTTTTCCCTGAGTACCCAGAATGTTCTTTAGCCTGACTCTAAAACTCCCTTTGATGTCTTCTCTGGGGCTCAGGTGCACCTCATCCCAGATACCCTTACTGTCCTGCCCCTCTGAGGCTACTGCTAAGAAACCCTCAGCAGAGTGTATCTTGATACCATGTTTGCTGTTCTTCTAGGCTCTGAAGATTCCGGGTGTATTTCCATGCACAGCCAGCCCCCTCTGAGCTGGGTATTGTATGTTCACTTTGCTTTCCTCCAAGGTTAGGGTTGGCATGGTTCATTCTTCCTTTGTGTTTTATTTGAATATGTATATTTAGTGTCACATCTACATAGCAAGGTCTTTTATATAGTCTTGGGTAGATGAATGACTTAACAAGAGGAGGAAACCTCTTGGGGAGGTTGAATTGCTATGTGATGATCTCCGTGTGTGTGTGTGTGTGTGTGTGTGTGTGTGTGTGTGTGTGTGTTTTACTGTCTCTGTCTCTCTGTCTCTTCCTCTGTCTCTACCTTTTCTCTCTCTGTCTCTGTCTCTGTTTCTCTCTCTGTATCTATCTATCTATCTATCTATCTATCTATCTATCTATCTATCTATCTGGTGTTTAGAGTGTGTGTATGTGTACATGCATGTTTGTGTACATTCATGTGGAGGCCAAAGATCAGCCTCAGGAACTGCCTACCTTACTTTTGGAGACAGGGGCTCTTACTAGAGTCTGGGGTTCAATGATTAGGCTAGGCTGGTTGGCTAATGGGTCCCGGGGATCCACTCGCCTCTGCTTTTCCAGTACTGATATTACAAGCAGACATCAACCATTATGCCCTGCTGCTTAGGTGGGTGCTGAGATTGAATTCGGGCCCTCACAGTGGCATGGCAGGCACTTTACAGACTCCTGCCCTGAGCTTTTCAAGTATCTGCCTTCATTTACCCAGTTTATTATGTTATTTACTATTTCACTCCAGAAGCAGATCCTTTGGCTTATAGAAGTCTCACCACATCCTCCGCCTCCATCTTCCCAAGATCCTATTCCCACACTCATGGTATCTCTGCATCTAATGCTCTGTTTCCATAAGGACAGCTGTCATATGGAATATGGACAACTCTAATGACCTTATGTCAACTTGATCACAATAAAGACCCACTCTCCTCATAAGGCCAGAGTCACAGGCACCAAATGTTGAATGCATTTCAACTCAGAGCATTTGGTACATGGAGATTCTTTCTCAAGCCAAACCTGAAGGCCAGGTGTCATTCATTACTTTGACTGCCAGACTGCTTACCATACTGCCCTGCCAGGATGGCAGAACTGAGATTCCAGTATCTTCCTCCTTGCATAGCACACGCTCTACTTCACCGTCTGCTCTCACTCAACCTCCATGAACCTCATGCCAATGCTTCCTCCCATCTATGCCTCTGAACTCATCATTCTGAGCATTGTACCCTTTAGTCTATTCCCATACTCCCTCCCTGGCCCAATATGTCTTCTGGTCTCATCAAACTGCTGTTCTCGGAAGCCCAACCTTCTATGGGAGTCACTTCCTTTTAAGTCTGAACTCCGGAGGTCATGGCTTCTCTAGAGGATTTTCCCTCACGTCTTTCTGCACTGTAAGCTTCAGTCAGTCTCATATCAGTTAGCTACATGATGGTTGTTCTGCCAGGGGGCTTGGAGTTTCCTGATGGCAGGACCAGGAGTTCATATACTTTCAGGATCTCTCATATTTAGCAAACCCTTGAATTTGAGGTATGTCTCTCACTGCACAGGCAGATCTTCAGTGGGATATGATGGAGCTACATATTACATAAAGGCCCAGAGCTAATCCTTCTGTCATTGAATTTATGTCACCTTGAAGTGGCGTTTCTTGGGTACATGACTCTTTTCAACTTTGTCATTCCTAATGATTGGTAGGGTCCTGGTCATGTGAGCAGTTCCCATCTTACCTGAGTCCCAAGGGTCACCAGGAAGATAAAACCCAGAGACTTGACCTTTCATCTTGTTCCACTGCTCTATTTGTTCTCTGTTAGAAGTTGCATGGATTTCCTGAACATAGTGAAAATACAGAAGGACCCAATTTCAGGTACACAGAGAGGAGCATAGACACCGAAGATGGACTCTTGTTCCCTCAACTTTTCTCTGTAACCAGATGACCTCCTGAAATTATACCCACAAAACAAGATATTGTAAGGAGCTAAACAATAAATTTTCATATAAATTACCACTCCGCATAGTTCTGGGAGGTTTATCTTCTGGCTTTGCCTCAACACCAACTTCAAATACCAATGCTTTGTAGTAGCCATGAGCTTAGATGCACAGGGGGACAAAGGTCTAGTTGGGAAGCTGCTTAGGTTCTCCAGGCATTCCCAGTGGTGTTTCTTAATGATCAAATTCATCATCCAAGATCTGTTCAGACTTAAATTAGCCAGAACTTTGGCATCAAGGAGTATGGAGTGGGGACACAGCTAACTTGAAGTCTCATGTTTGGATTCTTGGATTCTGGTTCACCTGACCCACCAGGTGGAAACTGTAGCCCGAGGACAACCCTCCTGGCTGTGGGATTCTCCCTGGGACTGCCGTGGTGGTCAATCTGCCCAGTGTCCTGGATGCCTCAGCTTTGGAAATTGTGATGGTGGACAGAATGGCCCATGAACTTTTTGAGAGTTTAGTCCTCTTGCCCATGATGCTTTGAGTGCATATTTGCTCTTTCCTCCACCATCCAAAGACAATTTCTTCACCCCTTGTTCCATATCCTGGCCTTGTGTCAGCCCCCACACCCACCCCTCTGAATAATACACTGCTCTTCAAATCATAACAGTTGCGGCCTCTCCATTGGCTCAACTACCTGCCTCAGCTTCCAGCCCATAGTGTTAAATTTGCACTGCAAACCTACCTGCAGGAAGGGAGCAGGCTGCGACAGCATAGATAGCCCTCCATCTGGAGACTCAGAGGCAGCCAGGGACCCCATTCACTTTCTTGCCACCATGTCACGCTACAGTCATTAATCCGTCCTGCCTTTTCATGCAAACATTTATAAACCTGCATCCCTCCCATCTTGCACGTGTATAATTGATTTTTTAAAACCCAAATGCAGGGTTTCTCACACATCCCTGTTGGATTTTATTTGGTTTCCTGTCACTCAACTTGGCTTGCTGTTAGTGAGCCCTTAGTTGTAACCTAGCCTGAGAACAGACCGCTCCTCCCCCTAGTGCTGCTGCCTACTGTTGCCCTATGAATTTGATATCTCAAGTGTCTGGAGATGATGCTTTAGGTCAGGTCAAGTGCAAAGCCTTGCATCCGGCAGCACATCAGGGCTGTCTCCTAGGCAGACATAACCTCACTGATCAGTGCTACCCAACCAGTTACGAATCTGCTTCAGCAGGATGAGCTGTGGCTCTCATTGTCTTGTTCATGTGAGTATACAACTGGGTCTTATGGGTCTTTAAAACACCACCATGAGACTTTTGTTTCATCTCTCAGAGTTGGGGTCCACAATAGCTGTTGGGGAGGGGAAGTGAGCAAAAGGCAAGCCCATATTCCTTCTTACGTACCCTTTCCATCTGAGCCGCTAGCAGAAAGGGGCACCCACAGTTGGAGTAGGCCTCCCTACACCAACCAGTCAAGCAACTGGGACAGCTCTTCAGCTCAGGCTCTTCTACTAAGGTAATTCTAATTTATGACAAGTTTACATTTATGCCACCTGTACTAATGAAGCACAGCCTAGCTCTTAAAGATTCTCCTAGCACATGTGTCTTGCTCACTAGGATTGAGATACTGAGCACCCTGATTTAGGTCTCTGCTCTTTCTCTCTCTTGCCCAGCCCATTCCCTGGTTTATGGACACCATGATGAACTCAGGGTTTTGGGGCCCTCTAAGCTGCCATTTTACCATGGCAGGCTGGTGAGAATTGGACTACCAGGGCATGTATTGATACTCTCCAGATGGCTTGAGACAGTTGTGTTTTCCCTGTGTCTGTGTATAGTTTTCAGGACTGGTTCTTACTTCTTCAGGGATGGTGACAGGCTTGGTGTACCTAATGTGCATTTCCTAGCCTCTATGACTCGTCTCCATAGCCAGCAGTGTTCATGACTTCTGCCTGTAGTTGCTTTCAATGCTGGCTATGGCACATGTGCAGATGTGGAGGCAGACCTTGAATGTGACTTCCATGTTTTCATCCATCTTATTACAAGTACTAATATGTCCTGGCAGCCACGATGTTCATGTGATAGCCCCTAGCAGTTCCCGTCCTTATAGATATAGCCAGGATGCTCTTGAAGTCCAAGGTGTCGCCACAGACCTCCTACTCCAGCCTCACCTTTCATTTCATCATGCATAGTCCGTTCCCAAGGCTTTGTCTGGGGCAGGGAAACCTCACCTGGGGACCTTGTTCCCTTAGAGAACCACACATTATCTCACAATCTGGCATAGTAAGGATGAACTGTTGGGGCAGTGGTGGCATCTAAAGCATTCTGAACATCCTCAGGGTTGGAACCACCAATCACCTTGTGTAGTAGAGGAGCACACAGGAGCAGAGTTTTCTTTTCTTCCTACGCACCATTCTTCATGGAACTGTTTTTATGTCTCTTCTCTATAAACAGTAGCTGTGGTTGTTGAGGATAAACATTCTACAGGCACTGTCTCAATTAAGCCAAACTGTACTTACTTCCTGGGGTATTGTGATGTAAGGCTGAATCATGATCTCTCTGCTCTTCTCTTGTACCCTGAGGCTGAGAATCTAGCTGTGAGACTTGGGAACTGTGAGTGACACCTCTTTATCTCCCTTTTCTTGGACAATTCTAGGTAGTCGTCACAGGTGTGTCTTCCAGTGTCTCCACTGCTCAGCAGCCAGGTCTCCTTGGGAGACGGTCATTCCACAGAGCCATACCTGAGACTACCTGCAGAAGTCACATCTGGTGACCCTCTGAGACTGGGTACAGGCACAAAGCCTCACCCTTTACTCCTGACATGCAACAGTTCTGTCCTCCAGTTGCCCCGTCTCCTTGCAGAATTGGTAGAGATGTGGTCCTCTTTACATGATGTTACTGTCCCTCCAGTCTTTAGGGCCAGAGTCTTCAGGGCATGCCCTTACTCCTGTCCCAGTTTCGTTCATGTTGCTGTGATTTAAAACCAAATAAACAAACAAATAAATAAACAAACAAACAGACTGAAAATAGCAACTTGGAGGGAGAAAGGAATTATTCAGAGGATTATGATTCAGTTAGAGTCAAGGCAGGAACTTGAAGTAAGTAGTTAAATTCAGCCAAGAGCAGAGGGAGAGACTGCATGCTCACCTGTGCTCACTCATCTAACCTCTTCCTTCCTTCCTTCCTTCCTTCCTTCCTTCCTTCCTTCCTTCCTTCCCTTTCTTTCTTTCTTTCTTCTTTCTTTCTTTCTTCTTTCTTTCTTTCTTTCTTTCTTTCTTTCTTTCTTTCTTTCTTTCTTCTCTTTCTTTCTTTCTTTCTTTCTTTCTTCTTT
Source organism: Apodemus agrarius (assembly GCA_964023405.1). Taxonomy (NCBI): domain Eukaryota; kingdom Metazoa; phylum Chordata; class Mammalia; order Rodentia; family Muridae; genus Apodemus; species Apodemus agrarius. The sequence continues at coordinate 130,458,665 of OZ030005.1, read as the reverse complement.
CTTTCTTTCTTTCTTTCTTTCTTTCTTTCTTTCTTTCTTTCTTTCTTTCTTCTTTTTCTAATCTAGTCCAGGACCCAAGCCCAAGCATTGGCACAGTCTATTCTGGGCTGAATCTGATCACATCAACTAATATAACCAAGATGTCCCCTCATTGATATGCCCACAGGCCAACCTGGTCTAGACAACCAATCCCTCTCTGAGACACCCTAAGTGACCATAGATTGTGCCATGTTGACAATTGAAACCAACCATCATATCTCACAGCTGGACCTCCTCTGATCCTCATCCTACAAGTGATGATGTGTTGCCCTAGTGATCTCTCAGCAGGCCAGAGATAGATAGATCTCCCTGGCTTTTTTGTTGTTGTTGTTGTTGTTTGTTTTTTTTTTTTTTTTTTTTTTTTTTTTGGTTTTTGGTTTTTCGAGACAGGGTTTCTCTGTGTAGCTCTGGCTGTCCTGGAACTCACTCTGTAGACCAGGCTGGCCTCGAACTCAGAAATCCACCTGCCTCTGCCTCCCAAGTGCTGGATTAAAAGCGTACGCCACCACTGCGTGGCTAGATCTCCCTGTTAACAGGGCCAGAATGCAAGTGGAGAGGTAGTTACTTCACTGAGAGGCAGATGTCTATCTGAACTGGCTAACCTAGGCTATGCCCAAGAAGAAACATACTACACCCCGAGAACTTTTCATGCCCATAAAACAGTTTCATGCCCAATGATCCAGGGCTCTCAGTTCTGTCAACTGTCACCAGTCTGTCCAGAGGGGATACACAGATTGTAGAGACCAGCAGCACAGTGCAGGGGCAGGGACATGAATCTCTCCCCCTGTTCTAGGACCTGAGCTCTCAGTGAAATGAAGCAGCATTTCCAGAGTCTAGGTTCCAGCCCAGAGCAGCACACAGCTGAGCATTGTGGCCCATGGTTTTCTGCACAGACCTGTAAGCAGATGGTGTCTAGAGGTTCTTCCTCTCCATTTGCTGGGGCTCTTCTTTGTCCTTGTGTGGATGCCTCAACCATACTGTATAGCTTTCCTCTCAAGAACTGCTGATCCAGGGAAGGCTCTGACCACGGTACCAGTGGGTAGCATTCAGAGCTGCTCATTGGCATCTTCTTGGGAAATGTTTCTTTAAATGTAAATGGAAAACATAGAATTTGGAAGATGAATCCACTGCTAGGGATTCTATGATGCCTGCCACGGCTGAAGAAAATGGACTTGGGGGTTATGTGACAGTCTGGATTTACTTTTCTTTCTCTGTTCCAGGGTAGTGGGGATGAGGCCAGTTGAACTAGGCTCTCTCCAACTCCTCCCCTTCTGTCTCCTCCTGAGTCTGACATGGCCTTCTGTGCTTGCTTGCCCTTGAAGCTTCCTCATATCTTCTGCAGAGCTTCTTCCAGCCTCTCAGAGATTCAAGTTGCCCCCATGCTGCAAGACCAGGTCCAGTTCTGAGTCCCAGGACATTAAAAGTGTTTCTGACATCATCAATTTAACACACATTCTAGCAGGGAGCATGAGCCTGATATTTGCACTCCAATTACTCTCAAAGAGACAGTTCAGGGCAGCTCAGTTCCGTCCTACCCCTGTTCTGCCCAGTGAGTGAGAGAGCATCTCAGACCAGGAGCCACTGCAGCGTTAGAAAGATCTAGTATCAGCACCCAATAACAATAACTCGGAAAAATGTCCCTAATTGGCTTTTCATGTTTTCCCAATTGTCACCAAGTCATAAAGGGAGAGACAATGAGGTGTCACTGCATGGATTTCCTGGTAACTTTGACCATTATCATAAACTGTGTTGTTTTAGGTTTGGCAGTACCATGTGGTAATAATTTATTACCCTTTCTTTTATATCCTCTTAAACTTGGCATGGTCGTGCCCCCTCCCCCTTCCAACTTAAATGAGACCACCATACCACACTAAGAAACAGCAGAGAGGCCACCCCTGTGTTCCACAAATACTTCAATCACAAACCATTCTTTCAGCAAAGCACGAGAAGTATCCTGAGAGAACTTCCCTGGTGGAGAATCCCAGTTGGATGTGGGGCCATTCCTCTACCAAGTGGGGTGAAAATTTGTTCCCTCTGGATAATGTGAAATCCATTTCCCCTTTGGGTATGCAAGTAGGGTGGCCATTCTTATGAGTTAATGATGGATATGCTTTCAAGGCTTGTGTGTTTAGGCACAGGCTTATAGGCACAGTTCCCTATCAAAGGGGCTGTCCGAAATTTCAGGTAACCTATTTAGGAAACTCAGCCAACCACGAACATTAAAAGTCTCCAGTTCCACTGGAAATCCGTGATCTAAGATTTAGAACTATACCAGAGATAGACTGTAGAGCAGTTTCAGCCATGTTTGCCCAGGCTGGGCCCTTCTCTCTGTACCTCAGCTGCTGTGCCCCTGAGATGGTATAGCTCTGAATTCCCTCAAGTCTCTGGAGCCTCTTTCAGACACTGGTATGGTACCTGAATAAGCCAAGTATTCCATACTGCTCTGAGTTCAGGAAACCACATGGCTGTGTCCCTAGAACACAGGTCAGGCCCGTAGTTCATGCAAACAGCCAGTCTACCAGGCTTGTCCTTGGCCTTCACAGTGTCCAGCATTTAGACACAGAATCTCTGTGACTTTCTTCTGCTAAATACCAGACCTTTCATTTGGAAGTGGGACCCTTTGGGGTCCTATCTGTGCAGTTTCTGTGTTCTCCATTCTATCTCACTGGAAGAGATGTGCAGAAAGTAGCTGCCCAGGAAAGAAACGGTAATGATGAGAACAGAGCAAGGGAGACAAGAAGACACACATGATCCTTTACCATTGTCTGCCCCAATCCACGATGAGGACCCTGGAAATGATATGGCAGCATTTGTGTGATTCCAGGGGCAGGAGGTGAGGAAGGTGTTCTCAGACAACAGAAGCCTGTCCTCTCAAGACCAGGCTCTTGCTCCATGATCACCTACCATAATGAATACACCCTTGCAGTGTGAGTTAAAATAAATCCTGTCTTCCTTAAGTTGCTATTGTCCAGCATTTGCCACAATAACAAATGAAATAAATAAGATAATACCTGACTATGTATGTCTCTGTCCATACTCACGTTACATGCCTGCTCAGGTCCATAGTAGAATCTTTATCCACATGTACCTTCTGGTGGCTTTGCTTCTCTACAGAGTCCTGAATGACAGGTGAGGAACGTGACCCAGGGGTGGGTGGGGGCTCAGCTTTGTCTGGACTCATTAAGCTGATTGATACCTCCACTAAGGTAGATATCATTTCTCCTGTGATCCTGCTTCGAAAGTGTTTTGCCACCCACCAATTCTGAGGAAAGGGAGCCAAAACTTGGCTTCTCACTGCCTATCTGGACTGTTAACCAGTACATCCCCAAGTGAACAGACCCACCCCTGTCAGTCAGGCTCCAGTGTGGGGTTCTTTGAGAGAGAAGTACGGGTCTCCATGTCATTATCCCTTCACAACAGGAATGCCTTTGAACACCAGCCTCTCTCATGTGACCCTGGGACATTTTCCACAAGGATAATATTAATAATGGGCACGTCTATGAGAAGAATCTTTAACATGAGAGGCTGGCACAGTGACAGAACTGAAAGAATCCTCTTTTGAAGAGCCCCACAGCCTAACTGGGCCTGTCATGCAGCCTTTCAGTAAAACAGAAGAGGATCCCGTATGTTCATGTGGAAGAAATTCAGAACGTTGAGGTTGCCAGCTAAGTAGCGATCTTCAGAGAGTCTCAGTTCTTTGCTCTGACAGGCATGAAGGAGGAATTTTAATTCTAGCCACACCACAGTGGAGATGTGTGTGGTAATTGTTGTGGGTAATTACCGTGGGTTTCTTGAGGGAGCCACAAGGAGGTCTCAGAAGATCCCAGAAGAATGTGTTCTGACTCTAGCCACTCGAGGAGTGAGCAGTTGACTGTGGGACCCTATCCCAGGCCCCATATATCTTCAGGATGTGAACACAGTGGACACTAGGCTGAGAGGCACAGGGATTCACTCATTGGCAGAAGTGGGACATCTGCTATTTTACCAGTAACTTGTTGACCAGACTCTATAACATGCAAGAGGAGACTAGCTATTGTTTCTTCTCACATTAATGGCATTTTACTGAAGTCAGGAGAAACTTGTCTAAGACAAGGAAATGATAAATACTATATTTTTAGTAAGGAAACAATAGACATTGAATAGTAGGAATAATTGTGGGAATATTTACCTGCAAACTTACTTCTACCACAGCATTTGTGTCTAGTGGCAGGACATGTGCATTAGACATCCAAGAATGCAATCTATGCTTGTAACATTGCTGTGGTCTTCTGTAACCCACTGTAGAGTGCACATTCTATTGGGTAATAGTGATTGTCCCACTATGGCCTCGCAGGAATGTGGAGAAGGGTTTCAGATTGCTGTGATCCACAAACTGCGACATGAAACACAATCATCACACCATAAATAAATAGTCCAAGGGGATGATGATATGGAGTTGTGTCAAGCCTGACAACCTGAGTTCAATTCCCGGAATCCACAGAGAGGAAAAAGACAAATGCTTCCTTCAGGTTGTCTTCTGACCCTCATGTGCATACTATACCATTGAGTATTACCCAATCCCCATATATGCAATAAATGAATAAATACAAATGTAATAAAATTGAAAATTTTTAAAGTCCAAAGAAATAGTAAATGCTGAAGATCAGGTAGAGAGGGTTTATTAATCAGACTAGGGCAGCACCTACATTTGGAGATGAGGTATTACCCTGATCTACACCCATTCCTTCTTCTTCACCTCTGTCTATATCCTCCATATTCCCATCCATCTCCATTCTGTCCCTATTCATATCCATATCATATCCTGGGACATACCCCAGGCCTGTCTCCATTCACATTCATAGAGTATACTCTTCCATTCCTATCTCCATTCGTATCCATGTCATAATCCTATCTATCTCTACCTATATTCATATCTGCATCATATCCCTACCCCACCCATGTCCATCACACCCATGTTTCCATCCCTCTCCCATCACATATTTTCTTGTTACCTTCTCAGGTGCCACAACTATGCCCATTTCCACAACTATTCTACACACAGCCATGAGTGTTTGCACATTGGGAATTATGTTCAAGTCTTACTTACTATACTTGCTTTCATACTGCCATTTCCACAGTCCCACCCCTGGGGTGTGAATGCACACTATAGGGAATTGGAGTTCCAATGGACAAGGGAGCCTCTGACATCTTGCAAATACACTTTTCTTATCCAAGCTCCTCACCTCCCCAGAACCCAGTAGTTCCTTTGTGTAAGTTTACTGACCTATAAGATCAAGATGGATTTTTGTCACCACAAATGATAGAACCCCCCTTTCCCTAGATAGCCAGGTAGGTAGCATACTTTGTCAGACATTGTACAATGTCAGTGATTGACAGCAAATGTAAGCTATACAACCACCTCTGTGGTGCCCCTAAGTTTCCTTTCTGCTGAGATGTGCCCAGGTCTGTTGCTTCTAGTCTATCACCGTCCTTGTCCTTGGGTTCTGGTCCCAGGATTTCAGTAGGGGTTTCCCACACTCTCCTTTAGACCTACGTTGAGACATTGTCTGTTTCCCCTTGCCTCTGAGAGAATAAACACAACAGACAATTTATGAACAGTTGACTTCAAGTGTTACCTATGGAGTCTCCAGAAAGTGACTGTACTGGCTAGTTTGGTGTGTCAACTTGACACAGGCTGGAGTTATCATAGGAAAAGGAGCTTCACTTGGGGAAGTGCCTCTATGAGATCCAGCTGTGGGGCATTTTCTCAATTAGTGATCAAGTGAAGGAGGGCCCCTTGTGGGCGGTGCCATCTCTGGGCTGGTATTCTTGGGTTCTATAAGAGAGCAGGCTGAGCAAGCCAGGGGAAGCAAGCCAGTAAGTAACATCCCTCCATGGCCTCTGCATCAGCTCCTGCTTCCTGACCTGCTTGAGTTCCAGTCCTGACTTCCTTTGGTAATGAACAGCTGTGTGGAAGTGTAAGCTCAATAAACCCTTTCCTCCCCAACTTGCTTCTTGGTCATGATGTTTGTGCAGGAATAGAAACCCTGACTAAGACAGTGACATTTCTCCATACCATTGCTTATTCTTAGAATATCATAATATTTTGAGACCCAGCCCACATCTTCTCACTGGCTCTGTATAGAACTATCCCAGCAGAGCTCAATGAATTTATCATCAGAAATAATTTTATTAAAGAATTGGGTGTTTTCTTGTTCTTGCTTCATATTTTGGAATAATCTTTTTTTTTCTTTTAGTCAAGTTTTCTTGAGAGGGAGATCATCAGTGAATTTAAGAGTGGCTTGATTTCTATCTTTAGTGTATAAACATAATGAGAGCCTAAATACCCAATGAACTGGGCACCAACTTTCCTTTGCCCAAGCCTGTGCCTCTTTCCATGGGAGACCACACATATATTCACCAGTGGTAAGTAAGCTCACAAGATGCAGCCCTCTGTGCTGGCTCAGTGGGATGAGTAGCTCTCTTCTTCTGTCTGATAGTGACACCGTCTGAGAACCATATAAGCAATAGACCTTTTTCATTGAGGGAGAGAAAGACCAATAGGGAGTTAGAATGTGTGACTTAAAATTCATAATGGGGAAAAGGTTGTAATAAGGTTGGCCTTGGTGAGTGGCTGGTCATTGAGTCCAGCAGGTTCTCCTGAGACTAGAAGTCACACTGGGATACTGCAGAGATGCTGTCCTCTTTCTTGGGTCATGTCTAGGTGTCCCAAGCCAAGCTGTCCTGCAGAAGGGCTGCTGGAGGAGCAGGTTGTCCTCTATCATGGGATGCTGATTATCTCCAGAGGTCCATGGGAACCCACGAATTTCTTCTCCACCAGAGACAAAGGTCTCCTTGTTCACTAGAGTGTCTTTGCGTGCCTCCCAGTCATTTTAACTAAGGAATTCCTCTTCTTTTTCTTTGTGGATAGTTGTAAGAAGTGTCAGAAAAACTATGACCAGGGTGGAAGACCACTTTGTGCCTCAAAATGCTGTGGCTTCTCGATTGGGAAACCACATACAAATAAGAGAAGTTGAGCAAGGGACTGTTAGTTAAAGCCCCCAGGGCTCTCCCTCTGACAGTTCTTCTCTGCAGACTCAGTTTTTTCCCTCCATGTGTCCACAAATATGCAAAAAATGTTGGTAAGAAAAGTTCCACCACTCAAACATTTATTGTATCCAACAACATCAAGAATCACTTGAGTGCTTTTGTTGTCTTAATTTTAGAGCCTGTGGTTGGTTATTTCATGTGAACTAGAGATAAAAATCTCTCTGTGGCTTAGCTTAGAGAATGTTTTAAGAGTTAAGGAGTTAAAAAAATAAATAAACAAGAAACTTTGGTATGAACAGTCACAGCCAAGCTTCCCGCATTCTCCCGGATCCTCTACTTTTTCACAGTTGCCATTTGGCTAGTTGGACACTGCATCTACATGATCTGCTTGGGCTTGGAAGTCCAAAAGTTCTTCTGCCACACACTTCCATGATGTCCCCATACATGAAAGTGTTTTAGTCCCTGTGCCAAGCAATAACAACAACCACCAAACCAAACCAAACCAAACCAAGCCAAACCAAGCCAAACCAAACCAAACCAAACCAAACCAAACCAAACCAAACCAAACCAAACCAAACCAAACCAAACCAAACCAAACCAAACCAAACCAAACCAAGGTTTTCCATGTGGAGCTATTTCTAATTCCCAAGAGCCACATGCACTTTGATTTCTCCTGACTCTGTACTTTGTGTGTTAGAAGACTCCTGAGCTTGGAAGAGTGACAGAATTTGTTACAAAAAGTAGTTTAGAACATCAAACCTCTTGCACTGGATTTCTTAAAGTTGAAATGATTTCATGTGAGTGCACATGTATGTGACATACACCCACACACATACACATGCACACACATACATGCACACACATACACCCTCACACATACACCCTCACACATGCACACACACACACACACACACACACACACACACACACATCTGGAAGGTAGCTTTGGATTCCTTCCCTTGTTTCTTTACAGTGGAGAGAGTGAGCTCTAGGGGTTCCTGCAGCTCTGGCTTTCCTGGCAGAGGCTGAAGCCATGATGTGCTCGTGCTAGGACAGTCTTTGAGGTCCAATATAGTCCTGTGCATCACCAATCATGGCTGTTTCAATTTGGATCTCTCTGTAGTTCACTCTAAAAGGCAGGTTGCTGTCTACTTGTCTGTCCTCTTATAAGCTGCAACAGGATGGGGAAGAGAGCTAGAGAGAGAACCTCTCCAGACTGCAGTGGGTCACAGTTGTGGGGTGATAGAGGTCCTTTCTGGGGTCTCTCAGGTCCTGTGTGAATGTGAAATGGATGGAGGACCTTTTGTCCTTTGTGGTTCAGATTCCCCTCTGTGCCAAACCTTGATAACAGAACACACTTATTTCCCAACTAACCACACAATTTCCCAGGCTCCAGAGACTTCATTTTGACCATAGTTATTTTATTGAGTACATCTCTGCCAGCATTGTGTGGGGTTGAGGGTGTGGAGGGGGAGGGGATCTCTGCCTACTAGGATACTGAGATAAGAGGAAAGTGAGTTAGAAGCTTGTAAGTAGAGCCCCCAGGAGCGCGGGCTTGGAGGACAGATGGCAGGCCACTAAACACCACAGATTCAAACAGCACATACCCTTGATGAAGGGAAGGAGAAGGCTCCAGTTTTCCTGTCTCCTTTACAAAGACAGGAAGACAGGAGATCCACCCAGCCACAAAATTTGTACATTGTGTTTCTTTTCAGTACAGTAACTGTTTTGTTTGGAGGGAGGGTGTCTTGGAGGCTTCATGATCATAATGATGGTATTGGTTTTAATTTCAAAATAATGTGAGATTTAAGAATAAGACCTTTAGGTCTTATAACAAATTCTCTAAAATATGAGAAGGCAAGAGTTAGATTATATAGAGGTTTAGAAAAACAAAACTAAGTATGGGAGGTAGGGTGTCAGAAGCTTGGGAGCTACTTCTTTTTTTATTATTATTATTTTTCCTATATTCTTTGTTTACATTCCGAATGCTTTCCCCTTTCCCAGTTCCCCCCCTCACCATATGTCCCATAAGTCCTCTTCCTTCTGCCCATTCCCCAATCACCCCAATCAATACTGGATCAAGTCTTTTCAGGACCAGGGCCCTTTCCTCCTTTCTTCTTGGGTGTGTTGGATTTGGTGTGGAAGGAGCAGGGTGTGACATTTCATCAGGGTGCCCAGATAACATCAAGATGAGGAATGAGGAGGTACTTTGGGAAAGTGAGCTGCAGAAATGCAGGCTCAGCTAGAAGCGTCTATGCATCTTTGAAAGGCTGAGGGCCAGCATGCATATAGGCAAAGGGGATAGTGTTAGGTTTGGGGGCAGGGTCAGTGGGCTCACAAGGATGCTGTGACTTCTGGGGACTAAAGAGCTAACTAGGGGCCATGGCCTGGTGGGGAGAAAAGGGAGCCTTCTAGCCTTTGGTTGCATAAAGTGTACACTTGGTCTTATTCTTGATGAAGGAGGCCCACAGCAGGAGTTTACAGTCAGACTATCTGAGTCCCAGGCAGGAGGCAGGGAAGGGAAAGGTGTAGGGTGCAGGGTATGTGTGGCAAAGTATAAACTCACTCCCTGGGTAAGAAACCCTAGCAAGGGAAGTCTGGTAGTTAGGGACTCTCAGACAATGTCCCAGTAGGGAGCCTGTAATTATCTATGAAAGGGGGAAAGTACTGCCAGAGTAGCAGCTGGAATCAGCATTAACTTTTGTTTTTATTAATTAATTCATTGATTCACTTTACATCCTAGCCCCCACCCCCAGTCCCATCCTTAACAGCTCCTCCCTCTTAACCCACTCCCAACTCCTCAGAGAAGGGAAAGCCCACCCTCCTATACCAACCTGCCCTGGCTTATCAAGTCTCTGCAGGATTAAGCATATCCTCTCCCACTGACCCCCCACAAGTCAGCCCTGCTAGAGGAAGGGGACCAAAGGCAGGCAATAGAGTCAGAGACAGCCCCAGACCAATTGTTAGGGGACCCACATGAAGACCAAGCTACACATCTGCTACAAATGTGTCGGGTGCTTAGGTCCAGCCCCTGCATGCTCCTTGGTTAGTGGTTCAGCCAACTTTCAATTTAGGGTTGAAGGTTTTATAGGTGGGTTGGTGTTCCCCTCTCTCCACTGGAAGTCTTGCCTGGCTATAGAAGGTGGCTATTTCAGTCTCCATATCCCCAGCTGCTAGGGGGTCTCATCTAGGTTCACCCCCATAGACTCCAGGGAGCCTCTCCATCTCAGGTCTCTAGCTAGTTCCAAAGATGCCTTCCCATTGATTTTCATTCTCTCTCCTGACCCCCCCCCCACAGCTGATCCCCAGTCCCCCTCCTCACAGATTCTCTCCTCTCCCATCCATCCAACTCTGATGTCTATTTTATTTCCCCTTCTGAGTGAGATTCAAGCATTCTCATTTGGGCCATCCTTGTCACTTAATTTCTTTGGGTCTGTGGATTGTAGCATGATTATCCTGTACTTTATGGCTAATGTCTACTTATAAGTGAGTATTTATCATGTGTGTCTTTCTGAGTATGAATTGCCTCACTCAGGATAATATTTTCTAGTATCATCTATTTGCCTGCAAATTCCATGATACCTTTGTTTTTAATAGCTGAGTAATACTCCCTTGTGTAAATGAACCACATTTCTTTATGCATTCTAGTTGAGGGACATCTAGGTTGTTTTCTGTTTCTGGCTAAAAATAAAAATAAAAATAAAGTTTCTATGAGCATAGTTGAGTTCAGATGTAGGGTTGTTGAAAACTTTTTTCCATTCTGTAGGCCACATTTTGTCCTGTTGATGGTGTCCTTATCTTTGTAAAGGCTTTTCAGTTTCATGAGGTTCCATTTATTAATTGTTAATCTTAGTGTCTGAGCTATTAGTGTTCTGTGCAGGAATTTGTCTCCTGTACCAATGTGTTCAGGGCAGTTCCCCACTTTCTCTACTATTAAATTTAGTGTATCTAGTTTTATGTTGAGGTCTCTGATGCACTTGGACATGAGTTTTGTGCAGGGTGATAAATATGGATCTATTTGCATTTTTCTACATGCAGACATCCAGTTAGACCAGCACTATGTATTGAAAATGCTTTCTTTTTTCCATTGTGTGGTTTTTGGCTTCCTTGTCAAAAACCAAGTGTTCATTTGTAGGTGTGTTGGTTTATTTCTGGGTCTTCAATTCAATTCCATTGATCAACCTGTCTGTTTTTATGTCGATACTATGCAGTTTTGATTACTATTGCTATGAGGTACAGCTTGAAATCAGGGGTGGTGATACCTCCTGAAGTTCTTTTATCATACAGGATTGTTTTAGCTATCCTGGGTTTTTTCGTTTGTCCATTTGGTGATGAGCAGATGTGTAACTCAGGGAAGTCTGTCTGGCTCCCATGTGAGGAAGGCCAAGGCTGGCTCTGAATGCTGAAAGGGGTTGAGACCCTCAGGGGAGTGCTATGTGAGTATGGGTAAGCTTGGCTGCTGTAACAAGCTAGCATGACCTAGGTAATCTAAAACAGCAAAAACTCACCCTCTGACGGTTCAAGGCTAGAAGTTAAACCAACTTG